>CAMAPE010000051.1:9085000-9635000 GCA_945859875.1 Cuscuta europaea
TAGTAGAAAAGCTGTCAAAGTTTTGTGCAATTTTAATTATTCATTTACGGATTTACCCAACATTACTGAAAACAATTTTTTTACTTGCTCAAATTTCATCTTCCTCAGTCCTCACACATTATTGTAATTTTCTGTACTCACTCCTAGTACATACACTGTTATTTATTTTTAATAACAGTGAATCTGCGGTGCGTCAAGTAAAAAGGGCATCTTTTTAACATGCTTGTAAAAACTAACCAAAATTGCATTTGGTACACGAAGTATGTACATATTGTATATTCATCCCTAGTTGTCTAGCAATTCATTAAAAAGCTAAAAAACTGACACAAACAACTAGGTACAAACCGTGTGTACACCAAACATAGCTGAAAACTAATTGGGATTCCTATATGAATGCAAATAAATAAAAATATAACACAAATGCAAAAGGTATCCCAAAATATACTTCATTTGTATCCTCATCTTCTAATGTGTGGGCATAAATGAAGTAATTCATATAAGTGGGGCATCACTACATTAATGCAGCATCATCACTGCCCACTCTGCCACCACTCTTCCTTGCTCCAGCCACGTTTCTTGAGCTTTTAGCAAGCAAAACAAGAGCACTCATAAATCAGCTCTGTTCTCTCTCGCACCGCAAGCCCGCCATTGGCTACCACTTAGGTAGTACTATCTAGCTAGCTATATATACAATGATTGTTATTTATATACTCCGTATTTATATAATGTGGCACGTACTTAGCTAATTAGTTAGAACAGTCACTCCTTGCTTTCTCCGTTGCTTGTCATCCATGGATGCCCTGCATGCCACCGCCACATCAATAGTTAATATAATGCTCAACCAAGCAGGTTAATATATACTAATACGGAGTATTAGATTAATAGTCATAGACTCATAGTTATTCTAAAAAGTAATATCCCAGATAAACCAAATAGTTTGAGTAGTTTTGAACTTTTATTGTATCTTTATAGCATAATTAGTAGAATAGTAGTTCATGTCTTTTTATAAAACTGTAATGTTAAATTGATTTTTTACCTATAATAATATCTAAATTTAGATGATTACTTTCTAAATTTAATTAAACAATCACAGTTTATTTTTGACAATGATGGAGTATATCTAGAGAGAAGTGAGAGCTAGAGAGAGAAGTGCAATAATATGCTTCAATAGAATGAATTTGTAACCCCTATAACTACTCCCAAGAGGAGTATTTATAGAGAAAATACGGGCTGGGCCCCCAAGCCTTGGCTTGGGAGGCCCATTTACAACTGGACCGCTACTGGGCCGAATACAAAGCCACTAATGGGCTGTACAAATGAGTAAGTGTAGAATCCGGTTCTGTGAGATCTTCGTGGCCGACGAGGGCACGGCCGACGAGGGCACCCGGGTTCCTTGGGCTCAGGACCGTAATCTGGGTTGGCACCTTTTCGGCCGACGGGGGTCCCTAGGCCGACGAGGGCGCCACTCTGTGTCTTGTGCTTTCTGTTCTTCTGAGTATGTGGGTCCGGGGGCTCGGACCCATATACTCCATCAGGAGTCCCCCACTCTCTAAGCTGAGACGTAGACGAAGTGAAGGAGAGTAGATTCCCGTGCTTTGATGCTTTTGGCCGATGCGGGCATTCCCAGACCGTTAGCTGTTGCGGCGTTGGCGCTGTTTCCATTTTGGTGATCCTGTTCTGTGCTTTGACCGTTACCTGCTCCTCGTTGTGGACGAGGAGGCCGTTGTTTCCTTGACGTGTTCGTTTGGGGACGATGTGAGTCCTGCTTTGATAGTGGCCGTTGAAGGCACGTTTTCCCTTTCTTGGACGTTGATGTTTGAGGTTTGCATTTGGGCCGATGAGGCTGTTGAGGTTGAACCTTATTTTGAGGATGGTGGTGTCCTTTCCTTTGGGTGGCCGGTGAGGGTGCTTGCGCACTCTTTTTGGCCGTTGCTGACTGGCTTTCGTGTCCCTGGCCGACGAGCCCATTATGGTTAACTGTTGGCAGAGGACGATGAATGTCCTTGCCTTAGGTGGCCTGTTGGCCGTTGCTGATGATGTTATGTGTCTTTGGCCGTTGTGATACATGGACGTTGTGGCCATGCTTCGTGGTTACATTCGTGTTTGTATTTTTCCTTTTGTTTTGTTGAGGCCGATGTAGTCCCCCAGTCCCCCACTGCTTCAGGCCGAAGAGAGTGAGGGGTGAAGGAGTTGCTTGAGTCCCCGGCCGAAGCGGCCTCTCCGTAGTGCCCCTGAATCCAACCCTCATGGCGATTTTCTGGCCAAGGTAACCCTGTGGGAGAACCCTTGTGCGCAGATCGCTTGTAAAGAGTTATCATCAAGGGTCGTTACGAGGAGCAAATGGCTGTGGGTTCTTTGTTCCTTTGGTTCTGTGGCCGTTACGGGCGTTCATTACGTTCCTGGCCGTTGTCATCTCCCTATTGTTGGCATTTGTGAACTTGGCAAGCAAGTAGGCCGTTGTGGGCGCTTGCTGGCACTTGTGAAGCCGACAAGCGTATAGGCCGTAGAGTCTGTTTTGCCAGTGGGCTCTTGATATGTAGGTTGGGCCTGGCCCATTGGTGACGTGGTGGCCTCCCATTGGTGGCCGTTGATGTGGCCATTGGGAGGGTGCCACGTGTAGTGACCGTTGGGTGGGGGGTTCTATAAATACCCCTCCCCCTCCGACGAGAAACCTCATTTGCAATATGAGTTGTCGAAGTGCTGGCCAATTTTCTAGAGAGATAAACTCCCAAGCTCGTGTTCTTCGTGTTCTTCGTGTTCAAGGTTAGTGTTCATCGCAATCTTCTGTACTTTGCATACTTTGCTTCCTAGGCTAGTGATCTAGTGTTAGGCGCTTGAACACCCTTAGATCCTAAGTTATTCCCCTTAGGCTCGTAGTAGTTGTTATGATGAAGAGCTTAAACGAAGACTACTATCCGTACGACGACCAGTCCTCCACTAGGTCACTCGACTATGAGGTGCTTGAGGAGTTCGAGGAGGAGATACAACACTTAAGTCATTACAAGTCCGGAGAGCCGGTGGACGACGAAAATGAGGACGAGGAGTCCGCTTCGTCTTCAAAAGGTGAGGACGCAGGTGCGTCCCGAGTGGTGGACGGGGCGTCCACTTCCGCTGTTATTCCATGCCCGAGACCGGTGTCTGCCGTGAAGGGAGCAGATAAGCCGAAGAGAATAAGGAGACCGAAGAGTGGGCCGGGCGTCTCCTACCTGGATCTCACAAACATCTTCCTGATCAAGCCGGAGAGCAGCGCGGCCGACTACTTGGTTGCCCAGATGTACGTGGGGCCGTTCGGGCGGGTTAGGGCACCCAGGCCGACGGACCATGTTCTTCATCCGCCACCGGGATACTTTGGAGTATACCCGATGAGTTTCGCCAAGGGCTGAGGTTTCCCCTTCATCCCTTCATCACCGAATACCTTGACATGGTGGGGCTCCCTCCGGCCTTGCTGACGCCGAACAGCTACTCATTGATGGTGGGGTTTTTGCTCCGCTGTGAGGAGCTGGGCTACAGGCCGACGACGGCTCTGTTCATGAATCTGTATCAGATAGGCCGAGGAAGCCACAAAAATTGTGCGGCCTATGCTACTCTCCAACAGCTGCCGAAGAAGAGGAGCTTCACGGACTTGCCTTCGTCCATTCATGGGTGGAAGAGCAAGTTCGTTTTTGTATCCCTTGGTGAGAGTGGCACCGAGTTTCCCTCTCTCGACCATACCGGGAGGTTCAATCTGCACGACCCGCCGAAGAGTTCTATCTTGGACGCTCAGGTGGAGGCGTTCTGGGAAGGGGGGCCGAGAAGCGTGAAGGATTATATCACCGAATACAAGATGACCGCCCTCGGCTTCTTAAGATATCATGTATATGGCGACAAGGAGGACGATATCCAACTTTGGCTGAGGATGACCACTACCTTCGAAGAGGCCGACGGCCCGGATTTGGGCATTCCTGCTGAGGCCGATGGTAATTATTTCTTCGGCTTTCTTCCTTTATAATTTGTTCTTTTGCCTTGCTAATCTGTTCGTTTTCCTTTGTGTAGATTTTGTCATGGATCGTCGTTCAATTATGGCTATAGCCAAGGCCAAGGCGGCCGAGGAGTTGGCTGCAAAGGCGGCCGAGGCGGCCAGACGGGCCGCGGCCGAGGGAGGTGGGGCTACTGCTGGTGCGGCCCCGAAGCCTGCCCAGTCCAAGAAGAAGAGGCCTCCCACTGACGGCCAGAAGAAATTGACTGAGGCCGGCCTGAATGTCACCAAGAAGACGAAGAGGGCACCGTCTCCTTCCCATGCTACTGAGGCCGGCACTCTGACCGTCCCAAGTGTGGACGATAGTGGTCCCGTTGTGGATCTCACTGCTGCTCCAAGCGATGCTGCCCAATCGCTCCCTCTCGTCCAAGAGCCACGGATGAAGAGGGTCGGCAAGGAGATTGCCGCCGCCACCTACCAGAAGATGGTGGAATACCCCGTCGGCGGGGGTGTTTTTGATGATGTCGTCCTCGGCCACGATGTGCTGGCTCAGGCCATGCCGGCCAAAGATAGGGCCTATCTGAAGAGGCTTGGGGACGTCAAAGTGTACGAAGGCGGGATGGACCTCCTCGTCCAAGTAAGTTCCCTTCCTTTTTATTTGTCGTCTTTCTCGTCGTCCGGGTGGAATCGTTTGCCTGAGTTTTGTTTGTCTTTTTTGTGCAGGGTGCCTTCATGCTCATGGAGAGCCACAAGAGGCAGCACCGGGAGATTGCTCGCCTGAGGGAGCTTGAGCAGAAGGCTGCCTCGGCCGATGAGGCGGTAGCCTGCTTGGATCGGCTCCGGGAGGATGCCAAGGCCTTGCAACAGAGGGCCGACGAGGCCGCTGCAGCCAGGGACGATGCCCTGGCCAAACTCGAGGAGAGCCAGAAGGCGCTTGAGGCCGAGTGGCGCAAAAACGATGAAGCCGTGAAGGCAAAAGCTGAGGTCGAGG
This sequence comes from Cuscuta europaea, assembly GCA_945859875.1. NCBI lineage: Eukaryota > Viridiplantae > Streptophyta > Magnoliopsida > Solanales > Convolvulaceae > Cuscuta > Cuscuta europaea. The sequence goes on from CAMAPE010000051.1 coordinate 9,089,947, forward strand.
CTGCCGCTGTGAAGGCTGTTGATGAGGCCGTTAAGCAGTTCTTGGCCGAGGGGTGGAAGGCCGATGAGCGGCTCTCCTGGTGTTATGAAGTGGTGGCCGCCAGGCTTGAAGATTGGGGAATGAACTCCCCCGCCGGCCAGGAGTATTTTAGCAGGGAGATGGCCGTGTACTATAACATGGGCCAAGAGCGGATGCAGAGGCTCCTGTGTCGGCGGCTATCTCGTGCCCTCAAAGCCATGAATTATACCTCCGGGTGGGCTAGGCGGAACTTGAAGCTTCCAAAGCTGATGAAAGATCCCGAGGAGCAGGCCAAGCTTCCTCTTTCGGAGCGGGAGTCCCCAATCGAGAGTTCCGGCCTCGGCGAGCCGGATTACACGGAGTTTGACTTCCTGGACGATGCCACCAATTCTCTGGCTGTCGCTGACCAGGAGACTGAGGCCGAGGAGGGAGCCGAAGATGTCGAAGAGCCAGCCGAGGATGGAGGCGCCCAAGAGGCTTGATCGGCTACTCCCCGCTCCCTTGTAATTAATTTTCTATTTTTGCCCAATTGATGTAATGGCCGAAGCGCCCACCATTGTACTGAATTGCTTATGAATGAAAATTTTGCTGTCCTGCTCGGCTTTGAATTTCTTGTGTGTTTATTGCCTTTTGCCATTTCAATTCTGAAATTTGTCTAAGTGTAAAAGTTACAACTTAGGTCACCCGCGAGTGTCTGCTACGTCCGTGAGGTAGGGCATTCAGTCTGGTGGCCTGGTCGGCCTGTCCGGTCTTTCTTCGCCGTTGTAACACTTGGGATTTATTCAAAAATTCCCCAAGTGTTTTAGATCCACTTAGCTAGGGTTTGTCTTAGTGTCTTTCTTTTCGTCCTGACTGAGGCGGGCAAGACGAGGTGTCCGCTGCGTCCTGGCGGTTTCCCATTCTTCTTTTTTTTGTTAGAATTTTTCTAAGTGTCTAACTTCAAGTGGATGGGTGTTCTCACCGTCCTGGTACTGAATCTCTCTCAGTGTTGACCAATGATTTGGGAAATTCCCTAAGTGCTGAACCAATATCGTTGTGGTCGGCCCAGTGTTTTTCATGGCCGTCATGTTCCTTCGTTCCTGATCTGATCAGGAAGGTCGGCCTGGATCCTTGTGATGTGGCCGATAAGGGTACTTTTGAATTTAGCTTTTGAACTTGGAATTTTTTCTAAGTACACATGCAAGGCGTAGGTAGCTAACGGCCTTGGAGTATACAGGTACCCGCTTCGTCTAGAGTTCCTCCATTTAAGTACTTAGAGATTTTTCTAAGTATAAATGTAAGACATAGTTCCTTCTTTGCGGTACCGCTGCCGGCTAAGAGATGGCCCTACCATCATCGCCCAAGGTCTGGCTTTGTGGCCGATGAGGGTGCCCCTTGCTTTCCCCAAGAGAAGGCCCTACCTTCATCGGCTAAGGCATAGTTCCTTCTTGAGGAACCTTTTTCCTCAGAATTTTCTCTAAGTGTTTGGTAAACACCTGAACAAATCCCCCAAAGAACTTTCGCTTGACCAACAGCCTGGGTTCCAGTGCCTGTATCGGCCATCCGGGATGCTGTGGCAAGTAGGGATTGTTTCTTGATTGCTTGATTCTTCCGCGGGTGTGATAAGTGCCCGCTTCGTCCTGGTCATCCTTCAGGATCGTAAGTGTTTTATTTCATACCAAGCGTTGGTGCTTCAAAGGGCTGTGGCCGATGAAGGTTACCTATCGCGTGTCACCCAACCGATTCGGTTAGGGTTTTATAGGCGTATGCTTCGGCCTTGACCATTCCCTTGTGGTGTGTGGACGTATCGTCCATGTCACCTGTTAGTGGTACTACACTTGTGTTCAACTGATATGTACTTGGCCAAGTTGGGCCTGAATTGTGGGGATTTTATTTTTTCATTGCTCGAGGCCGGCTAGTGCGCACGGCCGTCGACTTCCCTCTTTTTTTTTTTCGTCCCCCTTTTCGGGGAGTATCCTTCTTTCAGGCTTCGGCCGAAGGGTGTGCTCGTCCTTTGGCCGGTTCGGACTTCGTTTATAACGTCCGTGATCTCAAGGCGGGTCCCGTCGCCTATTTATGACGCGGGCTAGACTTTTGGTCGGTTTCCAACGGCTGTCGTTGCCCATCCCTAAGTTTTGGGATTTTGCCACCTCGGCCGTGATTTCAGGCCTGTCGTCCTGCGATCTGGCGCGTGGACGACGCGGTGAGCTTCCCGTTTCAAGACGTGGGCCGTTTGCGGGCCCCTCGTCCTGGGGACATCGTCGGCCATACCTGAGCGTTTCACTTCTAGGCTTTCAGGGCCAGGACGATGTGCTCTCTCAGCTAGGCCTGAGCCCTTCGCTGATACAGAATACAATGGGGTGCCTGAGCTTGTCGCTCGTAGGCTGCAAATGCAAGGTGCCACGTCGGCCATTCCTGAGCCTTTTGCTCTAAGGTGGCCGATGAGGGCACCTGCTAATGTTTTACTTTAAATTCCAAAGAAAAATCAAGAACATGATTTTATTCATAGGTGGCTCGAGGCCGAGGGTGGCGTTCAATCAGTAACCCGTTAAGGGGTGAGGGCTTCGCCGTCTGCACCTCCTTCGGATTACTGATAAAACTTCACCAGATGGTGTACATTCCACGTTCGTGGTACATTGGACCCATTCGGGCGTTTAAGCTTGTAGGTGCCGGGTTTGACCACGGCACTGACGATGTAGGGCCCTTCGTACTTCAATGCTAGCTTGCCACCCTCTGTCGGCTGGCTTGCTTCCCTTCGACGGAGGACGTAGTCCCCCACTTGAAATTCCCGGGAACGTACCTTGGCGTCATAGTATGATTTTACTTGACGCCGGTAGTTCTCCGCTCGGACGTAAGCTTGCTCACGCCTCTCGTCGATCAAGTGTAGGTCAATCTTCATATTTTCTTCGTTGGCATTAGGCTCGTATTGTTCCACCCGCCGGCTGGGGATGGCAACTTCCGTGGGTGCCTTTGCCTCGAAGCCGTAACACAGGGCGAAAGGCGTTTCACCTGTCGCCCTCCTCGGCGTGGTTCTGTAGCACCACAGGATGTTGGGGAGCTCGTCGACCCAACTACCTCCTGCGGCCTGGAGTTTCTTCTTCAGCCCCTCCATGATTGTCCTGTTGGCGTTCTCGACCTGCCCGTTGCCCTGAGGGTAGTGTCACGACTCTCCTGAACACCGCGGCATTAAGGGGCATAGGCCGCGGCATACTGAGACCTGGAGGCGAGATGGAGTCTAGAGATGCCTAAGAGAGAGGGGCAGAATCCTGGAGGCTAAGAGAACCTTCTAGACTCATGTAGATAAGTGTACACTTGTATAGAATAGAGTAGAATACTCTAGAATCTCATAGAGTTGTATAGAATACTCTAGAATTCAATTGTAGCCGTTAGATCAAGAAGATCTAAGCCGTCCATTGAGGAGGAGGATAAGTATAAATACCCCTCATGGCTGGCTCATTTGTATCATCGAAAAGCTTGAGAGCAATAAAGCCTTTATACAAGTTTCTCCACTATCGGTGTCCTAGTTTCCGCAAGAGTTAGGCTGACTAGCATAGTTTGAGTGAGTGTTGCTAGTGCCGCACGGGTTCGAGAATAAGTCCGTGACAGTTGGTATCAGAGCCAAGGTTTTTGGTTTCGTGTCCTTGAGAAGAGATGGCCGGTTCAGATAGCGAGACAACTCACATGGATGCCGGGAAGCAAACCAAGAGGGGAAGGTCCAAGTCTCGAGAAGCCATGACGGAGGTGGAGACTCGGCTAGCCAAGGCGGAGCTTGCTATAGCCGATGGGGAAGAAATGTTTGAGGAAGTCGACCAACGCATCGTGGAACTTGCGAAGAATAGTGAAGATCTTCGAGGTGAGGTGCAAGGAGCGGTCAATGAGATCCTCGACCGTTGTCTTTCCGAGGTCAAGAGCTTGGAGGGGACTTTTATGACCATGGTTGCTTCACTGCGGGAGGAGTTGGAGAAGGTCACCAACGAGTTGGTGGAAACCAAGGAAGAGTTGGTCCTATGCAAGAAGGCGGTCGTGCAAGGAGGAAGCACGTCGTCAAGTGAGGTAAGTCATACTCCCTCTAAGGTTGATGTTCCTAGACCCAAGACATACAAAGGGGCTAGGAATGCTAAGGAGATAGAGAACTTTGTGTGGAGTATGGAGCAATACTTCAAGGCTCTTGGTATTGTTGATGATACCAAGAAGGTCGACACGACAACCATGTATTTGGAGGATACCGCCATGTTGTGGTGGAGAAGGAAGTATGGGGACCGAGAGAAGGGTCTTTGCACTATAAACACGTGGGAGGAGTTCAAGAGTGAACTCAAGAAACAGTTCTGCCCCATGAATGCGGAAGAGGAGGCGAGAGCTAAGCTAAGGCGTTTGCAACACAAGGGAAGCCTGCGGGAATACGTGAAGGAATTTACTGAGGTACTCCTAGATATCCCTGACTATCCTGATAAGGAAGCTTTCTTTGCTTTTACGGATGGGTTGCAAGGTTGGGCTAAGATCGAGGTCCAAAGGCGTGGGGCTCAAGATCTCGACACTGCCATTGCTATTGCCGAGTCCTTGGTGGAGTTCAAGAAGCCGGAGAAGGTGAAGCCACCGACTAAGGAGAAGGGCAAGGAAAAGAGTGGGGGAGACCACCGTCCACACAAAGAGGGTTTCCAGCACTTTGACAAGAGCAAGGGGACAAAGGAGACCAAGACATGGGAGAAGAGACCGTTGAAGTGCTTCTTTTGTGATGGGCCACACAAGGCAAAGGATTGTCCGAAGAAGGCCAAGCTCTCGGCCTTAGTTGAAGAAAGGGAGGAACGAGAACGGGAGGAAGCTATGGTGGGTTCCCTTCACATTCTCAATGCCATTAAGGCCAAGGTAACCGAGACCAAGACGGAGAAGAAGGGGCGTTTGTTCGTGGAAGCTAAGGTACGTGGACAAACTACTAAAGCCCTTGTTGACACTGGTGCTTCTCACAACTTCTTAGAAGTTAAGGAGGCAAAGAGATTGGGCATCCCCTATGTTGAAGACCATGGTTGGTTGAAAGCTGTCAACTCGCAACCTAAATCAATCTATGGAGTGGCTCGTGGGGTTAGGGTTACCTTGGGCGAGTGGAGTGGCTTAATTGATTTTTCGGTCATTCCTATGGACGACTATCCTATCGTGTTGGGCATGGAGTTTATGGATTCGGTGAAGGCAATACCGATTCCGTTTGCCAACACTATGTGCATAATGAAGGAGGGCGAGACTTGCATGGTGAAGCTATCCCGGGAGGAGAGGATTCAGTCCAAGCAAATCTCGGCCTTGCAACTTGCCAAGGGCATGAGGAAGCGGCAACCTACATACCTAGCCATCTTGAAGGAGGAACCAGTGCCGACAAGTGGTATGCCGGAGGGAGTGGCCAAGGTGCTCGTGGAGTTCAAGGACGTGATGCCGTCTGAGTTGCCGAAGAGACTTCCGCCCAAGAGAGATGTGGACCACAAGATCGAGTTGATCCCCGGGTCTACACCACCAGCAGGTGTGCCATATAGGATGGCCCCACCAGAGTTAGAAGAAATGAAGAGGCAGTTGAAGGACTTGTTGGATGCGGGATACATCCAACCATCCAAGGCACCCTATGGCGCACCCGTGTTGTTCCAGAAGAAGCATGATGGGTCATTGCGTATGTGCATCGACTATAGGGCGCTAAACAAGATTACGGTGAAGAACAAGTATCCGATTCCACTCATTGCGGACTTGTTCGATCAGCTTGGAGGAGCAAAGTGGTTCTCAAAGTTGGACTTGAGGTCGGGCTACTATCAAGTAAGGATTGCCGAAGGAGATGAGCCGAAGACCACATGTGTGACAAGGTATGGTTCCTTCCAATTCCTTGTAATGCCATTCGGACTCACGAATGCTCCAGCTACGTTTTGCACCCTCATGAATCGGGTATTTGAGCCGTTCTTGGACAAGTTCGTGGTGGTTTACTTGGATGACATAGTCATCTATAGTAAGACTTTGGAGGAGCACATTGATCACCTAAGGCAAGTGTTCCAGAAGTTGAGGGAGAACGAGCTCTATGTGAAGAAGGAGAAATGTGCCTTTGCTCAAAAGGAGGTGACGTTCCTTGGGCACATTGTTGGAGGGGGCAAGATCCGGATGGATAAGGCGAAGATCGAGGCAATATGCGGATGGGAGCCGCCCAAGAAGGTGACCGAGTTACGATCCTTTCTTGGACTTGCAAACTATTACCGACGGTTCATTCAAGGCTATTCTTCTATAGCATCTCCACTCACTGATCTGTTGAAGAAGAAAGTTGCATGGAAGTGGGACGAGAGGTGCCAACATGCATTTGAGGAGTTGAAGAGAATTGTGACCGAGGAGCCTGTCCTAGCACTCCCTGATCACACAAAGCCGTACGAAGTCCAGACCGATGCCTCAGACTTTGCTCTAGGAGGAGTATTGATGCAAGAAGGGCATCCCATTGCCTATGAGAGCCGCAAGCTGAATGATACTGAGCGCCGCTATACGGTCCAAGAGAAAGAAATGACAGTCGTGGTGCATTGCTTGAGGACGTGGAGGCACTACTTGTTGGGGTCCAAGTTCGTGGTGAAGACGGACAACGTGGCAACAAGTTATTTCCTCAATCAAAAGAAGTTGACGCCGAAGCAAGCAAGGTGGCAAGACTTTCTTGCAGAGTTTGACTTTGTGATGGAGTATAAGCCGGGGAAGACGAACAATGTGGCTGACGCATTGAGTAGGAAGGCCGAGCTAGCTGCCATCACAAGCCCGAGTTTTCCTTTGGTGAATCGAGTCAAGGAGGGACTGGAGCATGACCCAAAGGCCAAGAGTTTGATGGAGTTGGCAAGTCGAGGGAAGACACGCCAGTTTTGGCTTAGAGAGGGGTTGCTCATGATCAAGGGAGATCGGATCTATGTGCCGAAGTGGCAAGGATTGAGGAAAGAGATCATCAAGGAATGCCATGATTCGAGATGGGCTGGACATCCCGGAATTAGACGCACGATGGCACTGATAGAACGTGCGTACTATTGGCCCCAAATGAAGGAAGAGGTGGAGTTGAATGTGAATACTTGTCTTGTGTGCCAACAAGACAAGGTGGATCAACAACAGCCAGCAGGGTTGCTGGAGCCGTTGCCCACACCAGAGAAGCCGTGGGAGAGCATATCTATGGACTTCATCACATGTTTGCCTAAGTCCGAGGGGTGTGGGAACATCATGGTCGTGGTGGATCGGTTTAGTAAGTATGGAGTGTTCATACCTGTCCCTACGAAGTTCACCGCTGAAGATGCCGCACGCTTATTCTTCAAGCATGTGGTAAAGTATTGGGGCATACCGAAGACCATCGTAAGCGACCGAGATACCCGTTTTACCGGGAAGTTTTGGATGGAGCTGTTCAAGATAATGGGGTCCGAGCTTAACTTCTCTACGAGCTTTCACCCCCAAACCGACGGCCAAACCGAGAGGGTTAATGCCTTGTTGGAGCTGTACTTAAGGCATTACGTGAGTGCAAACCAGCGGGATTGGGCAAAGTTGCTTGACATAGCTCAATTCTCATACAATTTGCAAAGGAGTGAGTCGACGGGGGCAAGTCCGTTCGAGATTGCCACGGGACAGCAGCCGGCTACTCCGCACTCTTTGGCCGTGGGATATCGAGGTCCGAGTCCATCCGCGTTCAAATTTGCCAAGGGATGGCATGAGAAGGCCGACATGGCGAGGGCATACTTAGCTAAGGCTTCGAAGAAGATGAAGAAGTGGGCCGACGCTAAGAGGAGAGACTTGGAGTTTGAGGAAGGAGACTTAGTACTAGTAAAGCTCCTTTCCCACCAGAAGCATACGTTTGCCAAGCTGCACAAGGGGTTGGTGCGGCGATATGAGGGTCCGTTTCCCATAGAGAAGCGGGTTGGTAAGCTTGCTTATCGCTTGACATTACCCTCACACTTGGAGATTTATCCGGTGTTTCACGTGAGCTTGCTTAAGCCCTACAAGGAAGATAAGGAGGATCCGAGTAGGGGCATTTCGAAGAGAGCACCGACAGCTATAACAAAGGTTCCCGAGCGCGAGGTTGGAGAGATATTGGCTCATAGAGTCATTCCGAGGAGAGGCGCACATCCGAGCTACGTGGAGTACTTCATCAAGTGGAAGGATGCTCCGGACAGCGAGGCAAATTGGGAACACGAGTTAACCTTGTGGAACTACAAGGGTTTGATAGAGGCTTACAGGAAGACCACGACGAGGACGTCGTGAGATTGAGTGGGGGAGAATGTCACGACTCTCCTGAACGCCGCGGCATTAAGGGGCATAGGCCGCGGCATACTGAGACCTGGAGGCGAGATGGAGTCTAGAGATGCCTAAGAGAGAGGGGCAGAATCCTGGAGGCTAAGAGAACCTTCTAGACTCATGTAGATAAGTGTACACTTGTATAGAATAGAGTAGAATACTCTAGAATCTCATAGAGTTGTATAGAATACTCTAGAATTCAATTGTAGCCGTTAGATCAAGAAGATCTAAGCCGTCCATTGAGGAGGAGGATAAGTATAAATACCCCTCATGGCTGGCTCATTTGTATCATCGAAAAGCTTGAGAGCAATAAAGCCTTTATACAAGTTTCTCCACTATCGGTGTCCTAGTTTCCGCAAGAGTTAGGCTGACTAGCATAGTTTGAGTGAGTGTTGCTAGTGCCGCACGGGTTCGAGAATAAGTCCGTGACAGTAGGCAACGGAGGAGAAACGATGCTTCACCCCAAACTCCCGGAGGAGCTCCTGAAAAGGGGCTGCCTCGAATTGGGTGCCGTTGTCTGATATGATCTCCTTGGGGACGCCGAAGCGTGTGATGATGTTTTTGTAAACAAATTTTTGGCATCTGGCCCCCGTGATGCTGGCCAGGGGTTCCGCCTCAACCCACTGGGTGAAGTAGTCGACGGCGACGACGATGTAGCGGTTGTTCCCGGCGGCTCTGGGCAGGGGGCCGACCAGGTCAATCCCCCATCTGGAGAATGGAATTGCAGTGCTGACGGGGGCGTAGTTGACGGCTGGCCGACCAGGGGCCTTCTGGAGTACCTGGCATGTGGTACACTTCCTGGCCAGGTCAGCGCAGTCTCGTGCCATCGTCGGCCAGAAGAAGCCCTGGACGACGAGACGCCGGGACATGCTGAAAGGGCCCTGGTGCGAGGAGCAAACACCACAATGAACTTCTTCCATGGCCACGTCGACCTCATCCTGGTGGAGGCATCGAAGGAGAGTGCCATTATAGGATCGTTTGTAGAGTTTGCCATCTTCAATGGTGTAGCTTGGGGCCCTGAGTTTGGCAAGTTTGGCCCTCTCCTCGTCCGGGGGCAGCTCCCCCGTCGTGATGAAGGTGACGATGTCAGAGATCCAGTCCTCCGGTCGCTGTTGGACGCACAAGACGGGGCTGGCATGGATGCTGGACATGCTCAACTCCTCGATCTTGGCCAACTGGGAGATGTGCTCCGGGGTGTTCGAGCTGAGTTTGGAGAGGATGTCGGCTTCGGCGTTCTCGGTCCTTGGAATCTGAGTGATCTCGTGGGTTTCAAACGCTTTCAGTAACTCCTCTGCTGCCTGTTTGTACTGTCGCATTCGTCCCTCCTTTGCTTCGTACGATCCCTCCACCTGGCCCACTACCAGTTTGGAGTCGCACTTGATTTTGAGGTGCTTGGCCTTGAGGCCGGCGGCGACTCTGAGACCGCTGAGGAGGGCCTCATACTCGGCTTCATTGTTGGATACCCTGAAGTTGAAGCGGATGGCATAGTAAGCTCTGAATCCTTCAGGGGATATGAGGACGACGCCGCCACCGCATGATTTCGCGGCCGACGAGCCGTCAGTGAATAGGATCCATGTATCATCCGGCTCCGGCCCGGGGTTGGCGACGGCCGTCTCCCTTGCTGTGCATTCAGTGACGAAGTCGGCCAAGGCTTGCCCTTTGATAGATGGCCTTGGCTTGATCTCAATTTGAAATTGGCTGAGGAAGATTGCCCATTTCACCATCCTAGAGGAGCTGGTGGGGCTCCTCATGAGTGCGCCAAGAGGCTGCTGGGTCAGCACATGGACGGCATGGGCCTGGAAGTAGTGTCCCAGCTTCTTCACCGTATGGACGATGGCCAGCACCGTCTTCTCAATGGGGGAGTACCTGAGCTCGGCCTCCCTGAGTGTGTTGCTGATGTAGAAGATGGCCTTTTGCACCCCTTCGTCCTCACGGATGAGCACGGAGCTGATGGCCGACGTGCTCACCCCTAAGTACAAGAAGAGAGTTTCGCCGGCTTTGGGCTTGGATAGCACGGGCGGTGACGATAGGTACCTCTTCAATTCGTCGAATGCTTCCTGGCACTCTGTCGTCCACTTGAAGCTATTTGCCTTACGCATGATCTGAAAGAAGGGGAGTGCCCTTTCGGCTGACCTGGAGAGAAAACGGTCCAGGGCCGCCAGGCGCCCCGTCAGTCGCTGCACTTCCTTGACGTTGCGGGGCGGCTTCATGTTGATGATAGCCTGTGTCTTCTCCGGGTTTATCTCGATGCCTCTCCGGCTGACCATGTAGCCGAGGAACTTGCCGCCCTGGACGCCGAAGGCGCACTTCTTGGGGTTGAGGCGGAGCCTGAACTCCTTCATAATTTCAAAGATTTCCCGGAGGTCGTCGGCGTGGGAGGAGGCCTGCCTGCTTTTGACGATCATATCGTCGACGTATGCCTCCATCGTCCAGCCAAGGACCGCCCTGAAGATCTTGGCCACCATCCTAGTATAGGTGGCGCCGAAGTTTTTGAGTCCGAAGGCCATGACGAGGTAGCAAAAGATTCCCTCTGGGATCATGAATGCTGTTTTCTCAGCGTCATCTTCATTCATGGAGATTTGGTGGTACCCTCTGAAAGCATCGAGGAACGACATCAACTCGCACCCCGCCGTCTCGTCCACCAGCTGATCAATGTTGGGGAGAGGGAACGGGTCCATGGGGCACGCCTTGTTCAGGTCAGTGTAATCAACACACATTCTGAACGTCGGCGGTTTCTGGGCGAGGACGACGTTGGCCAACCATGTCGGGTACTTCACCTCTTTAATGTGTTTGATTGAGAGGAGCATGGCGACCTCTCCTTTGACGAAGTCCCGTCTGTCGGCGGACAAGTAGCGCCGCTTCTGTTTGACAGGCGCGGAGGCCGGATCGACGGTCAGCCGGTGAGTGATCACCTGGCGGCTGATGCCTGGCATATCGTCCGGGCCCCACGCGAAGACAACGGCGTATGACCGTAGGACGAGGAGGATGGCGTCTCGTTGGTCCTGGGGGAGCTGCTTCCCGATCCTGAGGACCCGCTCCGGCCGGGAGGTATTCAGAGGGACCTCCTCGGCCGGCTCAGCATGCGGCCTCTCCTCGTCCTTGGCAACGGCTGCCGTGATGGTGTCTATCCTCTGACCTTCCCTCTCGGCCGGCCTCGTCAGTTTGAGGTAGCATGCCCTGGCTATCCTCTGGTTTCCTCTGGCGTAGCCGATGCCGTCATTGGTGGGGAACTTCAGACACAAGTGCTTCATGGAGATGATGACCTCCAAGTCCTCCAGCGCTGGCCGCCCCAAGATCAGGTTGTGGGGGCACTGGAGGTTGACCACCATGAACTCCATGTCAATCCTGGCACGGTGGGGGCCGCCACCGAGCCTACCAATATCCCGCTTCTTCGCAGAGGGTTCTCCCCCATGTTTGTCGGTGTTTACCCAGGTGTTTTTGCGTGGGCCACCTTTAACAAACTGGGAGAGTTCCCCCTGGCGAATAAGACGCTCGATGGCCTTCTTCAGTGTGATGCAATCGTCGGTGTTGTGCGACGAGTTCTTGTGGAACCGGCAGTATGTGCCGCCCTGCTGGATGGCAAGGACCTTCTCGGCTGGTCGAGGAGCCTGCTCGATGAGGCCGTGCTTCTCGGCATAGTCGAGGATGATGCCGACCGGGTGAGTGAGGGCAACCCCCGGCCGTTCCAACCTCGGCCGCCAGTGGCGATCTTTCTTACTCTGTCCACCAGAGCCGTGACGGCCCTGGGCACCCTGGCCGGCCGGGGACGGACCCGGGGCCGGTGAAGGATTTGTCTTCTTGGAGGGATGACCCCCCTCTTTCTTGTGATTGTGGAGCTCGTCGGCGTCGGCATACAAGCCTCCGCGCTGGAGCGCCTTGGCGTACGACCTCGGAGGGTCGGTGATGAGGCTCCTAGCGTACGGGGAGTTGCGGAGGGCTCCCTGATACAAGGCGAGGAGGGTGCGCTCGTCGGCCCCCTCGACTTCTTCGGTCTCCCTCATCCATCGATCAATGAATGAGCGGAGGGACTCATCATGCTGTTGCTTGACTGAGAGGAGGTGGGTGAAATACTTCTTCGCACGCTTCCTCCCGGCAAAGTGGGTGAGGAAGCGTTGGGCAAGATCCTGCCATGAGTCGATGCTCCCTTCGGGGAGCGCGTTGAACCACTCGTACGCTGGCCCCTCGAGAGTAGAGAGGAACCAACGGCAGAGATATTCATCCGACGCGTTCACCATCAGCATGTTGTTCTGATAGCGGCTGAAGTGCTCCTGGGGGTCTGATCGGCCGTCGTAGGACTTGATGGCGTTTCCCCTGTACTTCTCCGGGATGGGGGCCGAGAGGACCCTGTTGGTGAAAGGGGTCCTGGTCCTGACCTGGATGATGGGGTCACCTCGCCCCTCGGTCAGCTCCCTCTCCAGGGCGCTAACCTTGTTCATGAGCGCGTTGAGGCCGGGGTCGTTGGAGGCGCCGGCCGTAGGGATGTTGGCCGACTGCTTGGCCTCCATCTGAGCCAGCCTCCTTTCCAGCTGGGCGATGACCTCGTCCCGGGGATCCCTGGCGGCCGCAGCGGCGCCCGGCTGGTTCCTCATGCGCTCGTTGTGAGCCGCATTGATCTGGTGGCGTACGTCGTCCTCGTGCAACTTCCCCTTGCCCTTGTCCGAGCGGGGCTGGTCCGCTGTCCGCGACACAGACCCCAAACTTTCCCTTGGCGAGCCAGGCCGACGCTCGCCAATCCGTCCCGCCATCCTCTCCGAAACCGGACGACGGCGCGTGTCACCTAGCCTGTTGAAGGCAGAGGCTTTTCCACGCGCTGGGGTCTGCCCGGGCCGAAGAGGGGAAGCAGGGTGGGAGTGGGACGACGCCGTGTCCTGGGCCATCACCCCCTCATCGTTGCCTATCTGGACGGTCAACGGTTGGGGCTGAGGAGGTGGAGTGACGTTCCCCCCGGTCCTTGGCAAGAGTGCGCCGAGGACGGTGGGGTTCTGAGCCAGGCTGGGGATGATGACCAACAGCGCGGCCTGGACCTGTGGATCCACGGACGGAGAGGCCGCGGCCATAGGCTGGGCCGGGGCGTGGTCCGTCTTCTCAGCTCGTTTCTTGTCCAAGCCGATGCGGGCATCAGGGGCTCCGCCGTTGAGTTGGTTGCGGAGGTCCGCCGTGAGGTTGAAGGCCTCCTGGAAGACGTCCCCTCCGGCGACCTGGTCGGTCGTGGCGTCCTCATGGTGCTCCCTGGCCTTTTGGTCCTCTGGGATGGCTTTGCTGACGAGGTTGCGGTTTGATTTAGTTCTTCCCATGATCAGTGGTTAGCTGTGCTTGGTAGCGACGAAGGGTGCTAACTTGATTGTTCTAGCTCTCAACGAGAGCACCAAATGATGGAGTATATCTAGAGAGAAGTGAGAGCTAGAGAGAGAAGTGCGATAATATGCTTCAATAGAATGAATTTGTAACCCCTATAACTACTCCCAAGGGGAGTATTTATAGAGAAAATACGGGCTGGGCCCCCAAGCCTTGGGCTTGGGAGGCCCATTTACAACTGGACCGCTACTGGGCCGAATACAAAGCCACTAATGGGCTGTACAAATGAGTAAGTGTAGAATCCGGTTCTGTGAGGTCTTCGTGGCGGACGAGGGCGTGGCCGACGAGGGCACGGCCGACGAGGGCGCGGCCGACGAGGGCAACCGGGTTCCTTGGGTTCAGGACCGTAATCTGGGTTGGCACCTTTTCGGCCGACGGGGATCCCTTGGCCGACGAAGGCGCCACTCTGTGTCTTGTGCTTTCTGTTCTTCTGAGTATGTGGGTCCAGGGGCTCGGGCCCATATACTCCATCACACAAATATTGATATCAGCTATGGATATTTCCATAGAAAGAAAGTAGCTACATTGCATGTAATGTAGACCGGTACAATTAATTTGTCATTCTTGACTAGAGGACAGAAGTGAGCCGACCCAGAACCGAAGTGTAAAGTTTGAAATTTTTATTATTAAATTTTAAATGAATGTTTGATGAAAGAATGAAAGATGCCAATGTAGTTTAATGAAAGTTTAGCGCAAAATCTCTTGACTTATTAAAGGCGGAAATAAGTACTAGCTCGGTTAGTCGGTTGCTCCTACATGTAGAGTAATGGTGTGAATGGGGTGCAAAGAATGGTGGGAATGGGGGAAACCATCGGCTACAGAACAGAGAAACGAATAATCAAAGTCTTAGGAATGGTTTTCTTTTAGTACATCTATGGTGTGATTAATTAACGTGGTGTTGGCCATTCTTAAAATTCTAAATGTCCCAAAAGGCCAAAAGTAGAAGGGTACATGAGCTTTACAGACAAACAAAAGCTTGACTTGTGATGATTCTATATATGCTTTATAGTCAAAGTTTGGCTGAGAAAACGGCAAAGTTATGGTGCCTCAAGGTACTGTACCATAAAAGAAAATGCAAGTATACTTACTCAGTACTTTTTCAGCCGAGAATCTTCTGGAAACGTCCCTGCAGAGCATCCTCCGGAGCAGATCCTTAGCTGCCGGCGATACAGAGCTGAACATCCTCGTCGGGAACCTGAGGTTTGATCTGAGTACAGCTTCAAAGATTTCTTCTGCGGAGTCCCCGTAAAAAGGCGGCACTCCTGCAAGCATTATGTACAGAATGACGCCGGCGCTCCACACGTCCACCTTCTCCGTGTAGTCCCTTCCGGCCAACACCTCCGGCGCAACGTAGTACGGTGTCCCCACCACTCCACTCATCAGCTGGCCCTCGCGGAAGCACTCAGCCGAACCAAAATCAGCTAGTTTCATCTCACCCCACTCGTTGAAGAGTACGTTGTCCGGTTTGATGTCCCTGTGCGCCACGCCGAGCCGGTGACAGTGCACAATCGCCTCCATAAGAGGAACCTAGTAAGGATTTGAGACAAAAATCCAAAATAGTAAATCAATTCAGAAATTTACATGCAATTCCGTCCGAAACAAAAGCTAATTCTAAAAACTGATTTCCAGAGGTGGAAATCACAAATCTACGATTAAAAGGAACAATTCCTAATTTGGAACGAAGAATTTGGCCAAAACCACTGACCACTGTAGCAAAATCATTGAGGTGTCACTCAGCCAGTCAGCAAATATATACGGAACTTATACTTTTCCGTACGAATTACGAAACAGTACACAATCTGCAATCGTAACGAAAATCGCAAACAAAAAATCAAGGATCGGAAAACAGTACCATAACGGTTAGGGCTTCAGCCTCGGAGAAGACGGGGCGGCCGGAGAGACGGTCGAAGAGATCGGAAGAGGAGCAGAGCTCGAGGACCAAATGGAGGTGATCGTCGTCCTCGAAGACGTCGAAGATCCGGAGGACGTAGGGGTTGGGGGAGAGAAGAAGCATGACCTTGGCTTCGTGGACGAGGCATTGTCTGTCGACGGAGTCGTCCGCGATGAGGCGCTTGTCGATGGACTTGACAGCGAAGGATTCGCCGGATTCCGGCGAGAAGCACCTGAATACGGTGCCGAATCTCCCCCGTCCGATCTCCTCGCACACACGATAGCTCCGGTTCAACTCCTCGCTCATAACGATAGTGCTGTTTTGGGACTCTTTCTGTGGAATTCGGCGAGGTTTTCCGGACTGGTGGTTTTATAGAGTGAGACATGGGATTTTAGCGAGGTATATTCGGTTGATGAATACTGATTACCAATGGGAATTTGACAAGTGTACCTATCAGATTTAACGGGAGCAAACGACGTTAACACCTTCACGTAGTTAATACTCCCTCCGGTTCTTATTAAAGTTCTCACTTTCCTTTTTGGGATGTCTCTTATTTAAGTTCACATTTCCATTTTAGGAAATAAAACAGTGCAAAACAGTGTCAAACAGTGTCAAACAGTGTCAAACAGTGTCAAACAGTGTCCAAACAGTGTCAAACAGTGCACTCCACAGTAAAGTCAAATTCATTTTCTTAATATGTGTGAAGTCAAACTAAGAACTTAAATAAGAACCGGAGGAAGTAAATTATTACGGGAAGAAGATGAGTGAACTCTATTTTAATTTGTGTTTTTCTGTCGAATTGCATATTGTTTTGGATGTGGTCTTTTTCTTAGCATAGAAATTCTTAAATTTAGGTTAGGTGATGAGAAGTCAGGTTTGCCAGTCATTGGCTCAGTTATGTCCATTACAGGATCAACGAATGTTATTGCTTCTATAGAGGTGATAGATTCTTAGTCTGGTTCGAGAGCGGATGACAGACATAAGGCTTTTATCATTTTGTTTACTACTTTTTCCTTGATTGTATTATAAGCCATGTGACGAACGTTATTTTGATTTAATATATTAGTTGGATTTGACGATCAAAAAATATTAAGTGATAGAGTAGCAAATTAATAACGATTCTAAGCCTTTCGGCTAATTTTTTTCATTCTTTATCCTATCTAGAGATTTGTTATAGTTGGAGTATTCTTCTGTTATATTACACGGAGTACATAGGTAAGTTCTAAGAATCGTTATAGGATTTGGATCCGAATCCTCGTTTGGAGTGGTACATGACTACGGAATCGAATATATTTTAAAAACTCAATCTTCCTTCATCAAAGGTTCAAAGTAGATTGAGGGGGTGTTTGGATCTAATTAATGAGATAGCAAAAACAGAAATATATATTGTTGTGTTTAGATAAAAGTATATAACTGTTTCTTGGTGCTTCAAATTGCTCCTACAAGTAATTTTTGGGAAGTTTGAGAGATCGATTTCTGAAAAGTGATTTGGATTGTACTTTTAATAAAAAAAGTAGAAACAGAATTAATTTTAAATGTCCCCTTACATATCATATCGGAGTAGAAAATACACATGCAGTAACATTTAACGGATTAATGTTAAATAAATCAGTTCGGACTTGAATACACTATGTATCAAACTTGTTAAAACTATACTTAAACATAACTGGTCAAATCATACTAGAAGTTGCATTTCAATTAAGGATGCCATGTGGCCATTACAAATTTACAAAACATCGCGATTAAGGATGTTTGTAATTGTACTATAATTTTGTGGTCTAAACATATCTAGTTTGTTCTTATTTGGGCTGGTTTGATGAATGCATGTCTCTTGTGTATTTTACGACTACCGAAGTATGATCTGATCTGAGACTGAAACTAGTAAATTAAAACATCCTAAGAAGATAGGATATGCTTGATGATTATTCTTAAAACTCTGTGTATGTTTGGGACTGGAACTAGTTAATTAAAACACCATAAAAAGAATTTTGTGTGAATGTTCTACGCTTAATAAAATGTAGAACATTATCCAAATTTGGGTCAAGCCCGTTCGTGGGCCTTTCTGGTTGAAGTTTTGATGTCCTTTAAGAACTAAATAAGTTCTGGGGTTTAGGCGCAAACTCTTAAAGTATAACTTAATTATGTTCCTTTAAAATGAAATGTGATTAATGTATACCTTTTTTTTACATCTTTTGACACATCTTTTGATAACGTCTGTTATTGGTGAACACAAAAAATGTGTACATTCTACCACTAACGTGCAAGGTCAAACAACAACAACAACACTCTGAATTAATTTGTATTTACCACCCTGAGTTTTTAGTACGAACTAAATAGAAAACTCATGTGTTAAGAAATTAATAATTTATTGAGGTTGAGATCTAGTCTGATTCCACGTGATTGGATGTTTTATTCTTGATGATTATTTTAGCAACATAATGTTGGTTTCAAGACATTGTGCATGTTTCATAAAGAAATAACATAAAAGTGCACATGCTCCCAAATAATATATTATTAAACAAAATAGAATAACGATCGACTTCAATTCCCAAAACAAAAAAGAATCAAGCACGTAATTAGGTGCTCCTGGATTAATTTAATATTGATCGGTAGAGAAAATTGGGAGATTCTTCTTGACTAATCACCTTAATTTGTACATCTAAGTACTAGCAAGCTAGCTAGATCTTCGTGACTCTTTTCTTTATCATTTTAAAAAAAATTAATGTCATTTTGAAATATATTGTATCACTTCGATCTAGATTTGTAGTTTTGATATTTATTCTTTATCATATATTCTTTCAATGCATTATTACTATGCATATTTACTATTCTCTTTTGTAGGGATCTTCCATCATCTTTCTGGGAAGTTGCCAAGAGACATCTATCACTCTATCACTTTCTTGAAAGGAGGTGTCCGACATATAAACATGGAAAAGATTATTTGTGGATAGCTAGGAAACTTAGGGGTGGACTCGGGCCGGGCCAACCGGCCCGGAACCGGACCGGCCCGCTACTGTGCGGGCCCGGACCGGCCCGCTACTGTGCGGGTCCGGACCGGTTCGGGCCACCCAGCCCGGTGGGATGGTGATTCGGGCTCGGGCCCTTCAAAAGGTGAACTGGCCCGGCCGGTTCGGGCCCGGGCCGGGCCAATTTATTATTTTTTTTTATTTTTTTAAGTTTTTGGGTTGGGTTGGGTATTTTAGGCCATTTGAGGTGGTTAGGGTTGGTTTGGGGGTGAGGGGGAGGGTTGGGGGTTAACTAGGAAAAGCCAAAAACAAATAGAACCGAGGCCCCGCCCCGTCCGGCCCGGACCCGGGGGTTACCTGGGCCGGTTCCGGACCTCTCCCCTTCATGAACCGAGGCCCGGCCAGGCCGGAACCGGAACCGGTCCACCCCTGAGAAAACTCCTTCGTCATGTGAATGCAATTTTGGATGCAACTTTCTCTTGTCTCCAAACTAGTCCTATTAATAGAGTACTCCATGTTGTTCATTAGCATTAGTTTCTAAAGTGAAAAAGTGTAAGAAGAGTGAAATACACTTAGGAGGCGTCTACTTCGCTGCTTAAGTCACAGTTAGGTTAGTAAGACAAGTAAAGTAAACACGCAAGTTGCTTAAAACGCTACTTACTAACCAAAAGAGCTGCTTAAAATGTCGCTTACTAAGCATACCACCCCACATGTATTAATTAAGTGACACTTTGAGCTTTTTCAGTTTCCGAATTTACCTTTACCTTTACCCCTTGCCCCTACCCTACCTCTACCCCTACCCCGACCCCCACCCGACCCCAACCTCAAACCTAACCCCCCGACCCCACCCCCACCCTTGACCTGACCATATACCACCCCACCTTCCCCCAATCCATCCACCACCTACCCTACCCATCCCCACCCTCACCTCTTACCCCCGTTAGCCCTACCACCTTCCCCTACCTTGACCCGACCCCGACCCCACCACCCCTTACCCCCTTCCCTACGCCAACCCTACCCCTTTACCCCCTAACCTCTTGCCCATTAACCCACCACACCTACCACCCTCAGTTCCATACTCCTACCCTGAACCTACCCTCAGCCACCTGCCCTACCCCATCCTACCCCTTAACCCCCTACCACCTCCCCCTACCTTGACCCGACCCCAACCCGACCCCACCCCTACCCCCTTCCACCCACCCCGACCCAACGGATGAGGGTGGGTCTAGGGTTGGGGTGGGGTCGAGGTAGGGGCAGGTGGTAGGGTAGGGTTGGGTAAGGGGTAGGGGTGGTAACAGTTAGTAGGGTAGGGGGAGGGTACGAGGTGGGGGTTAGGGCAGGTGGTAAGGGGTAGAGCCGAGGCAGGGTAAATGGGTATGGTCGGGTCAGGGTGGGGTCGAGACAGGGGCAGGTGGTAAAGGGGTAGGGTAAGGTATGGACAAAAGGGGGTAGTGGGGTGGTAGGGGGTAGTGGGGTGGTAGGAGCATGTGGTGTGGGGTAAAAGTGTAGGGTCGAGGTAATGGGTACAACTGAGAGATAGGGTGTAGGGTAGGGGTAGGAGCACGGGTAGGGGTAGATGGGGTGTGAGGGGCGGGGGTGGGGTCAATGTAGGGTCAACCCTACCCCTACCCCACTTGTACCCCTTACCTCGACCCTACCCTTTTAACCCTACCACCTGCCCCTACCTCGACCCAACCCCTACGAGTAGGGTGGGGGTTGGTATGGGTAGGGGTGGGGGTAAGGTCGTGGTAAGGGTAGGGGTAGAGGTAGGGTGAGGGGTGGGGGTAAGGTCGTGGTAAGGGTAGGGGTAGAGGTAGGGTGAGGGGTGGGGGTACATGGCGGGGGTGTGGGTAAGCGACTAAGCGTACGAGGTGACCCCACATATTATATTATATACTTGTGTTCATGAATGTTTGTGTGTATATATCTATAGGGTTATTAATGACATTTTAATGTTAAACGGCGTTTTAAATTCTTTGAAGTAAACATGAGCTTACAACACTGCTTATTTTATCTGCCGCTTGTTGAAGCGAGGCTTAGTAAGCACCGTTCACTAACTCGTGAACTAAATGTGTCCTTAGAGTACGAGTAACCAAGTATTACAGTCCAGCTGGTTGTGAGGTTACCGTGCCTAGTGGGAGGTCTCGAGTTCAAAACCCGCGAGACACATAAGGGTTTGAAACTCAATGGAGTGAGTTTCAGCCCTGATTACTCCAGGCCTCCCCCACCCCCCCCACCCCCCTCCCAGACCTCCCTGGAGTAAAAAAACACTTATTCTAGGAGTGCATTAGTGAGGATTGGTTTTTTTGTAATAGTTGAATATGAGAGTTTGCTATTTCTATTGTAATTCTGTTCTTGATGCTAACTAGAAGAATTTTCCAATCCCAACATCTTTCGCATTACGTATGTAATTTTCTTTCCTACTTCTCCTTTTTTTTGGAAAAAGGCGGCTTAAATTGATATCAAAGCATTCAACAAGGGAACAAGAAGATAAAAGGACCACTTCCAACCATCGACCCTCGAACCAGACTTAGAGCTTATCACCCTAAAAAAGAAATATGGTCCGCTAATCCTATAATGGATTAATGAGTCTAAATGAGCCGAACGTGTTTAAAACAGATCTCTCGTCACCCCAACCCGATGCAAGAGTCTGACAAAAATAAGCGTATATGACAAGCAAAACAACATATGGTTCGAAGTAAAAACACAAACAAAGAAAAACAGAAGTAGAAATAGTAGTCCAACCCTAGTTGCACAACTCCCTCATGGCGACGGTTCGGGAGGGGGGCAGATCAACATCTCTTCGTTTTCTTTCACCCTTTGACTCCTATTTGGAGCCTCTTCCTTGCCCGCGATCTCCACGTTTAGAATCAGATCTTCCTCATCACCCTCGAGAATCATGTTATCACATTTGTTGACCATCTCCGGTTTAGAATCAGCTCGACGAAAAGCCGAACCCGTGATTTCTTCTCACAGCCCGCACGTTCGAACCAAAAATAAAATCTGCACAATAAAAAAACAAAGAAACCACCGGCTGGAGCAATGGATCCGCAGGAGGCAGAATCCGATATGCCAGAGGAAGAACGACGAAGCTTAAAAACTGCTCATTCCAACCCTAATAGCTAGGGAGATGACCGTGGCTTTATTTAAAGGATCTTTAGAAATCCTTTCTTCTTTCTTTGATTCCTGCTTCTCTTCTTTTTAATTCGTGTTGTTTTTTTAGCATAAATCCGCATTACAATTCTGTGTCAGATGGATCTTTTTTCTAGAGACTTTTTCACACCTTGATTTAATTTGTCTCCTCTTCAAGATTAGAGTAATCATCTTTCGTTGATAATACTTCATAAATATATCCTTCTTTAAGGATTCGATTATCATTAGTCTTTTGCTCCTAATTTGGGTACTAGACTTCAAACATGACAGTATTTTCTAAACATGACAGTAATTAGTCCTATTTTGGAATTTTCAAATTGTTTTAATCCTATTTCAAGAACTTTCCCTTCTTCTAACAATTAACAAATTTCGTGAATTAATCGATCTTGATACAACTACACATCTTCTTTCTCTATTACACAACATTTATTAGTTGTTTTGCTTTCTATTTTGTCTTTCTAAATCATTTCAATTTACGATGGTCATATTTAGTTGAAATAATGACAAAGTTATGACTAAAATAATGGGTGTTTAATAAAATGTGACATTTTAAGTGTAGTGACTAGTGACTAGCTAGTAACTATAGTAATAACTTCAATAAATTATGTTCCATTCTTATAATTAAGTGATCATGTCACTATACTCATAATAGTTTAATCATGCACTTAATTTGACATATGTTTTAATTTCAAAATATTTTTAATTGGTTTTGTTTCTATCGCAGACCAAACCAGATCAGTCTGGACCTAAACAAGTAAGACTATACAATACAAGATCAGATCAAACCAGACATACTATATTCTTAATTGGCTTGGAACATTTTGGTCTAGTTTGATCTGATCCGATCTGTTATGTCTGGCCGGTCTAGTGTTGTTTGAATTTGCCTGGTAGATATTTATTGTATGTATATTTTAGAACTGTCAAAGTCTAGTCTAATTATTTCAATTTTGGTTTGGTCTTTTGAAGTATGATACAACGCGAGCCTGAAACCAATCCGATTAAAAAAACATCATTAGGAGAAATTAAGATACACTAAAATAAACATCTATTGAAATATCCACAGTAGTTCTGTTTAGTGATTCTGTTTTCGTCTTATCAACTTTATCAGTCTACTTAATTTTTAGCAAACATGCAACTTTATGTCGTGCGTTGAATCGTATTATAATCAAAATAAGTAGGTTGAAGTTAATTTTCTGACTGGTTTGGCTAAAGTTATTATATAAGACCATTTTAGCTATTTTCATATAATTCATTTCTTTATTTTATTAACAAAATATATTTAAATCTTTTCATAATTTAATAGAATTAGTCAATCTAGCCACTTCGACCAGAATTTCAAAAATTACAATAGAATAGCCGGTTCAAAGTCAATTTTAATGTATCAACTGACTTTTAGTCAAACTAAAAAACATTGTCAGTTGCATTAACATTTCTCTTGCTTAGAACACTTATTTAGAAACTAGTTTTTCACCCGTGCGTTGCACGGGTTAGAAAACTAATTAGAATGTAATTTTGAATTTTAGATTATGAGCATGTTTGGCATTTAGCGCTTAAGAGTTAGCAAATAGCGTATTGTGTTAACGAATTGTGAATAGTGAATTGAGTTAACAGGTTTAGGTGTCTGGCCATAACAATTAATAGACAACGTCATATTTCAAAACACTAACCCAACGGTCCCGATTTGCAGTGTTTCCATTTCAGCGGTTCCGTCCAAAAATGCTATGGCCGAACATCTATTTACCAAACATCGTTTTCACTTGTTAAAACCGCTTTTAGTCAAACCGCCATTTTTTTTGTCTAAAACGTCATTTTTCCAAACACCCTCGTAATATTAGATACTTCTTTCGTCTCATGAAACTCAGTTCAAGTTGACGGATACATAAAATAATAAAGTAAATGTTTAGAATGAGACTGAAATAAATCTAAGTAAAACATCCTAAGATTTGTACATATGAGAGATAAATAACTTTAGAATGAGGGGGAGTATGAAGATAAAAATTGAAAAATATGCTACTATAAGAACTTTTAAATATTTTGACAGTATTTTGTTATTATAAAAACAAAAGATTAGTTCCGAACATCAATTTACCCATTACCCAACCAAGCTAGTTTCATCGATGGTTAGAAATTAAAACTTAGGTTATTTTTAATTGGAATGAATTTTTTTAGTCTAATCTGGTTTGGTAGATGTCTGATCACTGTGTATTTTATAATTATCCAAGTTTGGTCTGATTGGATCTAGTTTGAGACTAAAAACGGTCTAAGTAAAAACATCATTAAAAATCTCCAAAACGTATGTATGCTTCGATATGACTCCATTTTAACCTGCTTTGTCCCAATATTGAAACATCGATTTTTACCTTAAAACCAACACAATCTAAATTACACCTAATTAATTTGTTCCAATATATTTTTTGAAGCTAAGAGTTTGTTAGTATATACTTCAAATGATATATGCACAGAAGCTTCTAGGCTTGTATGTAAGCTCTACATAAATAAGAATTTAATCAAATACTCCATTATGAATATACTTCAAATGATATATGCACAGAAGCTTACATGACCTTTACATGCAAAAAGTTACCATGATGTTGAAACAAAAGAGAAGGAATGGAAAGGGCACTCTTTGTTGCATGCTACAATATAACGTCCAAAAGGTTGAATCCCCAACCCCAAGGGCCCCCCCACCCCGACAGGATGGTGGGGGAGTAAATCACGGTGACTCAGTCGGCAAAGCGGCAGTAGGCCTTTACCCGTGCGCACCAGAGGGCCAGCCTTATTTCAGGTTCTGAAAACCCCCTTTTGGCCGCTGCGTGATTCGAACCTTGGTCTACGTCCAATTTTTCCCACCGCTCGACCAACTGAGCTACCCGTGCGGGTACATGCTACAATATAAGAATGCGTTTGGTAACACTGAAATTGGTTGAATCGACTGATTCTGCTGAAATTTATGAAGCTCTGATTGAAGTGGTGTATTAGCTGATTCTGCTGATTTATGAGCAAATTATATGTAAAATATACTTTATTAAAATAAAGAAAAAAATATATGAAAAATAGCTAAAATGGTTATCTACAATAACTTCAGTCATTACAATCAGAAATGTAACTCCAATCTTACTTTTCTTATTATTAGACAATTCAATGCACGAGATCAAAAGTTACGTGTTTGGTGAAAAGGTTGGCTGATATGATTACCCGAAAAACACTGATACCAAACGGGCTATAATATTATTAATAGATAAAAGGGAAATTAAGTATAAGGGTGCGGAGTTGTTGCTGATTTTTTTGCTTGGTTTATTTTATTCTTATTTAATTTTGATGCCTTCATTAGCTAATCTATTTTAGGAGTGATTTGCTAGCATTTCCTTTTCCTTGTTTTAGTCATTCATATGCATGTAATCACCATTATAAAATTGATCTTTGCCATGCTAATGAAGTATCCAAGAACGAATTAAAAAGAATCTCAAGGAGGTGATGCCCTCAGGTGAAGCCGTCCTGAAAAGCAATCCTGATTCTTCTGTGTTGCGGTGAGGACCGCCGCGCCTGGCCAGCGTAGAAGAACCCAAGCCTTCTCTGTCGGAAACCTCCGTTGACCTGGAAGCCAGACGCTTTTCCAGAATTCCAGTCCCTCCACCGATTACCGGTCAACCTCCGGTCTCTTGGTTGTCTCTCCTAAATGGGCCCGCCGAATAGGCCGGAAGCCACCGATCGGGTAGTCTCCTCGGGTCACCTAAATCCCCAAACTACTGTTCATCCGCACAAAAACCGTTCGCCTCCCAGCTCTCCCGGTTATCTACTCTCGTGATTCAAAGAAACTCGGCATATAACACTTTGGTTCCATTGACAGCAAACCTGGGCCACCCAGGTGTCAGGTGGGACTACTTATCACTATTAAAATACTCATAATATACTACGCATCATGGAAAGACAATATAATGATGCATCTACAATATAATATTATTGAAAGATTAAAGGGAAACCATCTTGAAGAATGAGGAGTTATTGCTGATATATTTGCTTGACTGATTTTATCCTCATTTGATTATAAAAGGGAGCTTTGATATGCTTATAAAATATCCAAGAAAGTTTTAAGAAGAAAATCAAGAAGGAAAACTCTCCAAATTCCAGAGGAGAAGGAAAGCTACCAAAATTCCATGACTCTGTATACCTTTCTTCCCCACAAAGTCTTGTCCTTTGTAACTTTATTTTATTCCCAAGGATGGCTAGGGACGCACTTTGTAAATTTATCAAACATGATGCACAAACGATCATATAAGCATTTAATCAAACATGATATATGTTTAAAAAACATCTAATAGGCTAACTGGCTAAGACTTTGGGAGTGACAGGAATATATCATCAAACGGTTTCAGTTCATTATTCACAATGAAAAACAGAACCAAACTGAATATGGAACCAAAGAAGAAATTTGCAGATTTCTCCTTGAAAGTTTCCCTTTGATCATTTTGTGCTTTTTCTGCTATGAATTCATAACATACTATGTGAAAGAGAGGAAAAACCTTTTAAAAATTCTCTTCTTGAGCGAGGACTTTAGCCCGCAATAATGATTTACGAATGTACAAATGTAGAAGTGCTAATTTCTCATTAATCTATTGTTATTAAACAGAAAAGTGCACTATTTCCTCTTTTGCTGAAACATGCAAGAATGAGAGTGTATTTGCTGAATTCTAGACGTTAAGGTTAAGAACCATATCATCTAGAAGTATGATTTCAGCAGAGTACTTTAAAAGTAGGTTCAATGCTTGACTGATCAGTAGAGTACTTTAAAACAGGAGTAAGGTAGTTTAGATTTTTCAAATACCTCTCTATTTGATGCAGTTAGTAAAACAGTAATACTGGTAAAACAAAAAAGGAAATATAAAGCGCAGCTGCAAAAAATGACCCAATTTTATCATTAAGTATATATAAAATACGAGTATAGGCAAAAAGGTTTGGAAAATAAATTAATTTATAGTAAGAGAAAACTTTATCTCCTGAACTAAGCATATAGTAGTTTACTCACCAATTGTTAATCTTATTTTTCACAGAAAAAATGAATCAAAGGGGAAAACAGTACCATCTTTATGTTACTTAAGAATACCCTCTCCCATACCTCTCTAACCAAAACCACTCCTACTTTTTATTGAATTACATATCAAATTCATTTAATATAACTTCGAATGGATCAAAATGAAAAATTTGTTTTGTTAACTAAAAATGAGAATATGTGATAGTTTTGGACCAATGTAGAATAAGTTGACATTATCACTAAATGATAATATAATACTCCGTATTAGAACTTTTGGAGTGAGTGGAACATATCATCAAATGGTTCTAGGAACAATGAAAGAAAAAAATTATCATAGTTTAAAGGTTGGATAAAAAGACACCAAATTACACTACATGATAGCCAAAGAAAAAAATAGCTATAAAACTTTAAATGGTCAGCAATTTCTTTAAGAACAATTTAAGGGAAGAAACAAAGAGTCATCGCAATAAAATAGACAGAATCTGGTGGTTTACCTTCTGGGTAAAAAAACAGAATCAATATCACTATGGTTAACAATATCTTTAAAACCAATTTAAGTGAAGAAAAAAAGAGTCTTCTTCACAACATAGACTGAATCAATATCACTCTGGTGTTATCAAATTCACAAAGCTAGGCTAATACCACTTGCAGAAATGAAAGCAAAGCACCAAAGGCAATGCAAAGTACACTAAATAATAGGGAATTAATAAGAATTTTACCTCCTCATCAATGAGAACCATTTCAATCATGTAGGGTTCAGAGGAACATCCTTCAAAAGGACTTTGAATGGAGAATTCGGAGCCATTGAAGAATCAGTAGATTTGATATAAACTTTAGTGTAAATTTAGGGTTTAGACCGGAAACGAAATTAGAGATGATTTTTAATACGGCGTGATATGTATCTATATACATATACAGTTAGATTTAAGAGATGATACTTACCAATATTGGGAAGTTTGGTGTTGATAGACTTTGCGAGTGTGTTCGTAGAAGATGCACTCTTTCGGTCTTATGTCAACGTGAATCTGAAGGTGAAATCAAAGTCCAGATCGTTGGCGGCTGCGAGAGTCTATCAGAAGAACAGGAAAACAGGAAAATCGTTGATCATGAGAACTCCAAATCGTTGGCGGCTGCGAGAGTGTATCTGAAGAATAGGAAAAGCGTAACAGCCTTTTACAAAAATAATCCTAAGGCAGTAGCGGGAAACAGACTTAACTCAATTAATATATATATATATATATATATATATATATATATATATATATATATATATATATATATATGTGGTAAAAGGAAGGGTATAAATTACATATTTTGATATTTATACGGAGTACAAAATATTTGGCTAAGTAGTTTTCCCCGACGAAAGTTTTGCCATGCTTGTTATAGAGGAACTTTCACACTATTTACAAAAATATGTCAACAAATACTTATTTGTGCGTGAAAATTTTAGAATAAGTTAATATGAGTGTTTTTATATCGAGATTGCTCTACTTAGGATGTTTTTACTTGGACTGTAATTCGTCTCAGACCAGACCAAACCAGACCAGACCAGACTAGACCAGACCAATTCAGACTAGACCAGATCAGACCAGACTTGAATAGTTATAAAAATACAAAGAAACCAGACCGGATCAGATCAGACCAGATCAGAACAGACCAGAGCAGACCAGACCACCAAATTACAGTCCAAGTAAAAACATCCTTATAATTGCAAAAACTACTCTAAATTGACTGAAATGGTCAATTTAATTTTTTTGAACAGTGTTCAAGTTTTACCTAAACGCCATACCTAAACGCCATATTTTGTAGCATTTCTCATTTTGGTTGTTTATGATAAAAAGTCAAATCAAGAAGCCATTTAAGCAAACACTCTTTTAGTTTTTTGATCTGGTCAAAAGACTATTTTTTAATCAAATCGGCTAAAAAATAGCTGATAGCTCTTAACCAAACTACAACCCCTTTATCTTTTCAAGTCCGTCCACCACATATACTTTAACGCTTTTTATTGGATGTCAATTCATTATGGACTATGGAGTAAAGAGTAGTGAAAATAGGACTAAAATAGTTTGAAAATTCTAAAATAGTATTGCCATGTTTTTATTCTCAAAATAGAACTAATTACTGCCATGTTTTAAAGTCTAGTACTGCCAAAACATGATAGTAATTAATTCTATTTTGGGAATAAAAAACACGACATTCTTATTTTGAATTTTCAAACTGGTTTAGTCCTATTTCGATAACTTTCCCTAATTGTTTTGGTAACCTCTTTTCATAAAGCTTTTTGGAATTGCCCCAAGAATGATGGGACGATTTTGAGATTAATGGCATTATTATTGAGTTTGACGTTGACCAAATGTTTCCTTTGGAATAGATCGTGTTTTCTGACTCTAAAGTGAGAAGTAAAATCATCGAAAATTTTAAGAAGCACGTAACATTCTCCTTACGAGCACGTAATAAACCTTGCACCAGGATGCGTTCAAAATTAATTGGGTTTTGAGACCCAACTATTATTATGCCGATGCTATAGTTTATTTGGTGTTTAATCTCTTGTAAAATATACTACGTATTGGAAATGTCAAAAAACGAATATTTTTGTAAGATTAAAATTAATCAAATTAATTCTTTAATTTTAGAAATAAATAGATGAATAAAATATTTCCAAATTATACTTCCTACATCTCATAGATTGATAAAATTTAATCAGGTTAATTCTTTAATTTTACGAGGGAACGTAGCTCACTTGGTAGGAAGAGGGTGTCATAAGGGCTATGATCCCCGATTCAACTCCAAGCAATGACTTGGGATGAAATCACACTCTTTCAATCAAAGTTCAACTTAAATTACATCAACTCAAATAACTGTTCAGTCGGTTGTGGAGGACTTCAGAGATGTTATATCATCCTTTTTAACAGAAAATTACGTAAACTAAGAATAAAACACCCTTCTTTCAAAGATAGGACCATGCATATGTTTGGTTTTTACCTAAATAGCACTAATCATTTCATTTCTACCTCTAATTTAATTAATTAATTAATCTAATTAATTGCCCCCTAGTTCCCTTGCATAACCAAGACAATCTGTCGTTGGCGGTATCAGTCGGTGGTGGTGTTAGCCGGTAGCGACAACGGATTTTTGGCAGTTCGACAGGGAACTGCAGTATTTTTTCCTGACAATAAGCGGTGGTCCAGCGGCATGGCGGCAGCGGTGCTAAATCCCTATGAGGGTATTTTGGGATAATCACAAATAAAAGGTCGTACTTAAAATATTTTAAGCTGGTCCTACTTCTCACATTGTTTAAAGAAATAGACCTTACATATCTAAATGATAAAATTGTTCAAACTAAGAATAAAACATAATTTTTTCCTTAAATGGGACTAATCAAACTATTTTTATCCCTAATTAAGTCTCTAATTCTCTTGCATAACCAAATCAGTCTGTTGTGGTGGTGGCAGGCTCTAGCGGTGGCAACGGATTCTGGCGGTGGCGCAGGCCTCCGACGATGGCAACGGCGGCGGCGGAGAAGGAATTTCTTGCATATCACCGGACAATTTCTGGAAAGATTTCTGGCGGTGTGTATTTTGGTCTAATTATGAATAAAAAGTCATATTTAAGATATTTTAAACTAGTTGATCATATTTGTAATCCTATAATAAGATAAATCTACCAAATTAAATACTCCATACAAGAAATAATAAAAGAGCGACAACAACTTTAGTGAAATGTGCATGATCATATTATTATAACGGAGTAATAATAAAACCTAATAATGCTCCATAACCGGTGGGCTTTTGAATTATTTCTTACGTGGGCTTCTAAAGTGGATTCACGTGCTCTCTAAGGAGCACGTAACATGCTCCATAAAATTTCTCGTAAAATCATGGTTTAAAACTTTAAGGCAAGTTAATTGTACGATAAAGGGACATTATGGACCACCTTATTAGTGTACTAATGTTGCTCTAGTGGAGGACATTTGTTGTTTCATGTGTGGCTGGCCAATTCGCTAATTTCCACCATAAGTTTAGTTTAATTAAGAGAGAATTCCCCAAATAGGAGCAAAACATAAGCAAAATGCAAAAATAGGAGTACCATGTTTTGAATAGGAGTAACTTTAGTGTTTGGACAAGTATACCCCTACCCAAGCCCCAACAACTTTTAATTAAATGTTTAATTCATAATAATTTCGAAAAAAAATCAAAAAATCGTAGAAAAATAATTAAAAAAATTATAAAAAATTAATAAAATAAAAAAAAATATATTTTTTAAATTTTTTATTTTTTTAAAAAAATTAATAAAAAATAGTAAAACTCCATAAAAAATAAAAAAATATGGATGTCTTTCCCACCGCTTGTACTACCTCCCTGCACCACCACCTCCGGGCGGTGAAAAAAAATCAAATTTTCCTAAAAACTGTCTTTTTTCTGAAAATGCAAAAAACATGACATATTTCTCTTTGAGAATGCCAACATTTTCATTGTTTTCTGCCATAAATATGGCATTCGTAATGAACTTGGCATTTTTTCCCCTGTTGACTGGAGGTGGTGGTGCTGAGGCGGCAGAGGCGTGGTGAATTTTATTTTATTTTATTGAGTTTTTTATTTTTTATTTTAAAAAAATTTATAGTTTTTATTTTTTAAAAAATGAATAAATAAATAAATTATTATTATCGAATAAGTCACAAATTAACTAGGTTAGGATTAAATAAGTCATATTTTAGAATTAACTAGGTTAGGGATATTAAGGGTACAAAATTAATGTTTAGTCCTATTGAAGGAAGTTTTAAGCTTTACTCCTATTTGTGCAATTATGTTTATATTTACTCCTATATTGGGCAATTTCTATTTAATTAATGGCGATGAGATTATGAGACTAATCTTCCATCTCTCTTTTGCTCATATTGAGTAAAAATTATATGAACAAATAATGGCAAATATATAAACAAAATGAATATAGTGAAAAAAATGTGTCATTTTGTAATTTCGTGATCATAACAATAATTGTAGTGAGTATTATTATGTTTGATTTTAGATCAATTTTGGTCAAATATTTGTCCTCAAATTTCTCCCCATATAGTCTCTCTTTGGTAATAACAAAATCAGCTGTATTGGTTGATTTTACTGAAATAATTTATGAAATTCTGGCTAAAGTTGCTGAATTGACTGATTTATGAAAAATAAAAATATAAAATATATTTCAATAATAAAATAAAGAAAAAATTATATGAAGAAACGATTAAAATGATCATCTATAGTAAATTCAGCCAATACAATCAAAAAGTAACGTCAATCTTTTTTTTTATTATTACAGAATTCAGCACGGAAATCAAAAAATACATGTTTGGGGAAAAAATTAGTTGATAAACGTGATAAACCGAAAAACAGGATCATCAAACGCACTCTTAAGTTTTGTGATGGTGTTGAAATAATATAAAAGTCTCGGATTTATTGTCAAAAAATATATACATAAACGTATACGTAATATCAATTTAAAAGAAGTGAAATAAAAGTCGAGAGACAAAATTACATTAGCAAGCTAAGAGAGATTTTTTGTTTTAGTTGCATAACTTTTGAACGGTACTAATTATATAACTTTGTTCATTTGTAAAAGCGAAAATGATGGAATAAAACATGTTACTATTTTAAAATCGTCGCATAAAGTCATGTACTCAGTAAATTGTCACATAAATACGTTTATATAAAAAGAAATCAGATGAATCCTAACGACCTCTTGACAACCTCTTAATCCGGATTTTAGCATACATCTGATTATCTTTTTAAAATAGATCATAATCGAATATTTAACTAGGATTGACTTAGATATAAGACAAAAATAATGACACATAAGCTAAAATTAGGATTACAAGGTTGTCGATGAATCATTGGGATTCACAATGCATCTGATTGCTTTTTCTAAGTACATGTATTTATATGTATTTATATGACAGTTTATGCGACCATTTTATGAGTATATTTGTGTACAACAAAGCTAACCCAGTGTCAAACCATGGGGTCTGCCATGTTAGCAAAGCAGTACGGTAGTACCACTGCCTCGTTTGTCATGGTCATTCCAGATGAATAAAAAAAAAGAAATATCAATAACTCGAGTTTGACAAAATAGTTGAGCGTTGAAGTGCAAAGAGCTTCGAAATGGTTAAAGAAATTAAATGGAGTTAATTGTTTGTTTAAAGCTAGTATGGTACAAAAAATTAATGTAAAGTAAATATGACTACAAATATGATTACATCAATAATCAAGGGCGGAGAGAGGGGGCAACCGGATCCCAGTCGACCCCAAATTTAAGTAATTTGTTCACTCTTTATATCATTAGGATATAAATAAATTATTTAGACATGAAAAATAAGAATTTAGCATATAACATTTTAACTTTAACACATTTCATACATTCATTATAACAAAGTTAGCTAATACAACATATTTGCATTTGTTATGTTTTGTACTATCTACCTCTATCAAAAGATATTTGTTGGTAACAATAGAAAATTGCATTAATATTTTTTACATGATTCATTTAAATAAAATTGTGAATATTATAACATTTATACCACTCACTCATTTAGTTTTCTTTGAATATTTTATGTGATATTATAAATGCTAATTAACTATAAATTTATTTTTTGTGAGAAGTGAATCTTTTTGTACCGATTGAAAAGATGTTAGAAGTTTTAATTTATACGTAGTAATATTTATTATTTCTTTTTCTATCTTTTATTTCGTTCTACATTTTATTTAAATAATAAATAAAGGAAGATGAGATGGACTACTACTTTCATTTCTAATTCTAAGATATAAAACTTGATCAAATAAAATAATAAGCATAAGAAACCGAATCAATTCGAACTAAATTGAACCTAATATTTTTCACTATTATAAACCGAACTTCAAACCGAACCGAACCGAACCGAAACGAACTGAAACCAAATCGAAAAACAAAATGTTTTAGTTTCGTACAAATTCTTCTAAATCGAATAAACCAAAACCGAAAAAACCGAACCGTAAACCGATTTGCCCACCCCTAATACGTTGTGGTAAGGATCAAGGAAGGCCAACCCAAACCAAACCCTGCCTCATGTTTAGTAAAAGTTCGCTTTTTGTGCGTAAATTTGTGTGAAAAACTATGAGCATGTTTGGTAACATTGAAATTAGCTGAATCGGCTTATTCTTCTGAAACTTATGAAGTTCTGGCTGAAATTGATGTATTGGTTGATTCTACTGATTTACGAAAAAAATATAATTAAAATATATTGCATTAATAAAATAAAATAAAAAATTATATGAAAGAATAGGTTAAATGGTCATCTATAGTAATTTCAGCCAATAAAACTAGAAAAGTAGTCCAACCTTATTTTTTCTTATTATTACACACCTCACCACTTGAAATCAAAAGTTACAGGTTTGGTTAAAAAATTGATTAATAAGTCTGATAAGCTGAAAAACAGACGCCAAACGGGCTCTATGTATATTTTCCAGAATGACTTTTTTTGTTTAAATAATTATATTTTATGAATAAAATAAAAGAACGAAGATGTGAATTTAATCCCTTTTTACATCTTTTGAGGACAATTTCTTATCAAATAATGTTTTGTTTATGAAAATTCTGTGTAGTGTGCTATCGTGTATATAGAATATGTATTATGATCATTTTATGTAAACTATGTATTATATGGGTCCATTGGTCCATCTCTGTAAACCCTAATACCTCCATATTTATAGAACCATAATGAAACTAGATACATAGTACTCCCAAAACCTTGCTATGCCTTCCGCCCCCATCCTAAGCTGAGATCCGTAGAACAGCCGCCCACTACCAAGAACGAGATCTACAACTTATGGGGTGGGGTAAAAAACCTATAAATACTCCTAATCTAAAACATTTTTTCATATCTCTTTTCCGATTCTTCCTAAATCCTATTCTTAACTCTCTACTCTCTAATTCTCTTATTCTCCAATATATTATATTTATATATCTACTTTATATTAATTATCTACTTATAATTTATAAATACATACGTTATAATATTATATTACTTATATTTCTTATCTAATTATATATTACTTATACATTTATTATATCTATTAATATAGTTGGAATTATATCTAATTAATTTGAAGTCATTCTATTACTCACATCCAAAAGACCGAAAGTCCGAAAGAGGTACGAAATCATTCTATTATTTACACTTGTTTAATTTTGTATTAACGTTACTTGAAATAAAAACTAGTTAATTCTCATAATAGTTAAAGTTAAACTATAATAATTTGATTGTTAGTAAAAAAATAGGTTGTACAAAAAACTAGTTGTAATTCTCATTATAGTTAAAGTTAAAGTGTATTAATTTCATTGTTAGTAAAAAAAATAGGTTGTACACAAAACTAGTTAATTTGATTAAAGTAAACTTTAAAATACTAATTTGCTATAACTCGAATTAATAGTTAGATTAATAGTTAATTACTTTATTACAATTTTTTATTAATTGCTACCTTTGACTCTAATTTAAAAAACTAGTTAATTCTCATTATAGTTAAAGTTAAAGTATATTAATTTCATTGTTAGTAAAAACATAGGTTGTACACAAAACTAGTTAATTCACTAGTTAATTTGATTAAAGTAAACTTTAAAATACTAATTTGCTATAACTCCAATTTTTTATTAATATATTTTTATTAATATATTTGTTGCAATTTAATATTTATTACATTTTTTAGATGGATCGTCCTAGATATTCGGTTGATATGGGTAACCTCGAGCGCAACCGAACGAAAGAGCTTGCGAGGAAGAGATCCCGCAAAGGTAAATCACATATCGGCTCTTCATCTCAAAGTCGAGATGATTTTGATACGGGTTACGCAAGGAGGGATGGGGATGCGATGACCGACGAACAACTAGAACAAGAATTGCACCGACATAATTCCCGTTTTTTTCAAGACCAACCGAGGACCATCGACGAAGAAGAGCTCGAGGACGACGATGCGGAGGAAGTAATTCCGGAGAGCCACGAGGAGGAGGAGGAGGAGGGTGGCGCAGCCACGACGCCGACGAGCCTGCCTCATCCCAAACCGGTACAAAAAAAAGTAAATCTGAACTAAAGGCTAATATTTTTTCTAAATGGAAGGACCCGAACACCGGGAATTGGACCGCAACTTGCAATTGGTGCAAGAAAAACTATAACTTGGGGATTTCCGGCGGATACGGATCCGCCACAAGACATCTTAAGTCCAAACACCCGGTGGAGTATGCAAAATTAGGCGGCGGAACGGAGAAGCAAACTCAAATATCGAGATTTGCAAATAACCAACAAGCTTTTGGTAATTTCTCATACAATGATGTACAAAATTTGATTGGTATGGCTAAGTTATTTGTTGAAAGTCTTCCCGGTTTTAGCAAAGATGACTAAGCAAGTGCTATCAATGCCAGTTTCAACAGTTGCCGTGGAACAAGAATTTAGTTCGGCCGGCAATGTCCTAACGCAATGTAGAACGAGGTTGAGCGCAGAATCTCTTGAGATGCTTATATGCTACCACGATTGGTTGAAAGCGGCCCGTAGAGTTCAAGAAATTGACATCACCCCATCCCAACACTTTATGGATGAATCTACAACCGAGGGTTGTTCTACCTGTGTCGGAGATTCCGATTGAATGATTGATTAATATTTCATGTTTTAATTTTACCTTCAATTCTCAATTGTAACTTGTAAACTTGTAGTTCATATTTCAAATAAATATACGTTCATTTTTTTATATGTAGCATTTTTTACTGAATTCATAAAATTAATTAATTAATTTTACATTATGTGATTTATTCAAAATAAAACATACAAAAAAAATTGAAATCAAAAGCCCCAAACGGCTATATAGCCACTTTGGTAGTTTGGTTGTTTGAAATTTGAATCAATAGACGCATAGAGCCGTTGGGGATGGGGTGGGTGGAGGTGGGGTACAATAAATTCTATAAAAACTCTTATTTTCTAACATTTTTATACACATCTTCTCCAACATCCAATCTCTAATCTCCATTCTCCATCTTCATCTCTATCTATTGTAGAATTATTATATCTACCATTTTTAAGATGGAAAGTCAATATGTCGTTATACATTATAATTTTGATAAGCAGAAGGACCCGAGGATCGGAATGTGGTACGCAACTTGCAAATGGTTCGGGAAAAATTTAGCATGGGGGTTTCAAGCGGATACGAGATGACAATGAAGCATATTAAGTCATGTGACAAAGCCAAAGGATTGGGAGGTGCGGGAAGTTCCGATTGATTACAATTTACAAAATGTATTTCATATTGTATGTTTCTCTTAATTTTCAAATGTAGTTCCTATTTCATTTCAAATAAATGCACTTGAAGTTTGTTTTTAATACTTGTATAAAACTATAAACTATAAAATATATATAAAAAAAATAGTTTAACCGGCCCAGCCCGGCCCGGCGGGTGGCCCGACCCGTGACCCGGGCGGGTGGCCCGGCCCGAACCGGACCCGTCCAACCCTCGGACCGGTCCCGGGTCCATGAGATACAAACCGGTGGCCTGACCGGGCCTAGGCCCGGCTCGGGCCCGACCCGGCCTGAGTCCATGCCTACGCATGAGCCATTGTCACCATCTGAAGCTGTCCGTAAATCCTTATTAAGATGGACTAACTCATAATTATTCGTTTGAAATTATGGTCCAAGTCGTAAAATATCTCATTAAGTAACATTGAAAATGGTTGAATCTATGGGTAGACTCGGGTCGGTGGGCCCGGTGAAAATAATTAAATAAACACACAGAAGGTGAAAACAGTAAAATTGTAGTCAGAGCATATATGAAAAATTCCATGTTCAGTTTTGGAGAAATATTATATTACCCCTTAGGAAGCACAAGTAGTGCCTGTTTGCTAGGGAAGTGTTTCTCGTTGTCAACAAGATTTTCTACTCTATAAACTTATTTAATCATGACGGTCAAACAGGCTGATAGTAGAAGAAAATGTTTTTTGTTGTTGTTCAAAAGAATGAAAAGGAAGCACAATTTTTCGAATATTATTTCATCCATATGTCAAAAAATATACGTAGTATATTTTAGACAATTTATCTCATTCAACCCGAGTTTCAGAAGTT
This sequence comes from Cuscuta europaea, assembly GCA_945859875.1. NCBI lineage: Eukaryota > Viridiplantae > Streptophyta > Magnoliopsida > Solanales > Convolvulaceae > Cuscuta > Cuscuta europaea. The sequence goes on from CAMAPE010000051.1 coordinate 9,127,716, forward strand.
TCAGCCAATTCAACTCCTTCACAGCTATTTCAGCCAAATTTTACCAACATCAAACAACTCTCAATATGTGACTAGGGGTGGACTCGGGCCGGTTCGGGCCTGAGCCCGGCCGGGTCTCGGTTCATGAAAGGGGAGGTTCAGAACCGGCCCGGGTAACCCCCGAGTCCGTGCCGGGTCGGCCCTCGGTTCAATTTTTTTGACTTTTCCTAATTAACCCCCAACCATCCCCCTCACCCCAAACAAACCCAAACCACCTCCAATGACCCAAAATACCCTGCCCAACCCAAAAATTTAAAAAAAAAATAAAAAAAAAATTCAAAAAATAAATAAATTGGCCCGGCCCGGGCCCGAACCGGCCGGACCGGTTCACCTTTTTAAGGGCCCGAGCCCGGACCGGAACCCCAGCGGGTCGGGCCTACCCGGACCGGTCCCTGGCCGGTTCATCATTGTGCTGCCAAATCCAAACTTTGGCTTCTTTTCAGTAGGCTTTAATATCTAAAAAGAGCACATTGATGTCTCATCAACACTCATCATGGCACCCGCCTTATCAAACTCCCGAGAATAATTAGGACCTCGAAATATCTGTCTATGTTGGGGCAAGAATGGGCCTTGATTATTATTGTAATTAGTTCTAGTAATTATTTTGTATTTAATGGGCTGTGACCTATTAAACCTAGGGCAGATTTTGCCTTGTATATAATAGGCTGTACGTAGCAATAGAAAGCAAGAAAATCAATTCAATATTTAACTCCTATTTGATCATGGTATCAGAGCCGTGCGAAGATCTTCGCTGAGGGCCATCTCGCTCCTTCCAATCGCAGCAGCACCCGCATGCGTAAACTCTGCGCATCATGGGGGACGAAACAGCTCCAAGGTTGGATCCAGCCTCACCTTTCTATTTGAGTTCTGAAGATCAGCCTGGTAACTTGATTACTCACGTAATTCTCAAAGGCGATAACTACCTGGCGTGGTCGAGGGCGTTTAGCTTATCGTTGAAAGCTCGCCGGAAGTATGGGTTTGTGGACGGCAGCATCCGGAAACCTACTGCAGCATCTAAATTGCTTGATTGGGACACGGTCAATTCGATGATAGTGTCTTGGATGCTAAGAAGCATGGAGCCGACTGTTGCGACTTCAATTCCCTTCCACGAGGAAGCTCGGTCACTATGGCAATACATGGAGAAGCGCTTCAGCGAAGCCAATGGGCCACGTCTACAGCAGCTGCGCGCCTCAATTACTGAATGTAAACAGACAAAATCAATGTTTGTTGATACCTATTTTACTGCTCTCATGGGGTTATACGATGAATTAAGTCGTCTGAAACCGCTGCATACTTGTACGTGCGGAAATTGCGCGTGTGGCGTGGCAGACAAATACGCCGCTGATCGGAATGAGGAGCAACTGCATCAATTCTTGTTTGGCATTGATGATGAACTTTATGCAACGGTCCACTCCAATCTCTTGTCACAAACACCGCTGCCCGATATTACTAGAGCACATCAGGCATTTCTTCAAGAGGAACGCTCACGAGCAATTGCCCGGGGGAAAAATCACGCCGTCGATGTCCAAGCTTTTGCTCTGCAGACAGACCGCTCCAAAGGAAAAATGGACAAGGGGAGACTCTTGTGTTCACACTGCAAGCAAAAGGGTCACGACGTGAGCTCCTGTTTTAAACTATACGGGTACCCGGACTGGTGGGAGGAGCGCAATCGGAGTAAGAATAACGCAGGGGGACGAAGCCCGGCAGTTGGGAGCAGTCTGCCCACCGCTGCATCTCGTGGTCTTGGTGGGGAAGCACGTGCACATGTTGTGACCTCTCTGGCTTCTCCACACGCAGTTGTACCGGAGTCCTCTATTGCCAATAATGATTACAACCCGCTGCAAGAACTGAGTAGGGAACAGGTTCAGACACTCTTACACATGATTAGTGCTGAAACACGCTCCACTGATCGCATGTCTGGTAAGTGTGGTTCTCTTGACTGGATAATCGATAGTGGTGCATCCCGTCATGTAACAGGTGATCTGAGTCGTCTCACCGATATTACCAGTATTCCTAATTGTGTGGTGGGACTACCCGATGGACGAACTGTTTTTGCTACGATGGAAGGCCGTGTGCACCTCTCCACCGAACTTATCCTTAATCATGTTCTTTATGTTCCGAAATTGAACTGTCATCTCATTTCAGTTTCTCAATTAATTGATCACTCTACATGCATTGTTACTTTCACTAATTCTTTGTGTGCTATACAGGACCTACCCTCGAGGAATCTGATTGGAGCCGGTGAGAGACGGGATGGGCTGTTCTATTTCCGACGTGTGCCTACAATGCATGCTGTGAGAGTATCTAGTTTTACGGACTTTGAGTTGTGGCATCGCCGGCTAGGACATCCATCAGACCGGGTTCTAAAACTATTACCTGCAATTAGTTCTAGCGGTTTTAGAAAATCTCTTAATAAAGCTTGTGTGGTCTGTCCGCAAGCAAAACAAGTTCGTGATTCTTTTCCTGTCAGCGATAATAAAGCAAGTCACATTTTGGAAGTAATTCATTGTGATTTATGGGGGCCTTACAAAACCCCTTCCACTTATTTTGTGGATGACTACTCTAGAGCTGTGTGGGTTTATCTACTGCGTGACAAGAAGGAAGTGTACAAATCTTTTCTCTCATTTTTTGCTATGATTGAAACGCAATTTGCAGCTGCTGTGAAAATCGTTCGTGGTGACAATGGGACTGAATTTAAATGCATGCATCCTTATCTTACTGAGCATGGCATTTTATTTCAGAGTTCTTGTGTTGGGACACCTCAACAAAATGGATGTGTTGAACGTAAACACCGACATATCTTAAATGTTGCTCGTGCATTGATGTTTCAAGCTAATATTCCAATATACCTTTGGGGCGAATGTGTTTTATCTGCGGTCTATTTAATTAACCGCACTCCTTCCGGTGTGATAGGTGGAAAAACCCCATATGAAGTTCTCACTGGACGTGTTCCCGATTTCAGTCATATAAGGGTGTTCGGGTGTTTGTGCTTTGCTCACAACAAGAAATCCAAGGGTGACAAATTTGCTCCACGTAGTGTACGGTGTGCCCTTGTTGGTTATCCACACGGGCAAAAAGGATGGAAAGTTTATGATATGGATACTGGGAATATATTTGTTTCACGAGATGTGAAGTTCCACGAGCAAGAATTTCCTTTTTCTCCTGAAACCGTTGCGGTGATACCTCCAGCCGAGGTGCATGGTGATGCTCCTCCTATTCTTGACGATGATGCTTCTGTCCCTGGTCACGAGGACACTTCTGCCATGGCTTCTCATGATGCTTCTATACCACCGGTCCCAACTCCTCCGGAGAATAACGAGAGCCATATACCTCTTACTCAGGCTACTGATGCACTACTTGGTCGCGGGCAGAGGGCTAAACGCACATCCGTATTACTTCGTGACTTTGTTACACACGTTCGGACTGAGAGCCCATCCCCGCCTCTTTCTGTCTCCACAGGACACTCAGGTATGTCTTATCCTATATCTCACTATGTGAATTGTGATAATTTTTCTTCTCGTCATCGGGCATTTCTTGGAGCCATTCTTGCAGGTCTTGAACCTAGATCTTTTAAGGAAGCCATGACTGACGAATGATGGCGGAAAGCCATGCAAAGTGAAATCCGTGCTCTTGAAAATAATGAAACCTGGGTCCTGGCACCTTTACCTCCCGACAAGAAGGCTCTTGGATATAAATGGGTCTATAAAATTAAGTATCATTCTGATGGTACAGTTGAACGTCTCAAGGCACGGTTGGTGGTGTTTGGTAATCATCAGGAGGAGGGCATTGATTACACTGAGACATTTGCTCCCGTGGCTAAAATGGTTACGATTAGGGCATTCTTGGCAGTTGCAGCAGCTAAAAACTGGGAACTCCATCAGATGGACGTTCACAATGCATTCATTCACGGTGACTTGGATGAAGAAGTTTACATGAAGCCTCCTCCTGGTTTTTATCCCGCTCAACCCGGTGTGGTATGTCGGTTGAAGAAATCCTTGTATGGGTTGCGATAGGCTCCTCGTTGTTGGTTTGCCAAGCTAACCGCCTCTCTACGTCACTATGGTTTTCGGCAATCTTATTCGGACTACTCTTTATTCACGTTTCGCCGTGGTGATACAATTCTAAACGTGCTCATTTATGTGGACGACCTGATTATTGCTGGAAATAATTCCGCGGCCTTGACTGCTTTTAAACAGTACTTGAGCACATGTTTCCATATGAAGGATTTGGGCATTCTCAAATATTTTCTTGGGATCGAAGTGGCGCGCAGCTCGGAGGGTATTTTTCTGTGCCAACGCAAATATGCTTTGGATATTATCTCTGAGACTGGGCTACTAGGTGCCAAACCTGCCAATTTTCCCATCGAGCAGAATCATGTGTTGGCTTTGGCTGACGGTCCGCTATTAGCTGATCCCGAGTCCTATAGACGTCTTGTGGGCCGCCTAATTTATCTCTCTTTCACACGTCCCGACTTGGCCTACGTAGTGCATATCCTCTCTCAGTTTATGCAAGCTCCACGTCACCAACACTGGGATGCCGCACTGCGGGTTGTCCGTTACTTGAAGGGCACCCCGGGTCAAGGAATTCTCTTGCATTCCACGTGTAATTTAACCTTGACAGGATGGTGTGATTCAGACTGGGCAAGCTGTCCACTTTCTCGACGCTCTCTTACTGGATGGTTAGTGTTTTTTGGTACTTCTCCTATTTCTTGGAAAACCAAGAAACAACAAACTGTGTCCCGATCATCTGCCGAGGCAGAATATCGTTCCATGGCAGCCCTTACGGCGGAATTAAAATGGCTTAAAAGTCTTCTTCTAAGTCTTGGTGTAGCCCATCCTCAAGCTATGCCTTTATTCTGTGACAGTAAGTCGGCACTCCATATTGCTCACAACCCTGTATTTCATGAGCGTACGAAACACATAGAAGTCGATTGTCACTATGTCCGAGATGCCATCCAAGAGGGATTGATTACTACCCGACATGTCTCAACTACTAATCAACTGGCTGATATCTTTACTAAAGCTCTAGGAAAGCGGCAATTTCTTTATCTTCTTCGCAAGTTGGGCATTTATAATCCGCATGCTCCAACTTGAGGGGGGGTGTTGGGGCAAGAATGGGCCTTGATTATTATTGTAATTAGTTCTAGTAATTATTTTGTATTTAATGGGCTGTGACCTATTAAACCTAGGGCAGATTTTGCCTTGTATATAATAGGCTGTACGTAGGGGAGAGCACGGGTCGGGTTCGGGCGGGTCGGGTCTGCGGGTATCAAACCCGTTCGGATTTTGTAATGTGATTCTTGAACCCAACCCGCGTTGTTTGGATATCGGTTTTTTTGAATATTAGAAAGTCGGATAATTTCGGATATCGGTTCGGATATCGGTTAGTTCGGTTATAGTTAAAACACATTGAAATTGCATCATTAGTTCATTAATATGAACTGTCAAAGTAAATTAGACAATCCAAGCAACTAAATTGGAAATTACAACCAACTAAATTACTTAGCAATCCAAGCATAAACTAACTAAGTATTTAAATTACAAACCCAACACCAAAATAACCAAGTATTTAGACAGTTATCAAAAAATATAAATTAGGCCATATTGGCTATTGCAAACCCAGCAGGCCAGCACCACTGCACCATAGTTTACAAAGCATATCAAATACTGCAAAACCAAGTCTTCTCAACTTTAAGCCTGCACATATGACATATCATCAATGAATAAATGCATAATCACAAATCACAATGCACAGAGTTATTACATATTGGTTCAGATTGCTTCTTGTCATTTCAAAACTAATTGGGGGCATCCAAAGTAGATGGTGGTAGGTTTCAAGCCATCTCATTATGTAAAGATACATTGGAGGCCAAATCCAAATTACCACCAACTACTCTTAATACCAACCCAATCTTATTTCAGTATATGGTGGAAGCTTTCATCATAACCAAAACGGGGCAAATGAAGAACAGAAGAAGCAGTTAAGTTGTCAGGAAAAACAAAGGGGCAAATGAATAGCACCGGAAATTGAATAGGGGTTGTGGGCAGTGGAAGACATCCAACACCAACACTTCCAACACCTATTGTTAGTCACCTTGGTAAATCATAAATGAGCAATAGAAACAATGTTGATAACATGTCAAAGCTTCCACTATATGAGGAGACAATGAACTTGTAATAAATAAGTAAACCATTAAGTTAACTGGTGAAGGATCCACAGAAGATCCAGAAGCATTTTCAGTAGCAGCACATGTCCCATTTATTAAATCTGGAAAACATAAACACATCTTTTAAGGCATACTGAAAATAAATATACATCAAGCACATGTAAAAAATAAAATAACCTGTTTCCAGCTTCTCAAGTTCATCAATATTTTCTTCAATTGACAGAGGTTGGTTTTGTTTTCTCAACCAAACTTGACAACAAATCAAAGCTTCCACTATTTTAGGAGTCAATGAACTTCTAAAGCAATCTAAAACCCGGCCACTAGTACTGAAAGTGGATTCAGAAGCAACTGTGGAGATGGGAACAACAAGAATATCTCTAGCCATTTTTGAGAGTATAGGGAATCTTTGACTATTTAATTTCCACCATCTTAATATATCAAACTCTTTATCTTCCTCAAAAATAGCCTCACTCAAATAAATTTCCAACTCAGTTTTTTTCAAGCCTAGTTGCCCACTCTCAAGTTTCTGTTTTTTTAGTTGTGCTTTGAATTTAGAGACTGGTCTTGCAGTCTCAGACTCACAGATTACTAAAGCAGCAGGAGTTGAGTTTGATTCAGAGCTTCCACCAACACTATCTGTGTAATTACTCACATAATCTGAAAATAACTCAGCCAGAGCAAGTTTGATATTTGCAAAAAAGTTCTCACCCTTTTTTTGAGTATACAAAGCATTGAACTGAAAGGGCATGTATTCAAACTTGTCCCTAGGGTCTAGAACATTTGCAAAGAATATGAGATAGTTCATCTTTTCAGGATCTCCCCAATACTTATCAAGTTTGGATTTCATAGTACTTCCAATGGTACTTGTAGAAGGTCTATCTGACTTCATCAAGTCCTGAAGGACCATAAACAGATCAGACACCTCTGAGAAGAAAGTATTAGAAGTAACATAGAGAGAGCCTGAAATTCTGAGTGTCATATCATAAAAATTTTGAAGAACTGTGACCAAAGACTCACAAGAAATCCAATCCATAGTATCTGGAGTGTCAACACCCAAATCAACTGCATAACTGGTTACATTCTCCTCATAAGCTTCAAAAACCTTTTCATTACATAAAGCTGACTTAAGAAGCATTAGGTATGTGGAATTCCACCTAGTTGGAACATCAAGGTGTAGTCCACATTTAGCTTCCACCCCAATTAAGTCAGATATGTCCTTAAACTTTTGAAGCCTAGCAGGAGAATTCCTAACATACTTAACTGCTTCCCTAACCCTAGACAGAGAAGTGTCAGCTTGTTTTAAACCATCCTGAACTGCCAAGTTTAGAATGTGGGTAATACATCTCATGTGAAGATACTGGACTTTAACAGAAGAGGCCCCCCAAGATAATAGTTTTTTCTTGAAGAAGCCTACAGCTGTATCATTACTGCTTGCATTATCAACAGTAACAGTAAAGATGTTTTTTAGCCCCCACTCTAAAAGGTAGTTCTCAAGAGCCTTAGCAATGTACTCCCCTTTGTGAGAAGTAACCTGGACAAAGGAAATGATCTTTTTCTGAAGCTTCCACTGATGGTCTATGTAATGAGCAGTAATACACATGTAGTTGATCCTCTGTACAGAGGTCCATGTGTCAGTAGTAATACTTACCCTTTGTGTTGTCTCCCTAAATAGCTTTTTCAAATTCATCTTCTCGTCCAAGTAGATTTGGTAAATGTCCCTTGCAATGGTCCACCTAGAAGGGATCTTAAATCTAGGGCAAGCTATGGACATAAACTTTTTAAAACCCTGCCTATCAACAAACCTAAAAGGAAGCTCATCAATTTATGTGATCCCTGCGTTCGAGCTAAGCAGACCAGGCTACCATTTCCTACAAGTGCAATTAAGACAACTCGGTGCTTTGAATTGATACATTGTGATATTTGGGGAGCTTATAGATGCGATTCAATCTCCGGAGCACGGTACTTTCTATCTATTGTTGATGATTTTACTAGAGGTGTTTGGGTTTATTTAATGAAAAATAAATCCGAAGTCCCACAACTTTTAATCCAATTTTGCAACATGGTTGATACTCAATTTGAGCAAAAGGTCAAACGAATAAGAGCCGATAATGGTGTGGAATTCCAGACAAACATTTTAGTTGATTTTTATGGACGCAGTGGGATATTATTAGAAACGTCCTGCACTGACACACCGCAACAGAATGGGGTTGTCGAACGTAAACATAGACACATATTGGAAGTTGCAAGGGCGCTTCGTTTCCAATCAGGATTGCCTATTAATTTTTGGGGAGAATGTGTTTTAACTGCTGTTTATATTATTAATAGACTCCCCTCACCAGTTATTCTTAACAAAAGTCCTTTTGAAATGTTGTTTGGAAAAGTGCCTAGTTATGATCATCTACGGGTGTTCGGTTGTTTGGCGTATGGACATGATAACAAACGAAAGGATAAATTTAGTGAAAGGGGGAGTCCTGGCATTTTTATTGGCTACCCTAATAATCAAAAGGCTTATCGGATTTTTGATTTGCAAAAAGAGACAGTTTACAGCTCTCGAGATGTGGTGTTTTATGAAGATCAATTCCCTTTTAAAATTACCTTCAATGAGGAGCTTGAGTTCTCATCACTTATTCAAAAGGTTTACAACCACACAATAAATCATGGATGTCCTCCACTACAGCATGTCAATTCAAGAGAGAATTATTTTCGTCACTCAATGATGACCCATGGAGAACAAGATGGGCAAATTAATCATGACCCCACTTTAGTGCAAAGAAATCAGCCACAGGTTCACGAACCTGGAAGGCAGCAACATATTCAACAATATACCAGCGGACCCACACTGGTAGAATCGAGTGACCTCCGTAAGCAAACACCTCATGGAATTTCTGGACATATGCGGACTCCTGCGCGGACTCACCAGAAAGACTTCAGCTGGACGACATGCCCACACCAGCTGGACCGACCAACCTAGCACCGCCTGAGGAGCGGCTACCCCACAATGAACAGCTGCAGCGACCCTTCGTTGTGGCTCCGGATGTACTTGAATCAGACCAATATGGTCCCAACTCTAAAACAATTAATGAGCTACAGGCTGAAAGTGCCATTCCACTCACCACAGAACATCAATCAATTGACGCACCTGGACCCAGTTTACCCGCCGGTCCCAGCGTCCCATCTTCATGCTTTACACCTTTGTTTCAATCAAAGAGGAGTGATCGGAATCGAAGACTACCGAAACATCTTGATAATTATGAAATTAATTTGCCTCCATCACTCGATCATTCAAGTGATTTCATTTGTTATGAAAAATTCTCACCCACACATAAAGCCTTTTTGGCAGCCATCACGTCACATGATGAGCCAAAACATTTTTCACAAGCTGTACAGGATCCACTTTGGCGAGAAGCAATGAGAAAAGAAATCAATGCATTAGAAGAAAATCAGACCTGGAATTTAGTTCAATTACCCCCGGGAAAAAGAGTTGTTGACTCTAAATGGGTTTATAAAATTAAATATAAACCTGATGGAGATGTGGAGCGTTACAAAGCTAGGTTGGTAGCGAAAGGCTTCACACAAATTGAGGGAGTTGACTTTCATGAGACGTTCGCTCCAGTTGCCAAATTAGTTACCGTTCGTTGTATTCTGGCAGTTGCAGCCAAACGCAAATGGGTAGTACATCAACTGGACGTCAATAACGCCTTTCTTCATGGTGATCTTTCTGAAGATGTTTACATGCGTATTCCACAAGGGTTCGCAAAAGTTGGTGACACCCGCGTTGGCAAGTTACAAAAATCTCTTTATGGGTTACGACAAGCATCTCGTAATTGGTATCATAAATTCACTCAAGCTCTCACCAAAATTGGTTTCCGTCAATCCCAAGCAGATTATTCACTTTTCACCGTCAATCCAACTTATTGAGATATTTGGTATTTTTAATATTCTTATTATATTCTTATTATATATTATCACACATGTAATAAGTTGGCTTGTACTGCATGCCTACTTGCATGACCCATGCAAGTTGTATTCTCTCTCTTGTAATCATCTGCCATGCATGTATGCTATAAATATGGCATATGCATTGTTCAATAAAGATACGAAGGATAAGTATCTCTCCATATATTAAACTCTTCTTCATACATCAATTAAACTCTTCTCCAAATTTATTCCTAATTTTATCATGGTATCAGAGCCGAAATCCTGGCTATGATTTCTTCTTTTTCTTCACAAGTGAATATGGCATATAAATTGCCACATGCTCGTCCTTGGATAATTGATTCTGGAGCTACCGAACATATCACTTGCAGTGATGTTAATTTTTTTAATATCATCAATCTCACACCTGAGCCGTCGTCGGTCAGAATCCCTAATGGTGAATCTATTCCGGTCCATGCTATCGGTAGTTTATACTTACCAAATGGGCTTTACCTTAAGCGCGTCTTATACATTCCGAAATTCCAGTGCAACCTTCTTTCGGTTAGTCGCCTAACAAGCGATCTAAATTGTACACTAACATTTTTCACAGATTTCTGTGTTTTACAAGATTTATCCACAAGAAAATTGATTGGCGTGGGTAAATTCCATGACGGTCTCTATTTTCTGGAATCCCCAAGGAAAGAAGGGGTAGCAATGTCAGTCTGTATTACCCCCGACTTGTGGCATCAACGTTTGGGTCATGCATCCGATGGAAAGTTACATCACATTAGTTCCCTCAAGGGTTTCCGGCGAGACAATAATTTATGTGATCCTTGCGTTCGAGCTAAGCAGACCAGGCTACCATTTCCTACAAGTGCAATTAAGACAACTCGGTGCTTTGAATTGATACATTGTGATATTTGGGGAGCTTATAGATGCGATTCAATCTCCGGAGCACAGTACTTTCTGTCTATTGTTGATGATTTTACTAGAGATGTTTGGGTTTATTTAATGAAAAATAAATCCGAAGTCCCACAGCTTTTAATCCAATTTTGCAACATGGTTGATACTCAATTTGAGCAAAAGGTCAAACGAATAAGAGCCGATAATGGTTTGGAATTCCAGACAAACATTTTAGTTGATTTTTATGGACGCAGTGGGATATTATTAGAAACGTCCTGCACTGACACACCGCAACAGAATGGGGTTGTCGAACGTAAACATAGACACATATTGGAAGTTGCAAGGGCGCTTCGTTTCCAATCAGGATTGCCTATTAATTTTTGGGGAGAATGTGTTTTAACCGCTGTTTATATTATTAATAGACTCCCCTCACCAGTTATTCTTAACAAAAGTCCTTTTGAAATGTTGTTTGGAAAAGTGCCTAGTTATGATCATCTACGGGTGTTCGGTTGTTTGGCGTATGGACATGATAACAAACGAAAGGATAAATTTAGTGAAAGGGGGAGTCCTGGCATTTTTATTGGCTACCCTAATGGTCAAAAGGCTTATCGGATTTTTGATTTGCAAAAAGAGACAGTTTACAGCTCTCGAGATGTGGTGTTTTATGAAGATAAATTCCCTTTTAAAATTACCTTCAATGAGGAGCTTGAGTTCTCATCACTTATTCAAAAGGTTTACAACCACACAATAAATCATGGATGTCCTCCACTACAGCATGTCAATTCAAGAGAGAATTATTTTCGTCACTCAATAATGACCCATGGAGAACAAGATGGGCAAATTAATCATGACCCCACTTTAGTGCAAAGAAATCAGCCACAGGTTCACGAACCTGGAAGGCAGCAACATATTCAACAATATACCAGTGGACCCACACTGGTAGAATCGAGTGACCTCCGTAAGCAAACACCTCATGGAATTTCTGGACATATGCGGACTCCTGCGCGTGACTCACCAGAAAGACTTCAGCTGGACGACGTGCCCACACCAGCTGGACCGACCAATCTAGCACCGCCTGAGGAGCGGCTACCCCACAATGAACAGCTGCAGCGACCCTTCGTTGTGGCTCCGGATGTACTTGAATCAGACCAATATGGTCCCAGCTCTAAAACAATTAATGAGCTACAGGCTGAAAGTGCCATTCCACTCACCACAGAACATCAATCAATTGACGCACCTGGACCCAGTTTACCCGCCGGTCCCAGCGTCCCATCTTCATGCTTTACACCTTTGTTTCAATCAAAGAGGAGTGATCGGAATCGAAGACTACCGAAACATCTTGATAATTATGAAATCAATTTGCCTTCATCACTCGATCATTCACAGTCCAGTGCCCATTCGGTATATCCTCTTTGTGATTTCATTTGTTATGAAAAATTCTCACCCACACATAAAGCCTTTTTGGCAGCCATCACGTCACATGATGAGCCAAAACATTTTTCACAAGCTGTACAGGATCCTCTTTGGCGAGAAGCAATGAGAAAAGAAATCAATGCATTAGAAGAAAATCACACCTGGAATTTAGTTCAATTACCCCCGGGAAAAAGAGTTATTGACTCTAAATGGGTTTATAAAATTAAATATAAACCTGATGGAGATGTGGAGCGTTACAAAGCTAGGTTGGTAGCGAAAGGCTTCACACAAATTGAGGGAGTTGACTTTAATGAGACGTTCGCTCCAGTTGCCAAATTAGTTACCGTTCGTTGTATTCTGGCAGTTACAGCCAAACGCAAATGGGTAGTACATCAACTGGACCTCAATAACGCCTTTCTTCATGGTGATCTTTCTGAAGATGTTTACATACGTATTCCACAAGGGTTCGCTAAAGTTGGTGACACCCGCGTTTGCAAGTTACAAAAATCTCTTTATGGGTTACGGCAAGCATCCCGTAATTGGTATCATAAATTCACTCAAGCTCTCACCAAAATTGGTTTCCGTTAATCCCAAGCAGATTATTCACTTTTCACCTTCCGACAGGGCCTTGTTACCACTTTTGCCCTCATTTACGTAGATGATGTGATCCTAGCTGGAAATGACATTACTCATATTAACATGGTAAAGGGGTATTTGGATACCGAATTCAATATCAAAGACTTGGGAAAACTTAAATACTTTCTCGGTATTGAAGTTGCTCGCTCCCCTGAAGGTTTTGTCTTGAGTCAACGAAAGTACACTCTTGACATTTTGGAAGAGTGTGGTCTTTTGGCAGGTCTCCCTAGTCAAACCCCTATGGAACAGAATTTAAAGCTCCGATCGGACGATGATAGCCCCCTAGTGGATGCCTCTTCCTATCGACGACTTATTGGGCGGCTACTATATCTGACTGTCACTCGTCCAGACATTGTTTATTCTGTAAGTCAACTCAGTCAATTCCTTGGCACCCCCAGACAAACGCATCTTGACGCTACCATACGGGTACTACGGTATTTAAAACAAACACTAGGACATGGTATATTCTTGTCTTCTGAAGAGGACTTCACCCTGCAAGGCTATTGTGATGCTGATTGGGCAGGATGCTCTTTCACTCGTCGATCCAGTACTGGTTATTTCATCACCCTTGGTAATTCACCCATATCTTGGCGAACGAAGAAACAGTCTGTTGTCTCTCGCTCTTCAGCTGAAGCAGAATACCGAGCTATGGCCGTCACAGTTAGTGAAATTTTGTGGTTACGATGGTTACTAAAAGATCTCACAGTTCCTCAAGTGAGCCCTACATCGCTCTATTGTGATAATCAAGCCGCCCGACATATTGCGCTTAACCCGGTTTTTCATGAACGTACCAAACACGTTGAAATAGATTGTTACTTCGTCCGAGAGAGGGTTGCTAGTAATGAAATTAGACCATTGTCTATCTGCACGAGTAATCAGGTGGCCGATATTTTTACTAAAGCACTTGGGAGAGATCATTTTCGCTATCTTCGAAGTAAGTTGGGTGTTCGTAATCTTCACACTCCACCTTGAGGGGGAGTATTGAGATATTTGGTATTTTTAATATTCTTATTATATTCTTATTATATATTATCACACATGTAATAAGTTGGCTTGTACTGCATGCCTACTTGCATGACCCATGCAAGTTGTATTCTCTCTCTTGTAATCATCTGCCATGCATGTATGCTATAAATATGGCATATGCATTGTTCAATAAAGATACGAAGGAGAAGTATATCTCCATATATTAAACTCTTATTCATACATCAATTAAACTCTTCTCCAAATTTATTCCTAATTTTATCAAGCAAGTCATTAAAATCATAAGCATCTCCACATTTGGAATGATTTTCATCCTTATTGTGATTTTCATCCCGATATTTTTGACGGCCCCCCCCAAAAAATAGTATTACCTCCCAGCCCATAAGTTTTTAGCCCAAATCCCCACTCCTGCTCGCTGCTCTCCTGCCTCTCCACAACAAATCGACGTCCCCTGACCCCTGCGCACACCGCCTCTCCACGGGACCACAACCGACGACTCCAGCCTGACAGCCTCCAGGACTCTAACGCACACCGCCTCTCCACAACCGACGACCCCAAATCCCCTGCGGCCTGCGCAGTTCGACATCCATCATCCCCTCGGGCCTCGGCCAGTCGGGCCCCTCCTGAGTCTCCTGCTCTCCGCCTCTCCACGACTCGAACACACACCTCACTCCGCAGCAGCCGACCGCCTCCGCCGCCTTCCGGCCTCCCTCAGACGCCCTCCTTCCGGTCAGTGGCTAATTTGCTAATTCTTTTATTCCTTTAGTTGCTAATTTGCTAATTCTTGTGAACTTTCGATTTATTGAATATTTGAATTGATGAATTGTTGGTTGAATTCTTGTAATTTTTTTATTTTCAGATTTAATGCTTGTTGAATTGTTGTGTTGTTATTTGTTGATTTTTTGCATTTAAAGTAAATCATTATTTGAATTGATAATAAATGTGTAATTTTGTAAATGTGTTTAGCAATTAAAATTGATAACTTGAGGTTGATAAATTGATAACTTGAGATTGATAAGTTATAATTATACACTATTATAGTCATTCATGTTTTCACCCTAATTTTAAACTGAATATTAATTTAAAATTTATAAACATGTACAGGATTATAGGAGAATTTCAATAATTGGTAATAATTATGTTTCCATATAAATACCAATCCGGTCATGAAAGGCGTCAAAGGAAAAGAAGACTTGAGGAGTTAACCCAATCTAAAAAAGGAGCTCTTTATAAGTTTATTATTAAAAAAGTTAGAGATGTTCAAGAGGGTGAACAACAAGAAGTGAATGTTGAAAATTTTGTTGAAATGGCTGAGAATCCTGATAAAGAGGACCACAGAATTGATGTTGTAGATGATAGGCCAAATAATTCTGCTTTATTTGACATATATGATCCAAGAAACTGGGATGCTCTAGATTCAAAGTTGACAGACATTTTGGTAGAGAATGGTCCTAAAAGAGATTTAAATTTTGTATCTAAATATGACATTGCAAGTTTGGTAGATGACTTTGCATCTAAATTTGCTCGAAGAATGTCTCTTTTAAATAAACGGTAAGTTATTAATGACTTTTTTCATTTTAATCATTACGTTTATTAGTAACTTGTATTGTAAGACAATTTGCTTGCGTTTAAACTTGAAAAAAGGCCCAAATTTTATTGTTGCACAGGGCCTCCGTTTTCTCGGGACCGGCCCTTGTAACCTATTTGACCCTTTAGCCTAAATAAAATTTTGGGAGTATTACTCTTGTATCTAATACGAGGCCTCAAATACAAGAGTAGTACGGAGTATTAGATATTATTGTTAATTGAATGGTTTGCAAGCTAAAAATTGGGAGTTGGCAAACCGAAGGAAAAATGTAATTACATGACCAAAACTCTCGATCAATTACAATTCATAGAAATTCCCAAAAGCGGCCTTCCAAAAGCAGACTGCACCTTGTCAACTTGCCGGAAGATGATGGATTGTTCTGGAACTTTAATAATCTTTATATTATAAATAATTTCCAATAATCTTCCGGCAAACAATTTCAAAAATGATGAAGTAAGAATAAAGTAAAAATGATTTAGAGCCACACAAACTTCACCACATTTGGTCAGACAATCTTAGTGGAAATTCCCAAAAAAAATGGGACAATCTTAACGGGACAGAGGAAGTATTAGTATAATGTGTCAACATTAATTTTTTTCGTCTGGGGTCTCCACTTTCCTAAGGCGGGCCCAGTTAATCTGACTATCTTTAAAGATTCCTTTTAGTATGTTATTTTTTAATTTGATCTTGGGGTGAGTGAATATATCTTAAATGTTGAGTACTTTCCATAAAGCCAATAAACCTTGTGTCATACTTGTGGAAAAAACAAACGATAAGTGAGCTAAAATAATGTATAAAAGAATCAAAATAAATTGAGAAACATGGTTGTCCACCATATGAAAATCGTAAGATATAAGGTGAATATCATATATGAGAGACTAAACGTGTGAATTAGAGATATTTAATCTTATATTGTCCTCTAATCCTCCTCTCTATCTTCCCTAAATTAACTCTACACTTTTTTAACCATAATTATCCATCATTTACATTACTTCTCATGAGTTTCTTTTTTATCTATCCCTAAATTTGAAACATATAGTTCACTTTTTCTTAAAGTCAAGCTTGCATAATGAATTAAGATGGAGGTAGTATAAAGCTTCTTTTGCAAAATGTCAAGAGGTCTATAAATAGGTGATAAAAAAGTTACATGCAACGTGGAGGATGTTTCGCGGCAACCCAACTCCCCACATCACACGACACACCGTGTTGTTCGTAATTCACATTGCTATTGTACTTTGTTTTATAGCCACTGACCTCTTCCATATTTTAATCATATATATGAACGAACTTGAGATCCATCCCCGACCTAAATTACATATCTAACACTAACCATCTTAGTAAGTTAGTATGTAATAAATTTTTCATAAAGCAAATTGTGGTATTCAAAAAGGAAGCAATTCAACGTTAGAATATACTAGGGCACCTCAAAGTTGGAGGCAATTTTGGTTTTTGTGAAATGCGATTTGGATAGCTACTCCAACCAGGTTTGCCACAAAGTTGTGCTCCAAATAACACAAGTAAGTGAGGTTCATTCATAACCACTTGTCCTCCTTAATCCCAATCTTGTTGTGACTTGAATCAGACTTATTACACTTTGCAACAATTATTCATTGCACATCTCACCCCATTTAAGTTGTAAATAGATTTTAACTAGATTCAAAATCTAATTAAAAGATATCACATGTTTACTTACATTACCAATAACATGAAAATTTCATAAAATTTAAAGACATCTAATTAATTTTATTTTGTTGTACGTCTTTTGCTTTTGCTCGCTCAAATCTCACCAGCTAAGATCTGACCCCTTAGATGATGAAATGAATCATCTTCCTCCTATTCGTTTTCTTCTCCTCGAACCCCTTTCTTTACTTATCTTTGACATTTTTCATTATTTTTTGTTGACTTAGTATCATCATCAATAACACTATTATGTCTCCTTTCTAATCAAACTTTCTGTGATTGTGTTATCATCGGATTTTGATTTTTGGATTTTGTGTATGTAGGATTTCGTTGAGACTACAATGATACCAGTAATATCAGAGTTGATAATCTAATTATTTCAATAATTCAATTAATTTGATAGATCAAACATTGATAGCACGTCCGTCCCACGGAACTTTGACACCTTTCCTGGGATTACTCATTCGAAAAAACTATAATTTCCACTTTTAAGTAATAAATATATGGTAAAATTATTTGAAAACCAACTTTAGAAAGATAAAATAGACTATTTAGAGTGAGCTAAGCCAGTAAATGAGTGGGCTGATTTCTCACAGTGTCCTTTCCTTCATCGCCGAGAACATGTTGTCCAGTTTTCTTTTCCAGATGAGGGTTTGAAACTTGGTGATAGTTTCCTTAAACAATTTTGACCTCAATGCTCCTCAGATTCTTTGGCTACGATGGCGGCACCTTCTTCTTAGATATCTTTCCCAGATCCGCATTTTCCGGCAACACAAACTTCCCCATGAACTTGCCCACCCGCCATGCCGTCCTCGCATGCTTGACCCCCTCCTTCCCATCCGCCTATCCCTTTTGCTCCACACATATAGTCATGAGTTCATGACATTGTCACTCGATACGTAGCTTGATGTCACCAGACTTCAGCCCGCCCACATCGATTATGAAGATGTACGTACGACCAAATGACTCCTTCTCATCCGCCTCATGTTGTGGATGAGGAATCAAAGAAACCAAGAGGCAATATTGTCGCCATTGGAAAGCATGAAGGTCGACGACGGATTGGTTCTGACAAATTTCACATCAAGTACCTTTTATTTGACGTACTGGGTTCTTTTGCATTAGCTTTAGTTATGTTAACTTCAAACATAATACCAAATTTGACCCATGATTATGACGATTTTGAGTGGGAAATTTAGCTGATTTTTCATGCCTTCCAGACATACTCATATTTTCATTCTTCTATGATGCGTTAATGTTCTTAATTACGTTCCTCTCATTTGGCTAATTAACTATTCATGCAGATTCATTTTTACATGAGTTGAACTCCTTTTGCTACACATGCGGATTCATCAATTGTGCATATTTATAAATTTTATTCGTTTATCTTTTGTTTGAAATTTAATTCTTAAGTTTCCTTCAATTGTGAATTTGCCTATATTCTAATGAAAAAACTTTATTGTCGAAGGCTTTGAGTGACAACTTTATGGGAATAAAAACAAGTAGCCTGTATGACAGCTTGATGCGCAAATGATTTGTGGTGTAAATTTGTGGTGTAATTTTATTTATGAATTTTTATCTCTCCAGAGCCTTGCCCAAAATTTTATTTATTATTTATTACTTATTACTTCCTTCGTCCCATTGGTCAAAACATGATCACTGTATTCACTGCAACATTTCATTGTTGACGTGGTTAGAAAACTATAAACTCATTGAAGCGGTAGCTTAGTTGGAATGTGTAAAGGTATATTACAGAAGACATTAGTTTCAGAACAAATAAAAACATTGCTCGGCTTTAGATACACAATAAAGATATAAGACATCAATAATAATTACTCCGTATTTAACAAACTAGCCTTTCACCCGTGCGATGCACGGGTAGAATATTTTGCTCAAATATTTATACTAAAATGATAGTTCATATAAGTAAATAACAATATTGTTATACAGTAATGGCAAACATAATGTCAATTTATACATATATTATATTGCAGTGTAATTTCGACGGATACGAATAAAGAAAAAAATATACTCCCTCTGACCGTAATTTAGAAGAATAAAGAATGAATGATTTAGAATCACACAAATTTTACTAAATTTGGTATGAGATCATCTTAGTGGTACAGATCGAAAATGAAAATAGGACAATTGATATCAATCATATAAACCCAATTTTAACAAGGGAAATTTCCCGAAATAGGACTAAAACAGTTTGAAAATTCCAAAATGGGACTATCATGTTTTTTATTCTCAAAATAGGACTAATTATTTAGAAAATACTGTCATGTTTAAAGTCTGGTACTGCCAAAACATGGCAGTAATTAGTCTTATTTTGAGAATAAAAAACATAGTAGTCCTATTTTGGAATTTTCAAACTATTTTAATCCTATTTCGGGTAATATTTCTTTTAATAACCGTACTACCGTTTCAAGTCTCAATGCATATGAATATTATGCATATATTCATTTGAAATCACCTGTATGGATTTGGATTAGACAGAGGACTGAGTAATTTGGATGAGTGAAATCTTCATTTGTTGGAAGTTTCAATCATTTGAGTCTTGATACTTTTTTTTGAAATATTTGAGTTTTGAATTGATTAATCGTAAACCATTTTTGTAATATGAATTGCAATCACTGCTTGAACTCCACTATCCGAAATAATAAAACACCTTGTGCCTTGGAAGTAATAAATCTTTCTAGTTAATTTTTGCCGTGTATTAATAATTTCTCAAATTATGTAAGTAATGATGTGGGGGTGGATGTTTAGTTTCTCACCGAGGAGATGTTTTGGCGGCAACATCCTCCTTAAGATTTATTATATTTTATTATTTTTTTTTTTTATTATTATTATTATTATTATTATACTATTAATTATTAATTAATTATAATAAAATAATAGTTATAATAATAATTAAAATAGTTATTAATAGATATTATATTATTACTCCTTCTGTCTCATTCTACAATTTTCATTTTCATTTTTGGAACGCCCAATTTAAAGTTTCATATTTCTATTTTAGGAAATAATTTATACTCTTAAATGACAATTTAATCATCAAGTATTCAAAATAATACATTTATAGCATCATAGTTAATTACAATCGATAACCCCCATTATATTATATAATTATCAAATTTATTTTTCAAAATATACTCGAATTATCATATTTAATTATTCAAAGTAAAGCCTTTATTTTGTTCACTTTTTCAAAACTATATTATTTTTTCCATATAATCTGGGATTGTAATGTTCTTTTTATTTTTCTATCTCACTTTATGTTCCACCTGAGAAAATCTGGAGTTTATTACGATTGCAGATAATTTTATTCAGAGTTTCAAACTGTATGATTCTCCACAAACCCATTAATGAACAATTTTTTCCAAAATACATTCATATATTATGTGTGTGTGTGTGAATATGAATTACTTATATATACGCTTGTGTACAATCTCATACTCGTATTTAAATTTCAAGATTCTTGAGGTCTAAACTGCGTCATATTTTTAGAAGGTGGACATATATAATATATTTATAAACCAAAAATACGAAGTATATTTATAAACCTTAAAGAACCCTGCTTATTTATTGTAGACCTCTTCTTATAATGTTATACTAGTATTTTCACCCGTACGTTGCACGGGAGTGAAAAGGCCATTTTAATTTATTCGATATTAATATATATTTTCTCCCAACATGGGCTAAAACATTATTATATATTATTTTATAGTAATTTAATTATTTTCCTAAATGAATGCATAACATGTGTCTTTTGATTTGAAATAAAAAGCTCTCAATTTTATTCAAGACAAAATGTAATATTACAAATTGTTAAAGACCTCTTTGTATACAACATTTAAAGTGGAGTTTGTCGGTCTACCATTATCGTCACATATCAAAAACTTCAAACCAGTTGGACTCGTGACTCTTGATACAGCAACATAAAGCTGCCCATGGGTGAAAACAGGTCGCCGTAAGAATATCCCCATATTTTCCAATGACTGGCCCTGACTCTTATTTATAGTCATAGCATAACTAACCATCAGAGGGAATTGTCTACGCTGAAAGGTGAATGGCAGTCTGACATCAGAAGGAGTCGAGGTAAGACGGGGAATGAAATGTTTTTGGCCGGCAGTTGGCCCTGACAACATTTGGGCCTCAATAACATGCTTTCCAAGTCGGGTCACTAAAAGTCGAGTGCCATTACACAAACCCAATGATTGATCAAGATTCCTCATAAGCATCACAGGGGCACCCACTTTTAATTTGAGCTCATGGCTAGGTACTCCGGAACATTTGATTCCATTAAGGAATTCTGGAGAATGGATCTCTTGCAACAAACTACTATCAGAATCAGATAATGATGCAGAATCGGAGCTGAAATATGTCTTCATCTCTGATGGTAGTTGTGCGAGCATGTAATCATTAACCTTGTCCACCTCGTCAAGTGTTGGCGCAAGTATTGCTCTTGACATTAAATATGATGGTGATGTGCATTGTGCTAAGAAATTGGGATATGTACTCTGGACAATAGAAGTAACTGGATCAGAAATCCAAGGCACGAGGAATTCTTCAGGTATGTCAATATATGATTCTCCATCCTCATTGTCACCTAGAACTCCGTCCCCTATCTTTAAAATCCAATCAATGAACCTTTTTATGTATGCAGAGTTAACATCGTCTGATCCACTTCGCACTCTCATGTTCTTCGTTAGCCTTAGTACCTTGCAAAAGGGCCAAATGAAGGATGAGTTTAAAGTCGCCGGCACAATTTCTTGCCTGCTACCCTTTGGAATTACCGGTAAAATCTGTCTAAAGTCTCCGCCAAAGACAATTGTCTTTCCACCAAAAGGTTTGCTCCCATCACAACCGTATGAATGTCGAAGAATATCCCGCATGGTTCGATCAAGAGCTTCATAGCAGTACTTATTAATCATGGGTGCCTCGTCCCAAATAATCAATTTCGTCATTTGAATTAGCTTCGCAAGTGCACTTCCTGGCTTTATGTTGCAAGTTGAATCTTCTGCTGCTGTGAGTGGGATTTTAAACCTAGAAGTTACAATTCATTTTGTTAGTATTTATTTGGAGTTATAAGTTTTAAACCAAAAAAGCGAACCTGGAATGTGCCGTTCTTCCACCTGGAAGGAGCAATGATGCGATCGCACTTGAAGCTACGTTCAACACAATATTTCCTTGATGCCTTATATATGTTGATAAGGTCTTCCACAGATATGTTTTCCCTGTACCGCCGTGCCCATATAAGAAGAACACACCGCCACGGTTGGCCTCTACAGAACTCACTATTGTCTCATAAACACGCCTTTGATCCTCCGTCAAGGCGGAAATTAATTTAGCATGTTCCTCCGCCAAAGCAAGTCTGTCATATCTCAATTCCTCGTGTATCAAAACATCATCCAGAGAGGGAATGTCAAGATCCGTCACTCGAGGCATTCCGTCATAGTAGAATAGAGACTTTCCACGATGTTGTAGAAGTTTTTCAACTTCCAACAAACAATAATTCTTAATTTGCTTCTCATCAAGCTGCAGTTCTGTAAAAAACATAATGGTTAGTGCAATTTTAATATTAATAAATTTAAGAAGTAATTAGAATATTTTTTAAATTTCTAAATGCTTAAATAATTAAATTTGTGTGTATCATAAACAAACAACACATCTTTAAATATGATGTTGTGGAAACAAATTATTAAACCAACTACTATCTAAAAAATAGTTTATTAAATTATATATATTGAACTATTTTTGAACACTTTTTAAGAGAAGTACTTCATATTTAAAAATTATCTATGACATAAGAGTAAATTTTACCCTGAGATCAATATGCAATTTATTACAATAAAAAGTTTCAATTTTTTGATATTAGTGAATAATGATCGTTAACTATAATATATATGAAAAGGTAATTTTTAATTTCAAAATATCTTGCATATTGTAAATCTACATCACTCTTAATATTGGAATTTATTGAATTTATCTAAATTTTAGGAATGCCATTAAATAATAAACATACCTTGATCATTGAGATTCTTCCTAATAGTGTAGAGTATATCATCAGATAGATATGGCCAACACTTCTCCCAAACCATACTGGGCATAGATAATGACTCTTGTAGTAAAAGATGAACAAATGTGACGCGAAGTTCATGCGCTGTTGCCCAATGACTTTGTTCTATAAGTCCATCTATATAGTCTTTATCGTCATTTAACATACTACGTGCAGAGCAAGCTTCTCTGAACGTCGAGTGTATGACTCCATCAACTGTTCTGAGTTCTTCAAAACTCCTGGCCCCCTTCACGACACCAAGGAGCATCCTTAAATAATATTTCTCTCCGGCTCCAGGTCGCATGAAGTATAGTCTTCCAATTGCGGTGCTTCTTTGTCTTGGTACCCACTCTCTTGTTTTGGTTTTCCACATGAACTTGGTAGGAAATTCAGCATAAGTCAAGCTCCTAGCTTGAGGATACACACTGTTTGCATGCATCCAAGCTAGAAACTTAGTAGTGTGGATAGTAGGACGTCTAAGAACAGAACTGACAGACTCTTTAGGATTATAGTACACACTATGTTGCCCAGGGAGATGAAAGCTTAGACGTTCAACTGCGACGTCCCTATAATGAATGTGAAATCCAAAGATTCTCCAAGCCGCTTCACATGCAGAGATATATCTACAATCGTAATACATTTTGATCTCATCAACCTTTTCTGCCTTACGATTGTCGGATGCCTCAGAGAATGCTACTGTGATCCGATCATTACCCTTATTAATGTACTTGAAGAGGTATTTCACTGCCCGGGTTTGATTACACCACTCAACATTAATGTGAGCCCCATACTTGAGCAGTAATGTACGGTTATGAGGGATGACAAATCTATTGTCAAGAAGAGTCTCATTCTTCATTACACTCCTTCCATTGTCTCTTCTTCTGTAAATGGGAAATCCACTTCCATCAATTGTAGTACGTCTCACAAATTTCTTCGGAAAGTGTTTCGTGCAGTGACCATTCTCCATACACGGCGAAGATTTGTTCAGAACCCCACAAGGCCCGTGCACCATTAACTCTTTGACAGCAACATAATAATCATGGTCATTTTTCTCATCCGGAATTTCAGCTGAGATGATGCTGTCAATGTCTGATGCCAATATAGTTGTGTCCTTTCGCGTCAACCATAACACAATATGAGCATGTGGCAATCCACGTTTCTGAAACTCCACAGTGTATACAACTACATAGGATAGAATTATTTATGTGTTATTTTGTCATTGGATGAAATTATAGTTGTTTATCTTGAAGAAAAGTATTAATAGTAATGTAATTAAATAAAACTTCACTAACTAATAAATAGAATCAGCTCATACCTGCTTTAACTTCACCGAATAGTCTATTTTCTTTCAAGTCTTTTATGAGCATTTCAAGTTTGATCTTGAAGATTCTACAAATGATATCTGGACGATCATCCGGAGCAAGTCCTCTACACTCGACGTAGCGAACAATCTCAGGCCACTTTGGGTTACATGTAAACGTGATGAAGAGTTGTGGGTATCCTGTCCACCTGCAGATGCTCATCGCATCCTGGTAATTTTGAATCATGTAACGTGCACTTCCCGTGAATGAGTTAGGAAGTACAATGAGTTGTCCCAATCTGGATCCGTCAGTTTCACCACGACCGACAGCATCAGCCAATCCCGTATATAGTTCACTTCGCAAGTCCTATTGATGTAGTCTAATATATGCCAAGCGACATGACTCAATCATGGTATATCCATCAACGATAAATTGCTGGAATAATCTCTTCGATCTCAATATGTAAGGGGACTCACTCTTCCTTTCTTGCAACCTGTATGAGAAGAACTCTTTCATTGTAACATGTTTTCTTCCTCTTGTGGTAGCTTGAGATGCACGTGTCAGGTTAACATCCTCTCTAAAACCATCTTGACCATAGGGGAAGAGTAACGGATATTGTAATCCTAGAAAAGAAGGATTCAGTTCTGATATAATTTGAAACTTTCCTGATTTCTTCTGAAGAACAACATCTCTCTCTTTTCGATTCAAACTAAAGTCCCCCTCTATAAGTGCAGCTACCTCACGAGCGGTAGGGGTATTGTAAGTACGTCCATCTGAATTCCTTTTACCAATAAGCTTCATCTTCAAAGAGATAGAGTTAGTCTCATTAAACCTATCACGGGCCATCCTAAATGACTGTGCGTGAACATTGTACGCATCCAACATATCTCGCAAATCGGATACTAATGTATCATGTAATGCTGTTCCACCGGAGGTCCTAAAATGCATATAGCCGAAATTGTTAATACTGAAATTGAAATTTTAATATAGAAAACAATTCATATATTGAAGGTAGTATAGTTTTAGTTTAAATAAAAAAAAAGAGTAACTTTCAAAAAAATGTATAATGATTAACTAACCTCATAGATGAGATTCTAGATGCAACCTCTTCTTCTGGATCAGTCAAATACATCTGTAAGAATTTGGGACGTTGTCCTTCATTTGGTATAAGACTACCGATCTTGTGGTAATTTTGACCATTCAATCTGAATATTGGAGGTGTTCCACCCCTATTTATATCTCTATCCGTTCTCCCACCCATCGAAGTGAACGAAAACATAGAATTGTAAGAACGAATGTTATCCAGAAAGTGCTTACTTCGATGCTCAGAGCGAAAAATGAGGTCATTTAAAATTTTAGGGGGCTGCTGCATGTTAGGGAGAACAACATTTCCTTGATTGCAACACATTGAAAACTTTGGGCGTTGCTTGACAGAATGTCTCTTTACCCTTTCAGCATACCAGAATAAGGCTCCACAATACTCGCACTCATGAGTAGCATCTCCAAGATCCACATATGCTACAAAAATTATTCATATTGAATATATATAAAAAATAAAGATGTTTCTCAACTATCAAAATGTGATTAAAAATAGAGTTAAAAATAGTTGTAGGGGTAAGTACCTTGTGTTTGAAAACACAAGTATTCAGCATTGTCATCTGTTCAAAATTGAATAATTAAAAATTAAAAATATCACAAACCAACAATTTAGGATACGAACACATTTCACACCGCAATAACATATATGTTCAGTGTGTGAAAATTTACTGTTACGTACCATTATTTTCAAATTCACCCAAGTCAACATCAATTGAGTCATCAAACATTTCTTCATCTTCAAACTCTGCAAAAATGACAAATTATATGTACACATTTACTGTGTTTAAGATTTTAGATGTAGGTGTGAATTAATATTAAATTTGATTGTTTGTCAATATAATACTATCCTTCGTTCTTAAATAGTTGCAATACTTTGACTTTCACGTTTGCCAACAAACAACTTTGACTGTAGTTATATAATTATTAAGTAATAATAAAAATTATAAAATGTTAATATTTTGAAAATTTACATTAATAGAAATTTAAAAACATTTTATACATAATAATTTGATTATAAATATTTGTAGAAAATCATAGTCAAAGTAATCTACGTGAATAGTGAAAAAATCCTATTGTTGTAACCTTTAAGAAACGAAGCAAGTATAGTATAATACGAAAATACTTTAGTGCATATATAATGTACGGAGTATATGGTACTCCCTCCGTCTCATTGGCCTTTCCCAACTTTCATTTTTTTGTTGTCCCAAAAAACTTTGTCACTTTCCGATTAAAGTAAAGAATTTATTTTTCTGCTCAACGTTTGAAGGCCTCTTTAATGTTGAAGAAGGGGTGGTTTGTATTATGATGTCGTCTTCAGTTGAAGATGGTGTCTACATGCAAACATTTGTCAATTAGGAGTGAAGAGTCAAACATATTCGGATGGATAAATAAACAGTAAGTACTTACTATATTAGATTCAACTGTGACTGGAGAAGAAAAAAGTAAATCAAGATCCTCATCAGAGTTATAGTCCTGAACATTTAAAAGGAGACCTCATTAAGATCCTCATCACAGTACACTCATTAAATTATATGAGCGTTGAATAGTCCTGCTTCAGAATACGTTTATTAAATTATTATAGAAATAACAATCAGCCTTTCAGGCTTCTTTGCTAAGAATATTTATTCAATCTAACATGTGAGTATGACATTTGATACTTATTCAGTAACTGGTTACATAACTAATTGGGAAAGGTACACATTTTTTTAAATTTCAAAAGAGCAATTTCAAAAGTTTGATTTAGTTACATGGAAATAATCAAAATAGAACTTTTCCTTCTGGGGAGTTCATTTCCTAAAAGCTTGGTTGTGTTGAATGCAGCTTGTCATTCTGGTGCTTCATGTGTGTTAAGTTAATGTACAACTTACATATAGTTTTAATAAATGTAATCGTAATTAGAATAAAAATGAAATCTATTAGAGTAGAGATAATTACTATTAACAAAGAGATACGTATTAAGAGAGAGTTCATAGACTAACCAAACTAATCTGCCCAATCATTCAGATAATCAACACATTATGATTACTCAAGTACACTTTATTTCGTTAAATTAAGAATGTAAGTTAGGATTCATCATATTTATCCAGGCAGTACTCCTTTGTATATGTTTTAAACACCAAAACTTTTGATGAATGTGTGTATCCAGAATCATCAAATTGATTACTTTAGGACTAATTGGGATTAAATTCGAAAAATAGGTGAAAGAATTTGCCTGAAGTTTCAAAAATTGTACTCAAGAAGACTACCTCTAAACTGGAGGTGGATAAGTTTTATATGAACCTGCGTTTGGCTGGGAACAGACCAAAGTTGCTATGAACAAACCAAAAGTGAAATTAAATACATTAGTAGTATAGCATATAAAATTTTAATGTCTAAAATTAAAAAGTTATTATAAAAATGAGCAAGTTCTTAGAAGAGTAGTGAACATGGAAAACGAAAGGAATAATATAATCAAGTGAAGAACTTACTGATTCTTGTAAATTTTGATTGAAGAAAAACGTGTGATATTTTTCACAATTTCCCAAGTAAAGTTTATCTCTACACTAAATCATTTTTCCAATAATAATTGAATACCTAAATGAATTTAATAGGATTATAAATTCATGTAAGTGCATATCTTGTGTACCATTGGTCAGTGTAAAATTACAGAGAATTGTACCTGTCTCCCAGACTGATTGGCTCCAACAGACTTAAGCTCCTCAATTTTATCTTGATCGGTTGAGACCATACCAATTGAATAACTCTTTCCGTTTAAAGGGGAGCCAGATTGACGGTCAACTTTAAAGACAAACTCACGACCTACCAAATCTTTTATTTCATCTGGGCAGCCTAAAGGTGATAGCCTCTCCTACACATGCAGAGTAATTGCACATATTGAAGTCGGATTTATTCATATTACTAAATTTAAAATCAAATCAAATGGATTTGCATTTGTAATGATAAAAAATTGTGCAAATTAAGTATACTGTGAGATAGCATTACCATGTCATAATAGTGACTGGGGAAATCTCCAGCAGATTTTCCAATCAAACGATTGCTCACAGCATCCCAGAAAACCAAATTTGCAGAATTATTGTTATGGTTAGCCTTGAGTCTTAAATTGTATCTCCAAACACCCTCTCCATCAGCAACTTGAATCCCACACTTGTCGCATACTAATTCTCCATTCCCAGCCTTGCTCAATTTTTTATAACATTTGGTCATTTTACAACCAAGATAAGCCCATGTGAAATAGCTTGTTATGGAACTTATTTGACCATAGAACCAACAACCACGAACCTATTATCACATAAAAGTGTACATATTAGCAGTAGGCACAATTTTAGTAACAGGTAAATTTATGTATTTTATGCACATCTGTATACATACTCAAATGAATCACTACATTCCAAATTATTAATTCTTGAGCTTATAATGATCTATTACCTTTTAAGAGATTAATGTTCATTTTTCAAATCACTAAGTTGTACAGATTTCATTTCAAAGTAGAATAACAACGTTGAAAATGTATTTTTGTTTACCTCGACTGCTTTCTCCAATTCAGACAATGGCATTGTGAAGCCAATTTCTGTACCGTTACCAACGGTTACTGGACCAAAAGAGGAACTGTGACTTATTGCTTGAGAAGTGTTACGTGTGGTTTCCAGATACCTATTACCAGAATAAAGATTTTAGTGCATTTTTAACCCAACATTATTCTATAATAGACTTGAGAATAATACATGTTGAAAGTGGTAACTAATACAAAAATATTTTAGATATCATTTTACCTAAGGCGAAAGTCTTCTATGTCTGGGACATGTGCATCAAGAAGAAGTTTTGTCACATGGTAAGATGTAGCTACACCGTTTGAGGAACATCTGCCTAAAACAGTCATATATTTGCATATGTTTTTATCAACTAAAAACTATAAAAATAAAAATAATGTCTCAATGATAAGAAATAGATGCATGTAATTAACCATATTTTGGATTAATACGGCACATCTGTAGCAAGATAACAACTGGATTTGTTCCCGGTTGAGATAAATACGTCTCAAACTGGTCCACATACACATTCCATAAAGTACAAAAGAGACTTTTATTCCTATAAAGAAAGAAGATAAGCGTAAGAATGAGAATGAAAGATAAATATAGATAATCTTAATAACATACAATTGGAAACGGGGCCAATTTGATATACTTAACTCGATGTCCCGAATATAAAAGTTAGTGTATGTTGATCCTGAATCGGTATAATGCTTACTGAATTTGTCGAGGGGATTGTACACACCAATTACATCTAAAAATAAGAAATAAAACTCATTTAGGTGACCATATATAGATGCAGTTATATGATTTGTGTTTATTATAAAGTTCTACATATAAGTATTATTATATTACTAAACTCTTACCAATGAGATCTGTAGTACTTTTTCCATCAGGGCAGTTGTGAATATCGTTGAAAGAAGTAAAATTATAAATGTGTAGGGGAAAGTCCTTATGGTCTTTTAATTCCTGACACTTAACCTTAGGGGGGTGTCCCCGATATGGATTCTTACGGATTTTAAAGGAATTTAGAATTCCATCAAAATCCGGTGTCCTCAACCTGGATTTTCAAAACTCCTTTAAAATCGGGGTGTCCTCAATTACTTCATGGATTTGTTTCTCTGAGATTTCAACTGATTTTAATGGAATTGGTATGAAAAATAACACTAATCCAATTCCACCCATTCTCTTTGTCTCACCCCTCGGATTTGAAATCCACCCTACCAACCCGACGTACCCGGTACTTATCTATCACGTTCTTCCGCAG
The DNA here is from genome assembly GCA_945859875.1 of Cuscuta europaea. Classification (NCBI taxonomy): domain Eukaryota; kingdom Viridiplantae; phylum Streptophyta; class Magnoliopsida; order Solanales; family Convolvulaceae; genus Cuscuta; species Cuscuta europaea. The sequence goes on from CAMAPE010000051.1 coordinate 9,158,291, forward strand.
CGGAGAGCCACTTTCCTCCCCATTCTTCATCCGCTGCAGACCTTGTAATACTCGTAAAAGGCGGTGTTCTGGGTGGCGAAAGGCTCCCACGAATAATTAAAGTTGAGTGTTGCAAAATTGAGAAGATGACCGACCTGTGTGTTCCAGGTGTCTAAGGAGTTTCTATGAAATCCATATGATTCCATCAAATAGAATTCCATAGAATTCTATATGAATCTCATTGAATCTGTAGAATTCCATTAAAATCCATAGAATCTACAATCCTTTAAAATCATTTAAAATCCATGTTGTGGACACCCCCCTTAGTTCCTTCATGGAATTGTAACCTGAAAGGGTGTGATGCCGGTCTCCACTTTCCATTATTCGCCTTGACAGTGAAATTACACATGGCATACAACCCACCTTCTTCCAACTGGCTTTCAAATAGTTGAATTTCCGTACGGGATATAGATGCTTGAATGCGAACTTCCTATAAAAAGATTCCAAGGATCATTAAGAACAATTATCATTTGGATAAAAATATCTATAAAAGATGTGTAGGATAAGATACTTAGATTTCTTAGAAGTTTTAATGATTGAATCCAATGGAAGAAACTTAGCACATTTCATCGAATAGTATGGTTTGTCATTTTCACAAAGCAGATGAACAAATCAGTTTGATTAAAGATTTGTTCTTTAATTAACATATCAGCTTGATGGTCACAGACTCACAGCTAGGTGTTAAATTAAGATCATTATACTGGATAATTAAATTCTGAACTGTGAACAAATATATGTTCATTAAAGCCATTCATATATTAATATTCATTACAGATAGTATCCATTACAGACATATTCATTACGAATAGCATCACAGATAAACCAAAACCATGTTAGCAATGCAGCACAAATACTATGAATAAAAGTGACTAAACATATTTCAGCACTTTTAAATTTCTCAATGGTTTAGTTCACATCAACTAAAACAAATTCCATGGATTTTTTACATTCTCATCAAGTAAAACCATATGCTATTCATTACGAATAGCATCACAAATAAACCAAAAGCATATAATCAATTCAACACAGATACTATGAATAAAAGTCACTAAAACATATTTCAGCACTTTTAAATTTTTCAATGGTTTAGTTCCCATCAACTAAAATAAATTCCATGGATTTTTTACATTCTCATCAAGTAAAACCACATGCTATTTATTACGAATAGCATCACAAATAAACCAAAAGCATATAATCAATTCAACACAGATACTATGAATAAAAGTCACTAAAACATATTTCAGCACTTTTACATTTTTCAATGGTTTAGTTCCCATCAACTAAAACCAGTTCCATGGATTTGTTACCTTCTCATCAACTAAAACCAATTCCATGGATTTATTGCCCCTTTGTGCATCATCATATGGCACCATCCACTTACGAACAACACGTAATAAAAAGGCTTCATGACGTTGGAGTTGAAGTGTCACGTCAGATAAAATCTTTTTAACGGGAGGCATTGTTTTGTGAACTAAAGGGGTATGGGAACTAAAGGGGTCTCACATAATGAATTTAGAGTAAGGGGTATTATATATAGCTATGGGAAAACTATAGACGTAGAGTTGGTGTAGGACACTTCAAGTAAATAAAAAATCAGTTAGCAGAGAGAGAAGTATCGAAAGAGAGATAAGCTGCTCATCCTATTATTTAGGAATAGCTTACGTTGAGGGACTCTAATCATTAATTGAATGCTAAATAGGGATGGAATTATTTAAAAGAGAAATAATCCTCCCTAAAAAGAGAGATAATTTTTTAGAGAGAGATAAGTATGGAGGTCTCCTTTTAAGTTTAGAAGAATATAAATTTATAAAATCAGTGTGGGGAGAATAATGGGAAATTTTTAGATAAATAAAAATATATAAAACTTACGTTAAGCAGCTCATCATATTATATAGGAATAGCTTACGTTGAGGGACTCTAATACATAAAAATATCTAATATAGCTCATCCTATTATATATGTATGAAAATATCTAAATTAGCATAATTTTAGTAGAATATTACTAAAACATAAAAATGTTAAAAATCAATTAAAAAAAATCATTTCTGAAGGTGGTTGAATTTATCTATTCACATGTGGGGGAAATTTGTTCTGGACTTAGAAAGAAGGTAATACATTGTCAAAAAAACAGAAGCTCTGAAGAAATTACCATTGAACTTGATTTGAAATTAATTAAATTGGATTCGAAATTTAACTAAATAAGTATAAAAAATTGCGGATGTTTCAGGGTGTCGTGGCAGTAATCTTTCCTCCGGCAAGGAATTTTTGTAAAAAACAGAATTTGAGAAGAAATCCATCTAGAATTTCCACAGAATTGTAGGAATGATCAAGAATAGTTGTCAAAAAGAATAGAAACACTTAGGGTCGTTTTAGAACTCAGTAAATGCTACGGAGTAGAAACACTTACTGTCAAAAAGAGTAAAACAGAATTTGAGAAGAAATTACAAATCAAGTTGATTTGAAATTAAAGAAAGTTGATTTGAAATTAACTAAATTCGAATAAAATCCTGCGGATGTAAATGAACGTCTTGGTGATGGTGATGTTTCATTCCGGCAACGATTGACCAAAATTGGCGTCGAACATCTTCGTGGCTCCGGGGATATTGTCGCGGTGATGTTTCATTTTGGCATAGAAATCCTTGTCGGCAATGTAAAATAGACAAAAAGAAATGGAAAGAGAACTCCAGAAGGCAAGAAATGAGATCTGCGATAATGCAAGAAATGAAAGATGGAAGGAGGAAAGAAGGTTTACCCAGATCCATGATAAGTGTATCAAAAAAGAAAGGGAAGCGGTGGTGCAGATCAGGTTGAAGTGAATGTTCCAGATCAATGAAAAGAGGAGTGCAGATCATTAAATCTCAACGGTGTAGATCATTTCAAATGAATGGTGCAGATGCATTTGTATTCCTATTAAGTATAAGATAGGATTAATGACAATTGAAATGTTTCAGATGTGATGTGTACTTGGAGATCTCCATTCACGATTCTCAAGTTTACGATTTTTTATGGCTTCTTATTCTCATGTTACTTCCACATAAAATAATCTCAAATAATCTCCAAAGCTATCAATTTCTCCCCATCCATGATCTTAACTTACCCAGATTTTTTTACAAAGCTAGTTATTATTATTTTGCCTAGAAAATGGGAAGAAGAGCCTAGAAGTTTTGAATAATCTCAAAATAATTCAGCGTTAGAATTTGATACCAGATTATTTTATCAAATAATCTCATAAAATAATCTCAACTCCTCATCCATGATCCCAAAAATATCATCCACATCATCAAAATGATCCCAAAAATAATCTATGGATGGGGATGCCCTTAGGGAGTACTATCTAAAAGATCGACTACATGATGTATTTTTCTAATATTGTTGTGATGCTTCATTATCTTAACAGGTCATTATATGGAACTTAAAGCTTCCTATTCAAACAGGATTTTTTTCCTTCTGATTTCATATATATTGACTTTAAAGAACAATCTTTAATCCACGTGTACTACGTATTTTTCATAGGCAAAGAAGAGGGCACATTTAGTGACTAAATATTCTTTACATTTTCAAAAACATTTAAGGGCACATTTAGTGCCTAAATATTCTTTTTTATAACTGCAATTTTTTATTCCATAGCAGCCAAGGGAGAAAAACACCATGAATTCAAACGCTTGTCCAAGATTGGATCAATCAAAATACCATGAAGTTGTGAAATACTCCCTCTGTCGCATTTAAATTTTTACACTTTTCTTTTTGACATATCCCATTTATTCCTTTACGTTTTCTTTTTAGGCAATCTCTTTTACATTAAATTTTCTAACTACCCTTCACTAATTAACCATCCACTTTTACATTTGAGTGGATAACATTAATTTTTCCCAAAAGTCTAACGACATGAAAGACATTTGTTCTTCTATTAATTGAGCTCCTAAAGTACTGTGCCAAAAGGAAACGTTATGTTATATCCCAGATGGAGGAAGCATGACTCTTTCGTGACCTTTTCAGATTTGGATAAAAAAGGCTCAATTCATAATTTCGGATTTTAACAGGGAAATATATGATGCGCAACATGCTTCTTATCTTGCGGACCAGTGGGCATCACATGCTTTTATAGTGAAAAGAGGCACCTATTAATATCTAAATATCTACTATAATGCGAAAATTAAAGGGTAGAAAAACAGAGCATTAGATTTATTAATTGTTTCTGTGCTTTTCAAGAAAAACTCTTACTCCGTAATATTTTAGTGAGATATTATTGTTTTAGGGCTTCTCATGACTGTTTTCATACCAGACATACGACGGCTCAAGCCTCGACGCCAAAACACTAATGACTGTTTTTTCTAAGATTCATTGGAATCATAAGAGTGGCCGTATTTTCCCATAAATTAATACATACTCCACAGTCATTATTACTCTGACACGGAACTGTTATTAAAATACTACCGTTTGAATGCTCTTACTGGAACATTCTACCGCAACTTCTCTGTCCAAAGTTTTGGGCGGGAACTTGCTCACCAAGTTTTCTTTTGCTTTTATATATTAATAGATTACAAAACGTTAGACAAACTGCATACGTTATGTCATTAACCAGTTCATGTTCAATCTCGCTTATTCTTCTTAAGCAAAAGCTAGTGGGCACTAGAAAATGTATGGATAAATCTCTACAAATAAACATAGTAAATATTATTTAAAATTCATTTAAATAAAACGACTACAAAACTCGATACCAATACCTTAATGAGATTCCAAATTTCCACTGCATCAAGTTCTGTTCAGATTAGGTTTGAGTAAACGAGAGTTTGTTGAGTATTTCAATTATTTTTTTATGAATATCATATATGAGTCTTATGAGATGCTAAACTTGTGAATGAGAGATATTTAAATAATCAGGGGCGGATATTTAGCTTCAGCCCAGCCCAATTTGTTTTAATTAGTAGTGGTCCCTAATTAGTACAGGTATATTCTGAGCCAAGCAAAATTAATTCTCGGCCCAGCCTAAAGTTAACTCCGGCCCAACGCTCCACCCCACGTCCCAGCACTTACCTGCGCTTCTCGGCCTCTTGACTTACGAATCTGCGATTGAAGTCCTACGAACTGCTAAGCGAGCCTGCTACGAGGATGAAGGAGCTGCGAAGTGAACCTGCGAGGAAAATAAGTATATGGTTAAATTAATAGAAAAACAACTTTAAAATAAGAAGAAAGATAAAATAGACTATTTAGAGTGAGCTAAGCCAGTAAATGAGTGGGCTGATTTCTCACCAGGTGTCCTTTCCTTCATCGCCGAGAACGTGTTGTCCAGTTTTCTTTTCCAGACGAGGGTTTGAAACTTAGTGATAGTTTCCTAAAACAATTTTGACCTCAATGCTCCTCGGATTCTTTGGCTACGGTGGCGGCACCTTCTTCTTAGATATCTTTTCCAGATCCACATTTTCCGGCAACACAAACTTCCCCATGAACTTGCTTACTTGCCCACCCGCCATGCCGTCCTCGCATGCTTGACCCCCTCCTTCTCATCCGCCTATCCCTTTCGCTCCACACTTATAGTCATGACATTGTCACTCGATACGTAGCTTGATGTCACCGAACTTCAGCCCCCGCACATTGATTATGTAGATGTACGAATGAGCAAATGACTCCTTCTCATCCGCCTCATGTTGTGGATGAAGAATCAAAGAAACCAAGAGGCTATAGTGTCGCCATTTGAAAGCATGAAGGTCGATGACGGATTGGTTCTGACAAATTTCACATCAAGTACCTTTTATTTGACCTACTGGGTTCTTTTGCATTAGCTTTAGTTATGTTAACTTCAAACATAATACCGAATTTGACCCATGATTATGACGATTTTGAGTGGGAAATTTAGCTGATTTTTCATGCCTTCCAGACATACTCATATTTTCATTCTTCTATGATGCGTTAATGTTCTTAATTACGTTGCTCTCATTTGGCTAATTAACTATTCATGCAGATTCATTTTTACATGAGTTGAACTCCTTTTGCTACACATGCGGATTCATCAATTGTGCATATTTATAAATTTTATTCGTTTATCTTTTGATTGAAATTTAATTCTTAAGTTTCCTTCAATTGTTTGTTCAAGAAAAAGTTTCCTTCAATCGTGAATTTGCATATATTCTAGTGAAAAAACTTTATTGTCTAGGCTTTGAGTGACGACTTTATGGGAATAAAAACAAGTAGGCTGTATAACAACTTGCTGTGCAAAAGATTTGTGGTGTAAATTTGTGGTGTAATTTTATTTATCAATTTTTATCTTTCCAGAGCCTTGCCCAAAATTTTATTTATTATTTATTATTGGCTAAAGGGTCAAATAGGTACATTAACTAACTTAAAGTGTTTAATTAGCCCCATATTTAGGAGGTTCTGTCCGGCAGTCGCCAATTGGGGCGGTTCCCGATGGAATTTTTTGATTAAATTTTTTGAGAATATTCTTCATTAAGTCTAGTTTACCCATATCAAATTTCAGCTAAAAATTAAATCGGGAAGGCAGTCAAATGATTTCCCGAAATGTACTGCGCTTTTTAACTGCGCGGTTATCTTCAAAAAATCATTTGACTACCTTCCCGGTTGATTTTTTAGCTAAAATTTGATATGGGTAAACTAGACTTAATGAAGAAGATGCTAAAAAAAAATCATTAAAAAATTCCACAGGGAACCGCCCCAGTTGGTGACGGCCGAGCAGAACCTCCTATATAAGTAGCTAATTGAACACTTTAAGTTAGTTCATGTACCTATTTGACCCTTTAGCCTTTATTATTACTCATTCTCATTAGACTTTGCCAACTATCCTTTTTTGTTTGTCCCAAAAAACTTTATCATTTCATATTAAAACAACTATTTTGTGGTCCTATTTTGTGGTTTTGCACACTTTTTTTTGCTCACAAATCTCAACCAAATAGCTCCTACTTTCCTTAGGTTTAAATAAAATTCATAGCCTTTGCCCAAAATGAATATGCGGCCCAAGCCTACTAACTGAAGTTCCACGCTTGACACTTCCTAGTTCCCACCTGCGAACTAACGAAGCGGAAGCGACGAAGACATGAAGCCCTCAAGAGTCTGCCCGGCCATCGTCGACTGTCCAGCTGCTCAACCGATCTGCGCCGCCTTCCAGGGTCCTGCTTTGGCCGTCGGCATCCGTGCGAGGCTGTGACCTGCGTTGGCGCTTTGCTGCCTCCTGGCCTGCACAGCGGCACTCCAGTGTCGCCTCCAGCCTCTAGTTCTCCTCTAGTTCTCTTCGACTGACCGACTCTCCCAATCCAGCCTGCCTCCAGCCCTCCAGGAGTGCAGCTGTCCAGGTATTACTCTTTTAATCTATTACTTTGTCTATTACTTTCTTTAGTTTTTGATTTCGATTGTAAATTGAATTTTATAGTAGGTAATAAAACGGTGTTTATTCATTAGAATGATTAAAGATATTATCAATTTAGTACATGTCTTGATCCTATCAATTTAAAATGTACTACTTAACTCATAATTGTAGTCCTTTTAATTTTAGTACATTATAATTTCATACAGAATTGGAAATTAGAGAATAGTTTTATATACAATGAACCGAATATTTACCTAGTACAAAATGGAGCTTGAGTTTGGTTTGTTAGATTTTTTGTGTTCGATTTGAATGCTCCATAAGCTCGATCGAATGTAGAAGTTTACACTATGCTCGTTAATAGACTGGTGTTGAATTATTCGATAAATACTCTAATCCTTAATAATCATTAATAGATTTATAAAATCGCACTAAACGTTTAAATTTTAAAATATATATCTAAACTATTACAGTGCACTAATTCATAAGTGACCAATAAGATCGAGTCCGGATCGAACCAAACATTAGTATGCTCGAAGTCTCGAACTGATAGAAACCATGATCGAAAGAGGGAAATTGATGTCTACTAAGAACGTAAATGAAGAAACTGAAAGGAAACGATACAAGATCAACTTGTCTTTCCTAAAATCCCATCCCAAGTCCCAAGTTCTGCCTACCCTTTGCCTTTTACCTGCTGACAATTAAAAGACAAGCCATTTCCTTTACTTATCAAAGGTATAATTTAACATTAATTTTATTTGTTTATATTAAACCAGCAACACTATATAGTAGGAAGTTTCCTGGTATTGTTAACATTAATAAGAGAAACAGGATGTCATGATGTGCTAAAATTTTAAATAACTTCCATAGTTAATGTTGTGAATAGATACTTTTTAAGCATTGAAGACCAAGATTCAAGGTCCCTGAGTTGGAAGCTATAGTGAAAAAGTAGATATGTTCTTCTTTCTTACTTTTGTCCTTTCCTTGAAAATGGGTTAATCTTATGAGTTTATATGGCAGGATATTCCATTTCATGTTTTTTTGACAGAATCAAAGTTGGTGAATGCGACCACAGTGTGTTCATTGCTTTATATATTGCAAGCAAGTATCAACCGAGTTTTTTCTCCTCACTTTTAGGCACATCCTAGATCTTAATTCTTGATTCTTCAATTACTATGCGAATGAATCTAACTTTATTTTTATTCTTTTAATTTGACTCTTTATTTAATTCAGGGTATTGGTAACACAAAAGATACCTCAACTGTTTCTCACTACAGACCACCATAAGCCAAACCACACAAATGTTTGCTACTTTTCTAAGGGTAAATTATTAACAGATTTGATATGACCACAGTTATTTTGATTAACTCTGTGTTTTAAAACACATATGTTACGTCATATGACTGATGCTATGGTTGCACATCTTTCAAAATTTTCTCTTTATTTCAACACTATAATTATTTTATAAATGCCCCCAGTATTCTTATTATATGAATGTTTAAGATACAGAGATTTCACCTTTAACTAAACCAGCTTCCATTTGTAAAGGTTTTGGAAATGATTAATATCCTGTACTAAATACATTATGAGTTAAGTATATACTACACCAAATATATATTAAAATGATTTTAATCTATTTATCCTCAAAAATACGAAATGATAATCTTTTATGATATTGATGTGGAATCCAGTAAGGGCATCTACAAAGCAAAACCCCTTACTGTGGTCTAAATATTTTAAGCATTTGTATTTTATTTTTTTCGATTTCACTCAAAAGCTAACCTTCTAAAATTCATAAATTTATAATCATATGTTGGGCACAAATCACACGTAGTGTGTACTCTGCTAGTACTAGTAATAAATACGAAGTATAATTAATTCAGTGATAAAAACACTCTACAATTCCATTTGGGGCTCTTCTAAAATGATAAAATAGCAAATTCTAAATAGCTTATTTCTTGATTTTCTTCCAAATGGCTAAACCAAATCTGGATAGCTGATACCAGTCTTTGCATCTGCCATCTGTGTGCATCTGGCCATAGCCTGACACTCTGACTTTCTTCTTTGCCGTCGACAGTTGCTGTCGAGTGGGGACTGCGGATTCACAAGTCCCATGTATCGTTTCAGGGGACTGTTACTGTGTGTCGATTCACAAGTATAGTTTGAGAGAAGGGGACTAAAGGTATGTTTTTGAAATGAGAAACACCTTGACTCAATTAAAAACTGTTAAAAATTTAATTTAAATTAAGAAATTGTTAAAAGTTTGCAATAATATTAAGAATTTTTTGTTTGAATTCAAATTCTTAAATGAATTTATTGTTTGAATTTATTAAAAATTGAATTCAAATTCTTAAATGAATTTCTAGAGTTTTCTTAATTTGTCCCTATTTTTGGTTTACTTTTGAACTTTAGAGAGTTTTAAATCTGTGAATGAGAAGTATTTAGAGTTCTAAGTTCCGAGGTTCTTTTTCTTCTAATTTATTGAAATAAACTACTACGGTCAACTTTACATTTGAATTTATTTATTTTGAATTGAGTTTGATATGTATGTGAAATTCTGAATATTTGTGATGATTTATTATCTCAGAATCGCAGGATATTTATACAACCTATTGGGGAGAGAATCTAAGACATTAACTATACAATCTTCTAATTTAGACAATAGAATATCCTATTTCTAGAAAGAACAAAATACTGGAGATCTGATATTAATACCAAATCAGATCAAAATACAGCATTAAATATTCTCTAAATTAGGAAATAAATCCACACTCCCCCCTCAAGCTGGGTTGTGAATGTCAAACATCCCAAGCTTGCAATTTAATTCTTCAAAAACAGTTCCTGGTAGAGCTTTTGTAAGAATGTCAGCAGTTTGAAATTTTGATGGAATATAACATGCTTGAATGATGGAGTTCTCTATCTTCTCAGTAATGAAGCGTCTGTCTATGTCAATATGCTTAGTTTTGTCGTGATGAACGGGATTTTTGGCAATGCTAATAGCAGCCTGATTGTCATAAAGCATTTGTATAGACCCTTCCTTAAATACCCCCAGCTCCCCAAGTAATCTTTTCAGCCACATCCCTTTACATATGCCAAGAGCTAGCGCTCTGAATTCTGCTTCAGCTGAACTTCTAGAAACAACTGACTGTTTCTTACTTCTCCATGTTACTAAATTACCCCAAACATAAGAACAATAACCAGAAGTACTCCTTCTATAAGTTACATCTCCTGCCCAATCTGCGTCCGTGTAGACTCTGATTTCTTTATTGTCATTCTTCCTAAAAAGAAGACCTTTTCTTGGAGTCATTTTGAGGTATCTAAGGATTTGTGTAACAGCTTCCATGTGTTCCTCGGTTGGATTATTCATGTATTGGCTCACCACACTTACAGGGAAACCAATATCAGGTCTAGTATGGGATAGATAAATAAGCCATCCAACTAGCCTTTGATATCTCCCTTGTCCACAGGTGCTCTGCGAGCCAATCTTTCTGTTAGAATCCATAGGAGTTGAGGCTGGTTTACACCCAAGCATTCTTGTTTCCTTGAGTAAGTCTAGAACATACTTTCTTTGAGAAGCAAAAATGCCACGCCTTGATCGTGCAATTTCCATACCTAGGAAATATCTAAGATAACCGAGATCTTTAATCTCAAATTCCCTTGATAAAAAACTTTTCAAGTTTTCTAGCTCTTCCTTGAAATCACCTGTAAGTATTATATCATCAACATAAACTATCAGGACAGCTATCCTTTTATCTTTTGAGTGTTTCACAAACAACGTGTGATCTGCCTCACATTGAATATAGCCATTTTTAATGACTGATTAAGTAAACTTTCCAAACCATGCTCGTGGAGATTGCTTAATGCCGTATAGAGATTTCTTTAGTCTGCATACTTTATATCTGTTGGATGAACACTCAAAACCGGGTGGAATATCCATGTACACCTCTTCTTCCAGGTCACCATTCAAGAAAGCGTTCTTCACATCTAGTTGGTGCAACGACCAGTCTCTATTTGCAGCAACGGAAAATAGAACACGAATGGTATTAAAGGGGGTGTATTGTATTAGGAATTAGTAGCAAAATTTTAAAAGTTCATGGATTTTAAAAGTTTAGGTGTATTCAATGTGGACCTTTAAAAATCTACAAAAGTCTAGGTGTATTCGATGTAGACTTTAAAAGTCTATAAAAGTCTAGGCATATTCAAAGTTCCGTTTATTCTTATGGATTTCTAAAATCATGGATTCTCGTGGACTTTTAACTCATTTTTAGTACATTAATTCTCCTCACTAAAGATTTCCGTGGACTTTTCTTATATCGGTTCTTCATCCCGTCCCCCACCCCACCCCGCAAACTCTGCTCTTCTTTAGCCAAGTCACCCCTTCCCCTTCGATCTTTCTTCTTCTTCGACCTAGCTCGCTCCACCCCTCTCCTTCCATTCTTTTTCTTCTTCAGCTTGCCCCCCCCCCTCGATTCTTTAATTCCATACTGGTTCGATTCTAGAAGTTTCTAGAAGAACTAGTATAAGAATCGATAATATTACATCAGTGCAATTCTGGTACGTTGTCACTTAACCATTAAGAAAATAAATATTTTAACTATTACTTTCTTTCATCGTTAAATCGCTAACACATAAAAATATAATTTTAAATTAATAAATATATAACCGTAAATAAGTACACAAAATTTTACAAGATAGAAATGAAAAGAAAACAATTATTAAGAAGATAAACTCGATTGCAACTGTGCTTGTACCACATGTAGCAATGAGTGTAACGGTTGTGTAAGGATTAATGTTATTACTCATTAATAAAATGACCAAAATTCTTGAGCATTCTTGAAATTTTGAGTTTTTTTAATAAAAATAAATTTGGATTCTTATGCTTCATTTATTCTTGTAGAACTTTGTGTTGCTATATGAATTACATTTGTTTCATTTATTTATTTATTTATTTGTTTGTCTATTTGTTTCTTATCATACTCTGTATTATACAAAGGAAATTATTCAGGGTAGGACTAAAACATACGGAGTAACATTCTTTTTAAAGTATGATCATATGTTTGATTTTCCTTAAATAGGACTAAATATTACATATTCACCCCTAATTTAATTAATTAATATAAGTAATTGTCCGTAATTCCCTTGCATAATCAAATCGACTTTGTTGGTGGCGGATCAGTTCGATGACGACAGCGGGGAACTCAAGTGACGGAGGCGGACGGGCAGATCGGTAGCGGCGGTCTAGGTGAAAATTTCGACGACCAGCAGTGGTGGTTCGCATTGTCTATGAACTTTTTGAAAGTCAATAAACTTATCCATGGATTTAAAAGTCCATAGAATTCATTCATAAAAAAATCTATGGATTTAAAAGTCCATTGACTTTTTTAGAAGTCCACGGATTAAAAAATATCCACCACAATCCATATTCAATACATCCCCCTAAGTTTAGCAACTGGAGCAAAAGTCTCTTGATAATCAATCCCGTAAGACTGAGTGAACCCCTTAGCAACAAGGCGAGCTTTATACCTCTCAATGCTACCATCTGCCTTATGTTTAATAGTGAATACCCACTTGCATCCCACTGGTCTCTTTCCAGATGGTAAATCTGTTATGTGCCAAGTTCCATTCTTCACCAAAGCATTGATTTCATCTTGTACAACCTTTTTCCAACTCGGATCAATCAGTGCTTCTTGAATTGTGTGAGGAATCTGTACACTATCAAGAGCTGAAACAAATGCTTGATAGGACGGAGATAATGTTTTATAGGACACAAAATTGCCAATGGGATGTTTAGTGCAAGCACGAACTCCCTTTCTCAAAGCAATAGGCAGATCATCATTTATATCAGTAACACTATCATAACTAGGATTACTCATACCTGAATGTATTTCTGGAGGATGTGAATCCAGTTCCAATTCATGACAGTCTTGTAGATGTGTCCGTTCTTTCTCAGGGTGCTTTCTTCTTTGATAAACACGAAGTTCTTTAGGTTCAAGATGAGAATTAACGACTGGTAATGGTTCAGACATGTTTTCAGTGACTTGAGATGAGCTAGATGAATTAAATGGAACTTGATTTGCTATGACATCTTGACGTTTTTGGACTGAGTTCATAGGTTGGGGACCGGTGAGTTCAAGAGAAGGTGCAATAGGTGAGATTTCCCTTATAGGAGTATGACTGTTTGAAACGGTTATTCTCCAAAGGTGAGATTCATTTGCATTCTCCCTCCGAATCTCAGATTTGTAGTAAGCTTGTGATTCAAAAAAGGTGACATCCATAGAGTTATAGGTTTTTCGTGTAGTAGGACAGTAACACTTATAACCCTTTTGATTAGATGAATAACCTATGAAGATGCATTTGATAGATTTAGGATCTAACTTACTACGATGTTGTGAATGAAGATGGACAAAAACGGTGCAACCAAAGACCTTAGGATCAACAAAGCTAATGAACCTTGTATGAGGGAATATTTCCAGAAGAGTTTGACACGGAGTTTGAAATTTCAGCCCTTTAGATGGCATCAGATTAATGCGATAGGCAGCGGTGAGAACTGCATCCCCTCAGAAAACTTTAGGAACATGAGTCCCAAATATGAGAGATCGAGCAACTTCAAGAAGATGTCGATCTTTTCGTTCAGCGATTCCGTTTTGTTGAGGGGTGTCAACACAAGAACTTAAATGGATGATGCCATGTTCTACCAAATTCTACCAAATAGGTACCAAGAATAGAATTAATAAATTCTTTGGCATTGTCAGTTTTGAGTACTTGAATCGTAGTGTGAAACTGAGTTTGAATCATAGAATGGAAGCGCTGAAAAATTTTCACTCACTTCTGACTTATTTTGCATAAGAAAAACCCAAGTTAATCTTGTATGATCATCTATAAAAGATACAAACCATCTCTTTCCTGTTATAGTGTTTATGCGTGAAGGTCCCCACACATCACTATGAATCATTGAAAACGGTTTGGATGGTTTATATGTTAATCTAGAATAACTAGTCCGAGTGTGTTTAGCAAACTGACAAATCTCACAACAAAAAGAACTTGGATTTTTATTCAAGAATAGAGAAGGAAACAGTTTTGACAAATACACAAAATTTGGATGACCAAGACGATAGTGCCATAACATGATATCACTATCTTTATTAGACAAAGAAACTGACAGACTATTCAAAGAAAGAAAAGTAAATTTTTGGTTTATGCTAGTGGATGAGACTTCATCACGTAGAACATACAATCCGGAATACATCTTAGCACTGCTAATTCTCTTCCCCGAGTTCAAATCCTGAAATACACAAAGATTTGAGAAAAATTTTGTCACACAATGATGTTCACCAGTAAATTTACTGATTGAAACTAAATTACAGTCTAATTTAGGCACATAAAGCATAGATTTGAGAGTTAGGTCCTTTGTTATTCTGACTGAACCTGAACCCTCAACTTGAGAAAGTGTGCATTCTGCAATTTTGACTGTATGAATTCCTTTGTTCGGATGAAACTCAGAAAAAATAGATGCATCTCCGGTCATGTGATCTGAAGCTCTGAAGTCTAGAATCCAGGATTTGTTAGTGCATCTATTGACAAAACGAGCAACTGAATTATTACCTCCCATAGCCAACATTCCAGTATCCTGCGTAGATGCTGGTTGAGTGGAGTATTGATTCAGAAGTTCCTTAAGAACCTCCAGTTGAGCTTTAGTAAATGGAGCTGATTCAGGCACATCATTTAACTCTCTGACAGCTGAATTTATTTGAGGAGATGCAGAAAGAATTGATGAGGGTGTTTTAGAGGTTGCCGCTGAGAAGGAGCTGTTGTTTTCGTGAGCCATGATAGACAAGAGATGGGCACAATCAGAAGAGAAGTACAGAAACCCTAGGAAAACTAGAGCTCTGATACCATGTGAAATTCTGAATATTTGTGATGATTTATTATCTCAGAATCGCAAGATATTTATACAACCTATTGGGGAGAGAATCTAAGACATTAACTATACAATCTGCTAATTTAGACAATAGAATATCCTATTTCTAGAAAGAATAAAATACAGGAGATCTGGTATTAATACCAAATCAGGTCAAACTACAGCAGTAAATATTCTCTAAATTAGGAAATAAATCCACAATGTACTTGTTTTTGTTTTTATTAGGAGTATGAATTTGTATAACTTTTTACTTTTGATCAAGAGGTCTTTGATGTAGGGTGGTAGTTCTTCAACCGTTCCTAACCAGTCAATGAATATGAGTTTGGTGTTAAGAGTGGTGCGAGGAGAGAATATGTTGTTGAAAGTGCTTTCAAGTTTCAACCCGGGTCTCATAATTTTCCACGAGCTTCATTTGGAAAGACAACAACAACAACAACAACAACATCCAAGCCTTAGTCCCAAAAGATATTGGGGTCAGCTAACATGAATCGATACATGATATCACAACCAAAAGGAAAAGAAGGAATAAAGATAAAAAGATAAGCTATTATGAAAAGATAATATAAAAAAGATGACTATATATAAAAATGATAAAATAAAAAGGCTGCAAATAATGCATATATATATACAAGGATAAAAAAAACTAGGAAAAAAAAGATGAGGGAAAAAGGTTATCAAGATCACTCCTTCACGTGAATACCCGCCCTCCACTTAGTTCTCTCCAAAGTCATGCCCTCATCCAACCCCAGAAGAAGCATATCACTTCGAACTCCCCTAACCCACGTCTGTTTGGGTCTTCCTCTCCCTCTCTTCCCTGCCTCTTCTCCACACATCTCAACTCGCCTAACAGGTGCATCACTCGGTCTTCTACGCACATGACCAAACCACCGTAGGCGCGACTCCCGCATCTTGTCTTCAATAGGTGCTACTCCCACCCTTTGTCTGATTGTCTCATTCCTCACGCGGTCCTTCCTAGTATGCCCACACATCCAACGCAGCATGCGCATCTCTGCCACACTCATCTTTTGAATGTGACATTGTTTCACCGCCCAACACTCTACGCCATACAGTAATGCAGGCCTAATTGCTGTCCTATAAAATTTACCCTTCAGTCTAGTCGGCATACCTCGGTCGCACAGAAATCCTGACGCACCCTTCCACTTCATCCACCCTGTTCTGATTCTATGGGATACATCTCCATCTAACTCACCGTCCTTCTGAATTATGGAGCCCAAGTAACGGAACATATCGCTGACTGGTATCTCCTTTACCATCCAGAGTAATTCCGCTATTACCACTACTTCTACCTCCACCAAACTTGCACTCCATGTACTCTGTCTTGCTCCGACTTAGTTTGAAACCCTTATTCTCCAATGTTTGTCGCCATACTTCCAACTTTGCTTTAAGACCTGATTGCGTCTCATCAATCAATACAATATCGTCGGCAAACATCATGCACCACGGTATATCGTCTTGAATTGACTTCGTAAGTTCATCCATGACTATGGCAAATAAGAAAGGACTCAAGGCCGATCCTTGGTGCACTCCGATAGTAATAGGGAACTCTTCAGTCCTCCCTACACTAGTACGAACACTTGTAGTACAATCCTCATACACATCCATGATGATGCTGATATACTTGCGTGATATGTCTTTCCTAGTTAAGGCTCACCAAAGAACTTCTCGAGATACCCTATCATATGCCTTTTCTAAGTCAATGAACACCAAATGCAGATCCTTATGAGCATCTCTATACTTCTCCATAAGTTGACGAAGAAGGTGAATAGCCTCAGTTGTTGAGCGACCAGGCATAAAACCGAATTGATTCTCTGAAATCTTCACAGTCCTTCGAAGTCTTTGCTCAATCACTCGCTCCCAAAGTTTCATGGTGTGACTCATAAGCTTAATCCCTCGATAGTTGGCACATTCTTGTACATCACCTTTATTCTTAAATAAAGGGATAAGAGTACTCTTCCTCCAACTCGTTGGCATCTTGTTGTTTCTCCAAATCATGTTGAAGAAACTTGTTAACCACTCGACGCCTCTCTCTCCCAAACTTCTCCAAGCCTCGATCGGTATGCCATCTGGCCCCATTGCTCTTTTCCGTCCCATCTTCCTCAGAGCTTCTTTAACTTCCGTTGTTTGGATCCTTCTCACAAAATCACGGTTTACCATACAATCTGGTATGGACAAATCACCGATATCTTGCGTTTTGTTCCCGTTGAATAGTGTATCAAAGTATGACCCCCACCTCTCTTTTATCTCTCCGTCGTCCATTAATATCCTCTGATCAACATCCTTCACACACTTAACTTTTGCAATATCTTGAGTTCTGCGATCACGAAGATGAGCAAGTCTATAAATATCTAGTTCTCCTTCCTTAGAGTCCAACTTTTCATACAACTCCTTGTTCACTTTCCCTCGTGCTTCCCTTACGGCTTTCTTTGCTCGTCTTTTAGCCTCCCTGTATGCTTCTATGTTCTCATCACTCCAATTTGTCCCCAACTTTTTGTAGCAATCTCTTTTGTTCCTTATGGCTTGTTTCACCTCATCATTCCACCAAGATGTGTCCTTTTTAGGTGGCCGACATCCTTTAGATTCTCCAAGTACCTCCTTTGCCACTTTGTTAATGGTCAACTCCATTGATAACCACACATCATCCACATGTGTTTCATTATCAATACGCCATACATCTTCACCGACCATTTTGTGTGTAAAGCTTTGTTGAAGATCTCCCTCTAGCCTCCACCACTTTATCTTTGGTTCCACTTGTTGTTTAACTTGTCTTCCATGGTTCTTACCTCGAAAGTCAAGCACAAGCATCCTATGTTGAGTGACAACACTCTCACCTGGAATAACCTTACAATCAGTGTAGCTAGTTCTCCCAGTGGTCCGTACTAAGAAGTAGTCAATTTGGGTACTATTAGCTCCACTTTTATAGGTTACAAGGTGACAGTCTCTTTTCTTAAACCAAGTGTTCATTATAGCCAACTCATACGTCAAGGCAAAATCCAAAATGTTCTTTCCCGCCTCATTCCTAGTGCCAAAACCATGTCCACCATGAATATTCTCAAAGCCATCACGACTCGAGCCCACATGCCCGTTGAGGTCACCTCCTATGATCAACTTCTCTCCCCTTGGCACTCGTCGCACCACGTCTTCAAGATCTTCCCAGAACTGTTGAGTTGTAGATGCATCCAATCCCACTTGTGGTGCATAGGCACTTACCACAGACACAATCTCACCTCTTATCACCAATTTAATGCTCATGATGCGATCGTTCTTCCTGAAGACTTCTACCACATCCTCAACATAGTCACGCGCCACAATAATGCCTACCCCATTTCTAGTCTTATCTCTCCCCGAATACCACAACTTAAAACCTCCGGGATTAATCTCGCGTGCTCTCTCCAACCCATTTAGTTTCTTGCACACACATAGTGCTGATATTCCTTCTGCTCATAACCTCGACTACCTCGGAAGATTTCCCTGTAAGAGACCCAACATTCCATGTCCCAAAACGCAATCTAGCACTCCACCTTCTGTTCTTAGCCCTATCTCGGACCCCACCATGCCCTTGCATATTTGACATCATCCCCGGGCAATGGGATGACGCGCCGCTTCTGGGCGGCGACCTAGCAACCTTAGCATTCTTATCACCACACCCAGGTCTATCAAGTGTAGCGCGCCCTTGCATATTTGACACCACCCCCAGGCGGAGGGATGACGCGTCACTTACGGGTGACGACCTAGCATTAGCGATTTTCATATTTCGATTCATGTCATGTGATGTGACTAGGTGATACTGTTGGCCGTCACACGCCTACCACAACACCTTCCTCCTTTATCCTGGCTTGGGACAGGCATGATACCAAAAAAATGATATCATGGCGGAGTTCTCATTTGGAAAGACATTTAACCAAAAAAACTTACCTGTGTCTCGTCATTTCAAGGAGAGTAGTTTAAAATAGGACTGACATTTTTAACGGAAAAACTGAACTGAAAAACCCGAACCAAACTCGATAAGCGAACCTGGGAAAAATGAACTGACATGATTGTGACTCGAAAATTGGGACCCGAATGCTAATCGGTTTTTAGGTTTTAAAGAGCGTTTTAAACAGAACCAAACCGGCTTTTATTTATTTTAGTATAAATAAATAAAACTTTTACATTTTCTAACATAATATAGATACTAATAATAATGATAATGGTGATGACTATCATCGTAATCATATTACAATAATCCTAAATCATAACGCTAATCATAATATTTACAACAACAACAACAATTATTGTATTACAATTGTAGTTAAAATATGGAGTACAGTTACATGAATTACATGTGGTAGTGGTGCTGCCAGCCGGGAATTAAATTTTTCACTATTTGAGCATGCAAGAGTGAATCAGAAGTATCTCCATAATCAGAAAGTTGACAGTTATTTAGGTATGCGTTGTTGACATAATTGTTTAGGCGGAAACATTTTTTTCTAACTATTCCAATTATATATATATACTACGTATAATATTAATGTACTTTCCGTCTCCTTTGGCAGATATGAGTGAACAGCACACCAAGGTTAAACGTGAGATCCTAGCATGGATTGGAAGGGGGCTGATAGATCGTTAGTCTTGGACCCTAAATTGAACTGTATGATCCTTGAACCAAAGCTACTATGTAATATTAATAAAATAGGCCTCTATATAACAACTTAAATTCAAAGTTCTATTAATTCACCCACAATATGACAATATCACAATATTAATTAATTTTTAACACAAGGTGAAGACTAAAGTAAAATTCACAACAACCAAATAAAAACAAATTGAAAGAAAAATTGCAAATCATTTGAACATAATGTTGTGCCATCTTTAGAATTTGTAACTGCAAGTACAAGAGGGGTTAGAACATAAATAATATGTCATTTTCAAAATTACTCCAAGCAACACTCTGCCACATACATAGTGATATCTCTTTTTACCTCAATTTCTTATTCAAGTCAGAAAATACACTTTCATTTCCATTTCCCTTCCCAACAGCCCCTTCATTGTTGTCCTGTTGCATGTATACTAATTTTCTCTCAGATTTATGTTATTGTAGATCTCTTCTGCAAATCTTGAGCGATCATCATCCCTGTTTTGAAGTATGAATATTTTCAAACAGTTGGTGCCAATACCATTTTCTTTAAGATGCGCTACGAAGCCTTGTATTGGTAAATTGCACCCCTCTTTGTTTTTAGCATTGACATATATCTGCGCGATGTATAAAAACAATCTCTTCAGTTGAGTGCATGTTTGGTAAGGATAGAAATGACTGAAGTGGCTGAATTTTAGCTTATACTTCGTATATTGCAAAATACGTTATTTAATTAATGTAAGAAATAATACCTAGAAATAATGACAAAAGTATTGTTATTTTTTCATTTCAGCCAAAAAGTTACTCATGCACTAGTTGTTTTTCAGTGACCGGCCGTTCTCTTTTTCATTCACCTTCCCAAAGCATTGTGGAAGTTCATTCTCAAGAACATGAAGTAGTTATTGCTCTGGGAAGCAATATGGGGGATAGACTTCATAATTTTGATGAAGCCTTGGACCGAATGAGAAAATCGGGGATCCAAATTACCAGACATGGTTGCTTGTACGAGACCCTTCCAGCTTACGTCACCAATCAACCCCAGTTTCTCAATTCTGCCATTAGAGCACTTACAAAACTCAAGCCTTTTGAGCTCTTACAGGTTCTCAAGAAGATTGAGAAAGATATTGGACGTACGGACGGGATCCGATATGGTCCAAGACCAATTGATTTGGATATATTGTTTTACGGGAAGTTCAAGATACATTCTGAGTCCCTTGTTATCCCACATGAAAGAATTTGGGAGAGACCGTTTGTTGTTGGACCGTTGATTGATCTTCTCGGGTCTGATATCGAAAATGACACTGTAGCATGCTGGCATTCATTTTCTGGTAGGGGGCTTTTTGAGTTGTGGGAAAAGCTAGACGGGAAAGATGATATGAAACGGGTGTTGCCTGTCGGTGACCGTTTGTGGGACTGGTCATCGAAAACATCTGTAATGGGTATACTTAATTTGACCCCGGATAGTTTTAGTGATGGGGGGAAGTACTTTTCTGTTGATTCTGCAGTTACACAAGCCCGTGCAATGCTTGTGGAAGGTGCAGATATACTAGATCTCGGGGCACAGTCCACCCGCCCAATGGCTTCTAAAATTTCTCCAGAAGAAGAACTAGGTAGGCTTTTTTCTGGAGTGAGAAGATTGCTCGTTTAAGAGCCTGTTTATTGAAGTTGTGTCTGATTTAATCTGGCAAATTATTTGAAGTATATTTGTTAAGAAATAATGAAAATTATAGGGCTACAATAAAAATACTAACAAAAGAAAAAAAAATTAATACGCGGTGACGATATTGATATTTACACATTGATTTGTTGACCATTTCAGTTTATGTTTCAATGATTATACACAGTTGTTATGTTGGTATTTTCTACAGGTAGACTGATGCCGGTTGTTGAGGCGGTTAAAAAAATGCCCGAGGCTGAAGGGAAGCTCATATCCGTGGATACTTTTTATTCGCAAGTCGCCTTAGAAGCCATTAATAATGGAGCACACATTGTGAATGACATATCGAGTGGTTGTATGGATTCCAATATGCATAGTGTCGTTGCAGGCCTCAAAGTGCCTTATATTGCCCTTCACACTAGAGGCTGCCCATCTACGATGCAGAATGCTGAGAATCTACAGTATGATGATGTGTGTAAAGAAGTTGGGCATGAGTTGTATGAACGTGTTCGGGATGCTGAGTTGGCAGGAATTCCAGCTTGGAGGGTCATTGTGGACCCAGGGGTTGGGTTCTCAAAGAACACTAAACAGAACCTTGATCTTCTCGTGGGTTTGGGAAGTGTTAGAACCGAGATGAGGAAGAGAAGTTTGGCTGTGTCACACTCCCCCCTGTTGGCTGGACCTTCAAGGAAAAGATTCTTGGGTGAAGTATGTGATCGTCCGGTAGCGGTTGAGCGGGACTCGGCAACTGTTGCTGCTGTCTCTGCTGCTGTTCTGAATGGCGCCAATATTGTAAGAGTGCATAATGTTAGAGATAATTTGGATGCTGTAAGGCTATGTGATGCAATGCTTGGTAGGAGGGATACGATTTATTAGAAAGATGTTAGAAGCTTATCCAACTTCATAGAACTATTTCTGGTAACATATCCCACTTTTGCATTTGCATAAGCTTTTTTATAAATGATTCTACTCTTTAGAAATTTCGAAATGTTTTCGTGAAATTCGTGAGATTTTTTTTGGATCTTAAATCATTTTTTAAAGCGTTGTACTAAATCTGTGATTAAGATAATATACTCTAGCAATACAGCCTTGTTTCCAATAGAAGTTAATCTTTTTTAGTAATGAACAATTCGTACTCCATGGTGATGGATGTCAAGTATTTGTTTAAGAGTTTGTTCATAATGGACAATAAGTTTTTCTTCAATTTGGTAGGTATCGTGCATGTATTAATTTCGTCCAGTTATGGCGTGTTAATGGTCTTATTGGGTTTTTCGTTCAATTAGCTAGCAATGTATTAAAATTTTATATTACAAAAAATCTTATAAATCTGTCTTAAAGTTAAAATATGATTTGTTTAGTTATTTTTTTAATAGACTATTTAAAATATTAATGATTAAAATTGTGGGCAGGTAAATGTAAATTTCAAAATAAACTAAAATATTAAATAGGAGTAAAGGTAATATTAAATTTCCAATATGCATTTGGATCTGTTCATCACTTCATCTCCCAAGTTCCAATCCCACCCGCATAGACTTGAGATTGTACTCGTATATACTTAGAAGTAGGGATGGATTCGGTTCGGGCCACCCGGCCCGGTACTGTGCGGGCCCGGGACCGGCCTGGTTGGGCGGTCCGGGACCGGGTATGGGCCCGAACCGGTGGGAAGGGGCGGGGCGGGCTCAGTGCTGGAATAATGTGACCCGGCCCGGGCCCGGTCCTATTTTAAAAAAAAAAAAAGAATTTAATCTTGGGCTACTAGCCGTTGGGGGTGGGGCTGGGGACAACCCAAACGGCTATATAGCCGTTGGGTGGGGTAAAGGGGGGTCCGGGGGGGTTGGCTGGTAGGGGGCGGGTGGGGGGTAAAAAAACCTATAAATACTCCTAATCTTAAACATTTTTTCATATCTCTTCTCCAATTCTTCCTAAATCCTATTCTTAACTCTCTACTTTCTAATTCTCTTATTCTCCAATATATTATATATCTATTCTCTAATTCTCTTCTCCAAGAAGTTAAGATGGAAAATCAAAATGCCATTATACGGTATAATTTTGATAAGCAGAAGGACCCGAAGACCGGGATGTGGTACGCAATTTGCAAATGGTGCGAAAAAAAATGTATCATGGGAGCTTCAGGCGGATTCGGGATGGCAATCAAGCATATGAAGTCATGTGACAAAGTCAAAGGATCGGGAGGTGCAGGAAGTTCCGATTGATTACAATTTTCAAAATGTTTATCTCTTAAAGTTTGTTTTAATTTTCAAATGTAGTTCCTATTTCATTTCAAATAAATGCAATTGAAGTTTGTTTTTAATACTCGTATAAAACTATAAACTATAAAATATAAATTATATATAAAAAAAATTAACCAGCCCGGCCCGAACCGGACCCGACCCGTGACCCGGGCGGGTGGCCCGGCCTGAACCGGACCCGTCCAACCCTCGGGCCGGTCCCGGGCCCACTTTTCTTGAACCGGCGGCCCGACCGGGCCCGACCCGGCCCGAATCCATCCCTACTTAGAAGATTTTAAATCATGTTAGATCATAATAGTTCTTATAAGATTAAAGATATTCAAAGCAGATAATAAGAGATATTTTGATCAAAATGTTGTTACAATAATACTATTATTGTTTTATTATTTTTGTCGATTGTTTTTTTTTTTATCTACAACTTATTCGAGGAGAAATGCTTAGCAGTACTTGTTGATGCATGGTGGGTTAGAACCATTCTTGTTGTACACATATTTTGTACACCTTTTGTGTACACCCCTTAATTAATTGTTTGTCTATAAGGTAGCTTTTGAACAAATTGTCTGTGTAGATTGACAACAAGGGGGTGTACACAAAATGTGTACAAATGTGTACCAAAAAGTGTGTTTTATGAGGTGTGAAAGAATTTAGGAGCACAAAAGTTCTTGCAGGCCATGCTATGAAACATTTAGATTCATAAGGCTTGAAATTGCCTAGTACTATACATTCAGGAGTACACCACTATAAGGTCCTACTCTACCCAAATTTAAAAAATGTTTATCTAATGTATCAAACAGTGTATAAAGTTAATTTTTAGAAAAACTCTTTCAACAATTCAAGCTAAATTTTTTTGTGGCTCAAACAAAGTTTCATGGTTATAAAAAGTAGTGTTAGTTGAACAAAGTTTGCAACCACATCCACTGACTCATTGAGGAGACATTTTGTAAAGGTATATATGCCGATATGCGTACTATAATAACCAAAAGAATGAAGGAGTGAGATGTATTGAGATTGCGAAAAGAGTGAGTAAGACTTAACAACGAAAAAAGTGTATCAAATAAAAGTTATACAAATTATTTGTTGTCATCTTTAAAGTAAATAAAAGAGCTACTAACAATCCATAAATAAACATTTTAAACTCTTTCCAATGTATATATACAGAGGGGAGCAATTCAAGTTGGGGCCTGCGAAACAAAAGTTGTACATATGTTAGATATTTCTTGTATTTTATCGCATATTACGGTATCTATTCTCAACAATATTGACTAGAATGAATTTTGAACCAGTTACTTCTTCATTGAGAGTGATTAATGAGGACTAATATACGATTCTTTTTTGGAATACTCTTCCTAACCTATAATAATATATGTTCATGTTAATGTCAACATCCTTAATTGAGATGAAACTCGAATATGTGATCCTTTTTTTGAGAGATCGGCAGTGATGTCATCAGATCGCAAGATGTTGTGATATTTCATCAGCTCCTCCTCTTGTGCGTGTATTGTGTAGTTGAGTTGTGATAGTGATTCCACCCGGTCAGCATGAACCAGCTAGCTAGACCTAGCAAATTTCATACTCGTATTAGATTAATGCTTACTTATTAGTCAACCTTGGATGATCAACTTGAGTATCTAACAAACATATTAAACAATTGAAGTCCATAAAATTTTCAAGGCAGGTTTCATATTTGATGGTCCCTCTAAAAAACCAATCACTCATACCAACCTTCACCAACATTATATGTGCTGTCTATTTCAACATATTTACTACGTTCCTCTCAATTCAATTTATTCACTTCTTCTTTCCACAAATTTCAAAGTAAACATTTATTTTATTTTTATTTTCTTATTTCACAACAAACCTAAACAGCGGTAATAAATGTCATATATTATGTAGAAATAGTCATAAATGTGAGTACAAACGTACGTTTTGAAATTTCAAAAGAGAACCTTCATATTTTTATTTTCTACATAAGAATAATTTCTGCCGAATTTGAAAAACCCTTGACAGAAATAGTCATATTTAAAGTTTGATAATGATGAACTTGAGAAAAGTTCTTTTTTACATCCGACCTTTTCCCTATATTATTATAATACATTTAATAATTGTCATATTTTTTATGGATTCACTGTATGCCTCCTTTGTTTGACATTTAATCATGCATGGTCATAAAATCCAATTGTAGTTCGTCAACCATTGTGACTACTGAACTACTTCTACTTTATTCCCATATTTATATTGTATTTTAATCCAATAAATTTGTAATTTATTAGTTCAATTCAAAGAATTCAAATGCGTAGTACATGAAACTAATTTGTCATTTGTAATGGGAAATTACGTAGTACAGAATCTTGTTAGCAAATCGTATTTTGGTTGGGATATGCCAAATCCGTGCCAAAAACACTTTGACACGAAAAATCGATAAGTCTGTACCAAATTCCGTGGCAATCTTGCAATTTTTCTGTAATGCATGAGCGTACTCAGGAGTGAGAGTTGGGATGAGCCGATACAAAGATTTTTTACAGATAAATTTTTACACAGTTGGCCACCCCTCCACCTCCGCCCCTACTCGTTACAGAACTAACAATTTTATTTTGTAGTACCGTAAATTGTAATAGACTTTTTACAAAAAAAAAATGGAAATGGGCTTTTTCTATAATTTATACATTAATGAAATGGACATATTTTTATACATTTTTTCCCAATTAAGAGCAAACTACTTTTCGTCATCAACTATAGATTAAATGTAGTAATGTGACCCTCGAAATCGGTACATTATGATGGTCAAATTTAGAAGAGTTCAAGTGTTCAACCCTACATGCTACAGAAATAAAAAATAAGAGTGCACGTGATAAAATCAAATACTCCCTCTATCTCTATAAGGTTTTGATTTGAATAGCATGGCATTGATGAGGAAATAGATATTTTTCATTTGACATCCTAAAATGATTTTTTTATTGAAGAATAAGTTTTACTATATAAGAATTAATACACTATTTTATCATTATTCCTCGATTGTACGAAGTAGAGTAAACTTATACTACTCTCGTCTCATTTTAGTTCACCATCCTTGACTCTTTTAATCAAAGATAGTATTAGCTATACTTTTATATATAAATATATAATCGGTCAAATTTAGACATAATTGACTTGAAAAGTCGAGTTTGACTAACCAGGAAAGTGACAAAATCTTCTTACATACTAGTATCATTTTAGTTTTTCTAACCCCATCTCTTCAGGTTCAGTGTGAAACGATTACAGAGAATAATATTTCATTCATTTTATTAAGTAAAAACACACAAATTGATGACATGGAATGACTATCAATTATGTGGCATCCGTGACGTGGCAGGTTGGATGATGTGGCAAAAAATATCCTAATTTGAGAAATAAGTTTAAAAGTACCCTACTTTGAGAAATAAGTTTTGGAACTACCCTAGTTTGGGAAAAAACTCGCGTTGAAGTGCAAAGAGCTTCGAAATGGTTAAAGAAATTAAATGGAGTTAATAGTTTGTTTAAAGCTAGTATGGTACAAAAAATTAATGTAAAGTAAATATGAAAAATACGAATTTAGCATATAACATTTTAACTTTAGCACATTATTATTTCATACATTCATTATAACAAAGTTAGCTAATACAACATATTTGCATTTGTTATGTTTTATACTATCTACCTCTATCAAAAGATATTTGTTGGTAACAATAGAAAATTGCATTAATATTTTTTACATGATTCATTTAAATAAAATTGTGAATATTACAACATTTATATCACTGACTCATTTAGTTTTCTTTGAATATTTTATGTGATATTATAAATGCTAATTAACTATAAAATTATTTTTTGTGAGAAGTGAATCTTTTTGTACTGATTGAAAAGATGTTAGAAGTTTTAATTTATACGTAGTAATATTTATTATTTCTTTTTCTATCTTTTATTTCGTTCTACATTTTATTTAAATAATAAATAAAGGAAGATGAGATGGACTACTACTTTCATTTCTAATTCTAAGATATAAAACTTGATCAAATAAAATAATAAGCATAAGAAACCAAATCAATTCGAACTAAATTGAACCTAATAATTTTCACTATTGTAAACCGAACTTCAAACCGAACCGAACCGAAATGAACTGAAACCAAATCGAAAAACAAAATGTTTTAGTTTCGTACAAATTCTTCTAAATCGAATAAACCGAAACGGAACCGAAACCAAAAAAACCGAACCGTAAACCGATTTGCCCACTCCTAATACGTTGTGGTAAGGAAGGCCAGCCCAAACCAAACCTAGCCTCATGTTTAGTAAAAGTTCGCCTTTTATGCGTAAATTTGTGTGAAAAACTATGAGCACAGGGGCGGATCCTTGTGTGAGCAGGGGTGGGCTCCAGCCCAGCCTACATTTTATTTTTTAGTTAGTATATGCATAAATTTAATGTCCAGCCCATCCCAAAATTAACTCCTAGCCCACCCCAAAATTAATTCCCAATCCAATCCAATCATATTATCAACTATTCCAATCAAATTATTTATAATACAATTGAAGATTAGAGAATAATTTATTTATTATGTGGACATGTAAGAAATAGTTAAAAATTTCAATTGAAATTTGAAATACTAGAATCTTTAATAATCATTAATAAATTTATAAAATCGCACTAAAAATGTTTAAATTTTAAGTTATATACGGTTTTTATTTATTCCTGTGATTTATAAGTTAACGATAGGTCGAGCCCGGATTGAACCGAACATCACTAAGCTCAAACTCGGCTTGAATAACTATTCGAACTGAAAATCTAGCCGTTTTCGACCTCGAAGCTTGTTAAGCTTGAGTCATTAAATTAAATTTGAAATCGCGTTCAAACTCGAGTAGTTCAAAAAAAACTTAGTTCGATAACAATCCTAAATTAAACATTTTGTGTGCAGTAACAACTTTTTTTACTGCTTAGCCCACCCCACATCCCGTTCCTGGATCCGCCCCTGTATGAGCATGTTTGGTAACATTGAAATTAGCTTAATCGGCTTATTCTTCTGAAACTTATGAAGTTCTGGCTGAAATTGATGTATTGGTTGATTCTGCTGATTTACGAAAAAAATATATTTAAAATATATTGCATTAATAAAATAAAATAAAAAATTATATGAAAGAACAGGTTAAATGGTCATCTATAGTAATTTCAGCCAATAAAGAAAGAAAAGTAACGCCAACCTTATTTTTTCTTATTATTACACAACTCAGCACTTGAAATCAAAAGTTACATGTTTGGTTAAAAAATTGATTAATAAGTCTGATAAGCCGAAAAACAGACACCAAACGGGCTCTATGTATATTTTCCAGAATAACTTTTTTTGTTTAAATAATTATATTTTATGAATAAAATAAAAGAACGGAGATGTGAATTTAATCACTTTTTACATCTTTTAAGGACAATTTCTTATCAATTAATGTTTATGGCGAACAACATTTTTTCCTTTTTGCTTATAACTTCGTGAGATTACTCTTGTGATATGTGACCAAATGCTCAACCATGTGGACAAGAGTAAATGCTCTTTCCCCTTTTTCTGTTTTCATCCAACATAAATTTCAATGGGGAGGAAAATGATTTAGTTCCATTGATTGTTTGTGTTTTGCTTCATTGATGTATATAGCCTGTATAGGACAGGCGCATGAGCCATTGTCACCATCTGAATTCTGAAGCTGTCCGTAAATCCTTATTAAGATGGACTAACTCATAATTATTCGTTTGAAATTATGGTCCAAGTCGTAAAATATCCCATTCAGTAACATTGAAAATGGCTGAATCTATGGGTGGACTCGGGCCGGGTGGCCCGACCCGAAACCGGCCCGGGACCGACACTGTGCTAAACCGGCCCAGCCCGGTGGCCCGGCCAGTGACCGGTCCGGGAAGGCCCAGCTCGAGGGGTTCCCGGTGCAAGCTCGGCCGCTCGAGTTACCCAAAAGCCGAACCGGCCCAGCCGGTTCGGACCTGGTTCCGGGCTTTTTTAATTTTTTTTCCCAATTTGTTTTAACTTTTCAGATTGGGCTGCATATTTTGGGCCATTTGGGGTTGTTTGGGGGGTTGGGGGTGGGAGGGGGGTTAATTAGGAAAAGGAAAAAATGATCTGAGGCCCGACCCGGCCCGGACCCGGTGGCTACCCAAGCCGGTCCTGGGCCCACCTATCCAGAACCGTCGGCCCACCCAGGCCTAGACCCAACCCGGACCCGGCCAAGCCCGGCCTGAATCCACCCCTAGCTGAATCAGCCGATTCTTCTTAAATTTAATAAATTTCAATTGAAGTGGCTGGATTGACTGATTCTTCAAATTCAAGAAAAAATATATTTAACATATATTTTATTAATAAAATAAAGAAAAATTAAAGGAAAATATAGCTAAAAGGACACTAGAGTAACTTCAACCAGAAATGTAGCTTTAACCTTACTTATTCAGATTAACACACGAAATAAAAAATGGTGAAAAAGTTGACAAATACGCCGAAAAACGAGATCACACAAACATTTCCAAATATGACTAGAACCAAACCAACAGCTCTCAAGGAGGTACCAAACAAAATTTAGACTAGTTTCTGATACATATTCAGATCTAACACCAGAAAGCTAGTGACTTCAAAAGCAAACACTCACCGGTTCACTTTGCTTCTCTAAGCGGATCCATCCTCCAGAAGGACCACAATGAAAAAAAATAACCACGATGGGAGAGGGTGTAAATCAGTATAACATTACTCAATATTGAGTAATTGTTGCCACCTACTCCGTATTACAGAATAAAAAGTAATACTAACACTGGCGTATAAACAGCTATAGCTACAAACTTTTTCTATAGTAAGATTAAATCATGGAATAGGTTTACGTAATTTCCAATTTCGGAGGGGTTAGAGAAACCAATTGTCCGGTCTGGCTTATGGCTAATATTTGTACAGACAAGAATAAAACACAAATCAATACATCACTTCTGGGAATATCTGTCCCTAGGAGTAGGTCTTTATCCCCCATAATCCGTCTGCCCACATTTTCATTAGCCTCTACCAATAAATAACTGCAAACAATAAGATCACTCGGTCAAAATAATTAAATAAACACACAGAAGATGAAAACAGTAAGATTGTAGTCAGAGCATATATGAAAAATGCCATGTTCAGTTTTGGAGAAATATTATATTACCCCTTAGGAAGCACAAGCAGTGCCTGTTTGCTAGGGAAGTGTTTCTGGTTGTCAACAAGATTTTCTACTCTATAAACTTATTTAATCATGACGGTCAAACAGGCTGATAGTAGAAGAAAGTGTTTTTTTTGTTGTTCAAAGGAATGAAAAGGAAACACAATTTTTTGAATATTATTTCATCCATATGTCAAAAAATATATGTAGTATATTTTAGACAATTTATCTCATTCAACCCGAGTTTCTGAAGCTTCAGCCAATTCAACTCCTTCACAGCTATTTCAGCCAAATTTTACCAGTATCAAACAACTCTCAATATGACCCACTAGTTTTCTGAGTTGAATTGTTTGACAAAAGTCCAACATAGACAATAATACAAAACTATACTACGTAGTATTAACAAGACAATATTGATATTGAGCCCATGAGAAATTCTGCTTTTATCTACCTAGGCAATTCAAACTTCATATTGTTGCCATAAATCATACTCCGTAATTTATAATAGGAAAAAAAATCAATCCAGCTTGGATTGATTTTTTACCCATACATAACTACAAACAATGACGTTCCTTCATTTTCCTTCATTTTAAAAATACTGCATCAATTACATGCCATAAAATGGATAAAACACATGGCTTTATATACAAGCCTTTATATACAAAATATTAATACTGTAGTATACCCTCCACTCATGAGTTTATGTCACGTCTTCAGCAAAGAACTACAGAAAAATACACATCTAGCAACAAGCCAACGTTACAACACTGACATAGTACCAAACAAATTGCATCACAATAAAAAACTAATAGTTAAGCGCTCAAAAGTTACAATATGTGACTGTGTATTACTCTCTGCATCATAAAAAAAATCCTCTCAAAATGGGAATCATGTTCAAACATACAAAGCTATTTGTTGTCATATTACATGTACTAAATAAAGCAGTGGTGGACTTGGGCCGGGTGGCCCAACCCGGAACCGGCCCGGGACCGGTACTGTTCCGGCCCGGCCCGGCCCGGTGGCCCGGTCAGTGACCGGTCCGGGTAGGCCTGACCCGTGGGTTTTCCGGTCCGGGCTCGGGTCACCCTAAACAAGGCCCAGTCCGGCCGGGCCCGGTTCGGGCCAAAATTGATGAAGCGGGATTCTTTTTTGGAATGTGGGGTAGAATATTTAAAATTTGCAACCTGTTAGAACAATACATTTCTACAAGCAATTCACAGAATTGATCAAGAGCACAACTGCACACTTTTATTGAATAGGCAAGTAGGCAACAATGGCCGAAGCCCCCAAAAGATAGAGATACCACTCTGATCTTCCCAGTACAGACTTAAGAGTCAAAACAACCCCCCTCCAAATTTCTAGCTTTCTTCTCTTTATAGTAAATTCGTAACTCCTACTAACCGGATATAGTATTACTTATTAGCTAATAACAAACTTTGACTAATAACTAACTCTACTTCTTTCTAGAATATACTTTCCCGAAGGATTTATCCTCTCTCTTCGGTTTAGTAGAGTCTCTATCACAACCTTTCATTAAAAACCTATACTTTCATTGCAAGAAAAGACTACCTTTGCTTTCATTGTAGGGAAACCTGATTTAGTCATCATTGTGCTGCCAAATCCAAACTTTGGCTTCTTTTCAGTAGGCTTTAATATCTAAAAAGAGCACATTGATGTCTCATCAACACTCATCATGGCACCCGCCTTATCAAACTCCCGAGAATAATTAGGACCTGGAAATATCGTCACAAGTTGTCTATCAGCATAAAGCTGTTATCCATCTACAACAACCTGAATTAATTAAAAGACAAATATCATAAGATAGACCGTTAGTGGAATTAAAGAGGTGTGATATGTATCTCATTAATACTCTTACATTTAGATGGCAGAAAAGAAAGTGAAATACTTCGTATGAAAAATTATATTAATTTATATAATCTATATACTACCTTTATCCCCAAAAAGTGTCAAGCTTGACCAGTGCACGACTTCAAAAAAATTGTAAGGTGAAATGCTATAAACCATGAGTCAGACTTCTATTTTTTATTGAATAACTTTAGTTTGTTGGATTGACTATATTTATCACATATAACTAAACCTTTTGGACATTAAAATGATATGTTATGGTTAGTTCAATCAAGCTGGACTCTTTTTTAACCATGCAGGCGTTGTGCTTTTATCTACCTACGCGATTCAAACTTCATATTGTTTAACAAATATACATTTGTACATACACTGACACTTACATGTTGAGTTAAAATTGTCAGCTTGCGCCATTGAATACATGCAATCCCAGCAAAGCTTTGTAATGCCCCGTCTCAATCTCTTCTTCTCTAACCTTATGAAGGAGGAGAGTTTCAATGATGAAATCTTCCCAATCTAAATCAGATCCCATTTCCCTCTTTCTCTTCTTCCCTTTTTTACCAATGACTAAATCAGAAACAACATTTTGATCATCTGCCCTTGAAGGACCATACATAGTCCTACGGATCCTTAATTTAGCAGCTTTTATCTTCTCATTTCTCCTTTCATATACCAAACAACCCTTATCAAATGAAGGCGGTGTGGCATCTAATCCTAAGTTCTTTTCCAATATTTCCTCTAGATGGAGCTTTCTGCTAAGTTCAGATTCCCCCTTCCACCAGTCCCTTAAAGTAAGAATCTCATATTCTCTCGCCCTTTTCCCTGCACTTGCATGTTGGCCCACCATAGCTACAGACGCCGCGTTCTTAAGTTCCGAAGACACCGTGTTCTTTAGTTCCGAATGCATTATAGACAATGACTCGGAAGAAAGGAGGGATGTTATCTGAATCTCAACATTTCCAGCTTGAAAATACCGGGAATCTTTTTCAGGGACATTATCGTCATAACCATAGAATTTTTCTTCACTTAAGCAATCATTAAGCAAGTCATTAAAATCATAAGCATCTCCACATTCGGAATGATTTCCATCCTTATTGTGGTTTGACATTGACTTCAACTCGAGGTATTGAATCACAGATGGAGCATTTTTCATTATATTTTTCATATTCACATCCTTTCCCCAGGGCAAGCCCGTTTTAGCAACCTTAACAAGCCTCTCCAGAAGTTCTTTATACCGTAACTTACAAGTATGGAGCACCACACCTAACTCATTCGCCACATCATCAATTTTTATCGGGGTTTGGTTTAGCTCTGAGACGAACACCAACACAGCCGCAACAATTGGCATTGGTCGCCGCCCAGTTGTCACGGACCAATTGATCAAACATTGTACCAAAAATGTCCCTTGCTTCAACATCCTTGAGATCGTATCTTCAGAAACCTCGCTCAAGCTAGGAGAATTCGTAACTGCAAGTTCAAAGCAATTGACGAGGTTGAACTCGGGCAATTCAAGGTCTAGAAAGTCAACAACGCGTTTAACCATCCTACCCATTTCGAAAATGTCACACTCGACTGATTTTCCGACTTCCTCCATCGTCAAGACCTTGGAATCCTTCCTCATGACAACATAAGAGCACGCGCCGACCAACACGGAAAACCATCTCCCGTTGCCGTATTCCTCCTCGGTGATTTTCCTAACCATAAGGTTAACTTCATTAGTTTTGGTTTCTGATAACCCAAACTTGTACATCAAATCATCAATCACCTTTTTTGCTTCGTAAATTTTTGTCTCTCTGTAACTGTAATTGTTTCCGATGCCTGATGTACCAACACGAACATAGGTTCCAGCAGGCCCATTAATGCCTCCAATATGGGCCTGAAATTGCTCAAAGTCTTGAACAACATCACATGATGTGCAAACTATATCGCCAGTTTCATAATCTGTAACAATGGACTCCCCTCTAGCTCCACAATTCTTGCAGACCCGACAACCTCCCATATTAACTTATTCAGTCAACTGAAATTTGTGCAATAGAACTCTAGAATTCCCAGTCTAATGAGACATATGGCTGTCACAATAGGGAGTATTTTCAAATCCCTATAAATAAAATTAACGGAAAATTTACACTTTTAATAGGATCCAATAAGTAGTCCTATTTGTGCATTTTGTCTAAATTCCAGTCCTATTTAGAGCAATTTCTATTATGCTAAATTACTAATGAGATTTATACTAAACAAAAGAATTAATATATCCAAAAGACAACTGTTACAAAAAATACGAAATCTAAAACATCTAAACCAGTGACTGAAATCATGACATTACTAAATCACTGTCCAAAAATAGAATTGAAAAATAATTGCCAAAACAGTGAGTGATTTTTAAGGAAAATTAAATATAAAGTAAATTAGTAATAGTAATTGGCCTGTAAAAATAATGTTTGCAGACTGGTAGTGGAAATTAATGTGAAAACGATATCCAGAAGACTAAATATTTGGCACCACGCAACTTAAAAAAATAAAGAGAACGGAAACATCAGATCACTTTTTAATTAGACTAATAAAAATAGTCAGTTCAAACAAAATCCAATATCATCTGGACATAAACATTGAAATGCTGATGTGCTCAAGCCTGCCCATATAAAAAGGACACCTGCCTATTTAAAATCCAAGATTTTTCTTCACAATGACCCACACCAGCTTCCTAAGAACTGTCACCATATCAATATAGAAAGGAACTTTGCTACGACTTTGTTCTAATGTTACTAAAGAAGGTCTTACGTTACACACACACAAACACATTACTTCATAGCCAGATGAATTATTCTTTTACAATCTAGATTGGTCACTCAGTACTTCATATATAAAACAGAGATTCATAAACTGAACCAATTTTGAACTTTCTAATTTGGTAAAAAAATTAACGTTTTAGAACTGCTAAGAGATTTAAAAACATCTATCCTCCACAAATCCGGCCATCATGCTTAACCCAGAAGGATTCTAGTTTACAGACCAGAGAATAGCGTGAGGATCAGAAGATTAATTAAAAAGAGAAATAGATTATTACCTTATCGGAGAAAAAAGGATTTCAGTCTTTCGGCAATTACATATGGGTGGCGACAAGGAGATCAGCCACGATAGTCGGATAGAGGATGAGGATAGGCGAATGTCAAGTATCGGCGGAATCCTTAGGTGGAATACTGAATCAGACCGACTTACTATTTGTTGAGACTGAGTATTAAAAGTAACTAAAAGTCAAAGTGGCAAATGCCCAAAAGCACATCCTACAATTGAAGCTGCTCTACCGTTTTGCTGTGTCCGGACCCTCCACTGCCTGGTGGTGGCACGGTGCTGCTGTCCAGGTCTCTAATTGCTGGACTAAAGCCCTAAATCCAATAATAATAATATTAATTCCCTAAAATGCAGTAAAGGGTGAAATTTTGAATCCTAATGGAAAAAGACTAGAAGAGTATGATAAGCATTAAGCAGGGACACACAGACTTGCAGGTATCACCGATTTAAGATTTAAGAATTGGATTTTTCTTTATCAATTAATTGTGCGGTGGTTCTAAATTTCTAATTACAATTTAATACTACCTCCGTTCTCTTTTAATTACAACATTGGACTTTTTGCACTGTTCACATATTCTACTTTGACTATATTTTATTTATTAATGTATTATAAATTAAATATTTAAATAATATTGTTAAATTCTTCTCATTTTAAATTTTCAAAATCTGAATTTTTTATTTTTTTACTAATAAGTAATGAAAGATATTAACGATCAAACTTGTGCGTTGGCAAACGTAAAAAGTGGACTGTTGCAATTAAAAAAGAACAGAGGAAGTAAAAATCATGGTCTTATTTGGTAGTTGGCTGTTAGCTGTTAGCGGTTAGCTATTTGTGAGAGCTGTTAGCAATAGCTGGTGATGTTATCGTTTTGTAAAGAACTGATTGGTAAAATTAGTTGTTTAAAAAAACTGCTAGTGTAAAAAGACGTGTAAAGACATTACTTACATGGTACAAAGTACTCATACTTTGAAAGCGAGGGATCTAGGAATGAGAGGTGAGGTGGGCTACGCAATAAAAACAATTGTTACTACACACATAAGGTTTAGTTTAGGGCTGTTATTGAACTGAACATTTTTTAAACTACACAAGTTTGGTCTTGATTTAGAATCTAAATTAGCGACCCGAGCTTAACTAGCTTCAAACTCAAATGCAAGCTAGATTTTGAGTTTAAATAGTTATTCAAGCTGAGTTCGTGATAGAGGCCTAGACAGCACTAGTAATAAGAATACTATTAAATCTTTTAATATTGTATAAAAGGGGTTTAGGCCCTTTAACTAAACAGCAGTGGGCTGGTCCAATAGGAGAGTATTATAATAGGAGAGTACGTATTATAATAATGGGCTGGGATTTTAGGAGAGATAGGCTAATCTTGTATCGTTTCCTTTCAATTTCTTCATTTACGTTCTTAATACACATCAATTTCCCTCTTTTGATCCTGGTTTCTATCATTGGTATCAGAGCACTAGGAGTGTCCGTGTGACTGAAGGAGTTTTACGCGTGCGCAGATGGAAATCCAGATGGATAATGTGGAACAAAAATGAACAACATGGAATCGGAAAGTGGAGAAGATACGATCGAATGTGGAGGGGATGCAATCGAGTCTAGATGAGTTGCGCCAGGTCATACTCCACCAAGGTCGCCGGAGACCTAAAGGCCGATCCAAGAACCCTAGGCATCACTGGGAATCTCAAAAGCAAGGTGATGGAGTATATTCCCATATACCCCAGGGGTATTATAATCGCCGGTATAAAGCATCACAGATCCATCAAGGAGCACGAAAATACTAAGTCCGCATCTGGAACCGACCCCGATCCCGACCGCCGAGGTCGGGAAAATACCAAGCTCAGGAATCAATCGAACATAGCAAATGGCGAGGCTGACCGACCCCGACCCCGACCACCCGAGGTCGGGAAAACACCAGGCTCAGAAATCGACCGAACTCCGCGAGGTATGAGCCCGACCTCAAAGGCCCCGAGCTCGGCACCAGTCCTGACCTCAAGCATCAACACGAGGTCAACACGAAGTCGACCAACACTGGCGCCAGGTAGTCAATCACCCCTAAGGCAGAACCAGAAGCAAAGAGGGAACTCTCTAGCAAAGGAGCCCAAGCCTCCAATCACTGACCTCGATGAACCCAAGGTCAGATAAAGGCATTATGGACTTAGACAAATCCGCAAGGATCAGCATTATAAGGAAGCATTGCCACGTCATTACCTGCAACAGAAAAGATTCCGGATTGCCCACGCGTAACCGCACGGATAATCTGGTAGCATTCTATTAGGATTAGCTCCAATCAGCCAGCTATCCAAGACTATCTCTCCTATCACTTTTACACGTGGCTGCTCCCCATCGAATTAGACTATTAATTTGTTAGAATAGCTTTACACGTGTCCTATTCTCATTAGATCAGCATCTTTTTACTTGGGCACCAAGTATTGCCTTTTTTCCTAGCATAAATATCACCTTCCAGCTTGGGGAAAGGGATCGCATTCTCAATACTCACACTGTTATTCTGCCGGATTGCATACCTGTGTTTTTCGATCAGTTCGCTCTCTCATTTTACTTGAATTTTGACTACCCCGATCCGGTGATCCATCACAAGGATTGTTATCGCAAGCAGAGTTCCCTTGTTTGCAGAATTCGACACAAGTCGTTTCTCTCGATACGCCATCTTCCTCGCATGCAGAAGTCTTCAGTTCGCAGTCACGAACGACTCTTCCTATTTCACCATCGCAAAACATTTCTCCTTGCTCGCTGGTTTCGTCTCAATCTCAAGTAGCTTATTCCCATTCGCCTCCTTCGCCGCGAACAGATTTTCCTAGTTCGCAGACTTCATCCCTTACAACGAACACTGAATTGAAGATAGCTGCACCGCAACTCCAGGAGCCGGAGTCGGAAGATGACACGACTCACCTTACTGGAAGTTTATATAAATCAAGCATTCACACTTGCAACAGTTTTGCTGAATATGGGGCAAGCTGCTCCTGGAGCTACTAAGGGTGCAAGTTCCAATTGTTGGTTGTCATCTGATGGATCAATTGTTACAGTTGGCTACGTGGCAGGAGATATTTCCTTGTGCAACTTATATGTGAAACTATTACCTGGAGTGGAAGACATCCAGTTACTCTTTTGCGCTATTGTGCTAACAAATGACACACCATTTCTGAATGCGACCTTTATGACTTGTAGTGGCAAGCTTATGAGCACACCATTTCTGAATGCGACCTTTATGCCTTGTAGTGGCAAGCTTATGAACAACGCAATGAACAAGGTGTTCTATTCATTGGAGATGCAGATTGTTATGGTCGGAGAACTAAACAAGATTGTATGCGATCAGCTATTGGCCAGATGGTGGTGTTAGGATGTAATTCAATATTTCCAAATACTTTGTGAAATTCTAGAGAATTCTAGGACTACGTGGAGATGAGTAGAATTCTCTAGAATATTGTGGAATTATCTAGAGAAATGTAGTACTTTCTAGATGTGTGTAGAATGTTATAGAATCCTCTAGAATACTCTAGTCTCTAGAAAATTGTAGAAATCTCTAGAGATATATAGAAGGTCGTAGTGTAGTCTAGAGTGTTCTAAATAAGTGTGGAGTCATCTAGATTCTTCAAGAAGATAATAGAAGGATTGTTATCGCAAGCAGAGTTCCCTTGTTCGCAGAATTCGACACAAGTCGTTTCTCTCGATACGCCATCTTCCTCGCATGCAGAAGTCTTCAGTTCGCAATCACGAACGGCTCTTCCTATTTCACCATCGCAAAACATTTCTCCTTGCTCGCTGGTTTCATCTCAATCTCAAGTAGCTTATTCCCGTTCGCCTCCTTCGCTGCGAACAGATTTTCCTAGTTCGCAGACTTCATCCCTTACAACGAACACTGAATTGAAGATAGCTGCACCGCAACTCCAGGAGCCAGAGTCGGAAGATGACACGACTCACCTTACTGGAAGTTTATATAAACCAAGCATTCACACTTGCAACAGTTTTGCTGAATATGGGGCAAGCTGCTCCTGGAGCTACTAAGGGTGCAAGTTCCAATTGTTGGTTGTCATCTGATGGATCAATTGTTACAGTTGGCTATGTGGCAGGAGATAATTCCTTGTGCAACTTATATGTGAAACTATTACCTGGAGTGGAAGACATCCAGTTACTCTTTTGCGCTATTATGCTAACAAATGACACACCATTTCTTAATGCGACCTTTATGCCTTGTAGTGGCAAGCTTATGAGCACACCATTTCTGAATGCGACCTTTATGCCTTGTAGTGGCAAGCTTATGAACAGCGCAATGAACAAGGTGTTCTATTCATTGGAGATGCAGATTGTTATGGTCGGAGAACTAAACAAGATTGTATGCGATCAGCTATTGGCCAGATGGTGGTGTTAGGATGTAATTCAATATTTCCAAATACTTTGTGAAATTCTAGAGAATTCTAGGACTACGTGGAGATGAGTAGAATTCTCTAGAATATTGTGGAATTATCTAGAGAAATGTAGTACTCTCTAGATGTGTGTAGAATGTTATAGAATCCTCTAGAATACTCTAGTCTCTAGAAAATTGTAGAAATCTCTAGAGATATATAGAAGGTCGTAGTGTAGTCTAGAGTGTTCTAAATAAGTGTGGACTAGCTATGTTGCACGGAAACGGGAAAACGGGAAACGTCAACTTTTGCTTAAAACGCTTATTTGGAGAGTTTCCAAAGGGTTTCCGAGAGTTTCCGAAACGGGAAACGTACTCTTTCCCGAGAGTTTCCGTGCTACATAGGTGCGGAGTCATCTAGATTCTTCAAGAAGATAATAGAAGCTTGTGGAGGCTTCTTGAAAAAATCTAGAATATAGAGAGGCAGGTGGAAGATTCTAGAGAAAGGGAATCCTACCCTTTGTGAGTAGTATAAATAGATGTTGTAGCCTTTCATTTGTGTCATGGAAAGAAAGGCTTCTCATAAGTGAGGAAGAGTGAAGTATTCCCAACTACAAAGTGTGAAGTGAAATACCCGGTCATTTGTACACTCTTGTAAATTTCAATTATATAATACAAGAGTTTACTTAGCTCGTGATCCTGGTAAAGGTCGGGGTGTCGTGTTTTCCCCAACAGGTGGGTGATGGAGGTTTGTTATTGCTAAAGATTCTAAGTTTCTAACTGATGAGTTTGGTGAAGGATTGTGCACATGGAGTTTGCCTGGTGGCAGTGTGCCGAGTTCTTTCTTACCTTCCTTGGTTGTTTATGTGAAGAGTGAGACTTACAGTACGGAAGCTGACTTTGTTTCCTCAAATGGAAATTCTATAGGAGATCGGACATGGGGCGCTGAAGGAGATAAAAACCTTGGCAAAAAGGATCAATGTGTTGACAAAGAGATTGAGAGGATACCAAAAGGAAGAAAACTATCTGACCTGAAGTACCGGAAAGGGAGAGGCACGAGGATGAAGCTGAATGGCAAAGTGGTTGTCATAGGGGGAGTAATCATAGAGGGGCCTAGACAGTACTAGTAATAAGAATATTATTAAGTCTTTTAAAATTGTATGAAAGGGGTTTAGGCCCTATAACTAAATAACATTGGGCTGGCCCATTAGGAGAGTATTATACTAGTAATAATGAGCAGGTAAAGGGCAAAGGGTAGGCAGAACTTGGGACTTAGGCTGGGATTTTAGGAGAGACAAGTTGATCTTGTATCGTTTCCTTTCAGTTTCTTCATTTACGTTCTTAGTAGACATCAATTTCCCTCTTTCGATCATGGTTTCTATCAGTTCGAGACTTCGAGCATACTAATGTTTGGTTCTATCCGGACTCGATCTTATTGGTCACTTATGAATTACTGGAATAATTTAGATATATATTTTAAAATTAAAACGTTTTAGTGCAATTTTATAAATCTATTAATGATTATTAAGGATTAGAGTATTTATCGAATAATTCAACACCAATCTACTAACGAGCATAGTGTAAACTTCTACATTTGATCGAGCTTATGGAGCATTCGAATCGAACACAAAAAATCTAACAAACCAATCTCAATCTCCATTTTGTACTAGGGATGTTTTTACTTGGACTGTAATTCCTCCCAGACCAGACCAGACCAGACTTGGATTGTTATAAAAATACAAAGAAACCAGACCAGATCAGTTCAGACCAGACCAAGTAAATTACAGTCCAAGTAAAAACATCCTAGGTGAATATTCAGTTCATTGTATATGAAACTATTCTCTAATTTCCAATTCTGTATGAGAATATAATGTACTAAAATTAAAAGGACTACAATTATGAATTAAGGTAGTACATTTTAAATTGATAGAATTAAGACATGTACTACATTGATAATATCTTTAATCATTCTAATGAATAAACACCGTCTTATTACCTACTAAAAAATTCAATTAACAATCGAATTCAAAAACTAAAAAAAAACAGTAATAGACAAATAATAGATTAAAAGAGTAATACCTGGACAGCTGCACTCCTGGAGGGCTGGAGGCAGGCTGGATTGGGAGAGCCGGTGGGCGGTCAGTCGAAGAGAACTAGAGGCTGGAGGTGACACTGGAGTGCCCGCTGTGCAGGCCAGGAGGCAGCAAAGCGCCAACACAGGTCGCAGCCTCGCAGGGATGCCGACGGCCAACGCAGGACCCTGGAAGGTGGCGCAGATCGGATGGGCAGCTGGACAGTCGACGACGGTTGGGCAGACTCTGGAGGGCTTTCGTATCTTCGTCGCTTCCGCTTCGTTAGTTCGCAGGTGGAAACTGGGAAGTGTCAATCGTGGAACTTCAGTTAGTAGGCTTGGGCCGCATATTAATTTTGGGCAAGGCTATGAATTTTATTTAAACCTATACTTATATTACTCCTCCATCCTCGTGGACTTTGACATGTTTGAAATAAGTGATAAATAATGAAGTAAAAGCTGTGTGTTTGAGATTTGTGAAGAGGAGAGAGAAATGTGTAGAACCACAAAATAATTGCTTTAATATGAAAGTAGGAAAGTTTTTTGGGACAAACAAAAAGGGAAAATTGGTACTCCCTCCATCTCAAATTGATGATCATATACTTTTTGGGCTCAAATATTAAGAAAAGTGGTAGAAGGACCCATATAACCTTACTTCATTGTACTATTCACCCTTTTATTTTTACTGTTCATTAAAAAGGAGGGGTATAAATGATAGTATACTTTAATTTCTTTACCAAAAAGGGAAAGGTGACTATCATTTTGAGACACCCCAAATAGGAAATACGGAACCATCATTTTG
This sequence comes from Cuscuta europaea, assembly GCA_945859875.1. Lineage (NCBI taxonomy): Eukaryota > Viridiplantae > Streptophyta > Magnoliopsida > Solanales > Convolvulaceae > Cuscuta > Cuscuta europaea. The sequence continues at coordinate 9,201,441 of CAMAPE010000051.1, forward strand.
GGACGGAGGTAGTAAAATCCAATGGGACGAAGGGAGTAATAAATAATAAATAAAATTTTGGGCAAGGCTCTCGAAAGATAAAAATTCATAAATAAAATTACACCACAAATTTAAACCATAAATCTTTTGCACAGCAAGCTGTTATACAGGCTACTTGTTTTTATTCCCATAAAGTTGTCACTCAAAGCCTCGACAATAAAGTTTTTTCACTAGAATATAGGCAAATTCACAAGTGAAGGAAACTTGAGAATTAAATTTCAAACAAAAGATAAACGAATAAAATTTATAAATATGCACAATTGATGAATCCACATGTGTAGCAAAAGGAGTTCAACTCATGTAAAAATGAATCTGCATGAATAGTTAATTAGCCAAATGAGAGCAACGTAATTAAGAACATTAACGCATCATAGAAGAATGAAAATATGAGTATGTCTCGGAGGCATGAAAAATCAGCTAAATTTCCCACTCAAAATCGTCATAATCATGGGTCAAATTCGGTATTATGTTTGAAGTTAACATAACTAAAGCTAATGCAAAAGAACCCAGTAGGTCAAATAAAAGGTACTTGATGTGAAATTTGTCAGAACCAATCCGTCGTCGACCTTCATGCTTTCCAATGGCGACACTGTAGCCTCTTGGTTTCTTTGATTCCTCATCCACAACATGAGGCGGATGAGAAGGAGTCATCTGGTCGTTCGTACATCTTCATAATCAATGTGAGGGGGCTGAAGTTCGGTGACATCAAGCTACGTATCGAGTGACAATGTCATGACTATAAGTGTGGAGCGAAAGGGATAGGCGGATGAGAAGGAGGGGGTCAAGCATGCGAGGACGGCATGGCGGGTGGGCAAGTAAGCAAGTTCATGGGGAAGTTTGTGTTGCCGGAAAATGTGGATCTGGAAAAGATATCTAAGAAGAAGGTGCCGCCACCGTAGCCAAAGAATCCGAGGAGCATTGAGGTCAAAATTGTTTTAGGAAACTATCACTAAGTTTCAAACCCTCGTCTGGAAAAGAAAACTGGACAACACGTTCTCGGCGATGAAGGAAAGGACACCTGGTGAGAAATCAGCCCACTCATTTACTGGCTTAGCTCACTCTAAATAGTCTATTTTATCTTTCTTCTTATTTTAAAGTTGTTTTTCTATTAATTTAACCATATACTTATTACTTAAAAATGGAAATTATTGTTTTTCGAATGAGTAACCAAGGAAAGGTGTCAAAGTTCTGTGGGACGGACGTGCTATCAATGTTTGATCTATCAAATTAATTGAATTATTGCAATAATTAGATTCTCAACTCTAATATTACTGGTATCATTGTAGTCTCAAAGAAATCCTTCATACACAAAATCCAAAAATTAAAATCCCATGATAACACAATCACAGAAAGTTTGATTAGAAAGGAGACATAATAGTGTTATTGATGATGATACTAAGTCAACCAAAAATAATGAATAATGCCGAAGATAAGTAGAGAAAGGGGTTTAAGGAGAAGAAAATGAATAGGAGGAAGAGGATTCATTTCATCATCAAAGGGAGTCTGATCTTAGCTGGTGAGATTTGAGAGAGCAAAAGCAGAAGGCATAAAATGAAAAATAAAAATAAAATTTTTATAATGCTTACATTTCTCGTGCTTCCAAAACATTGTAAGCATTAGCTCCTGCTCTTCCACGTTATATATAACTCTTTGTTAATCCAAATCTATTCTCTTTTCAATCATTTGTACGTTTAGATTTTATGAAACTTTCATGTTATTGCTAATGTAAACAAACATGTGATATCTTTTAATTAGATTTTGAATCTAGTTAAAATCTAGTTATACCTTAAATGGGGTGAGGTGTGCAGTGAATAGTTGTTGCAAAGAGTAATAAGTCTGATTCAAGTCACAGTAAGATTGGGAATAAGGAGGACAAGTGGTTATGAATGAACCTCACTTACTTGTGTTATTTGGAGCATAACTTTGTGGCAAACCTGGTTGGAGTAGCTATCCAAATCGCATTCCACAAAAACCCAAATTGCCTCCAAGTTTGAGGTGCCCTAGTATTTGCTAACGTTGAATTGCTTCCTTTTTGTATACCACAATTTGCTTTATGAAAAAATTATTACATACTAACTTACTAAGATGGTTAGTGTTAGATATGTAATTTAGGTCGGGGATGGATCTCAAGTTCGTTCATATATATGATTAAAATATGGAAGAGGCCAGTGGCTATGAAACAAAGTAGAATAGCAATGTGAATTACGAACAACACGGTGTGCCGTGTGATGTGGGGAGTTGGGTTGCCGCGAAATATCCTCCACCTTGCATTTAACTTTTTTATCACCTATTTATAGACCTTTTGACATTTTGCAAAAGAAACTTTATACTACATCCATCTTAATTCAACATGCAAGCTTGACTTTAAGAAAAAGTGAACTATATGTTTGAAATTTAGGGATAGATAAAAAAGAAACTCATCAGAAGTCATGTAAATGATGGATAATTTATGGTAAGAAAAAAGTGTAGGGTTCATTTAGGGAAGAGAGGAGGATTAGAGGATAATATAAGATTAAATTAAATACACAATGACTTATAACTGGAAGTCGGCAATTGGAGTTTAGGAATATAATTTGGAGAATAACACATTCACAATCTAACAACAAAACAAAAAAATCAAAAATCTAAAACAGAAATTGAATTTGGAGAATTGGAGTTTACCTGGAGGGAGGCGCAGAGCCGCAGAGGCGGACAGGGACAGCGGACTGAGTCCAGACTCCAAAGAAGAAGGGCGGACCGGCGGACGATGTAGACGGCGCGGCTGATGTTCATGTCTTCCTCGCAGGTTCACTTCGCAGCTCCTTCATCCTCGTAGCAGGCTCGCTTAGCAGTTCGCAGGACTTCAATCGCAGATTCGTAAGTCAAGAGGCCGAGAAGCGCAGGTAAGTGCTGGGACGTGGGGTGGAGCGTTGGGCCGGAGTTAACTTTAGGCTGGGTCGAGAATTAATTTTGCTTGGCTCAGAATATACATGTACTAATTAGGGACCACTACTAATTAAAACAAATTGGGCTGGGCTGAAGCTAAATATCCGCCCCTGATTATTTAAATATCTCTCATTCACAAGTTTAGCATCTCATAAGACTCATATATGATATTCATAAAAAAATAATTGAAATACTCAACAAACTCTCGTTTACTCAAACCTAATCTGAACAGAACTTGATGCAGTGGAAATTTGGAATCTCATTAAGGTATTGGTGTCGAGTTTTGTAGTCGTTTTATTAAATGAATTTTAAATAATATTTACTGTGTTTATTTGTAGAGATTTATCCATACATTTTCTAGTGCCCACTAGCTTTTGCTTAAGAAGAATAAGCGAGATTGAACATGAACTGGTTAATGACATAACGTATGCAGTTTGTCTAACGTTTTGTAATTTGTTAAATACGGAGTAATTATTATTGATGTCTTATATCTTTATTGTGTATCTAAAGCCGAGCAATGTTTTTATTTGTTCTGAAACTAATGTCTTCTGTAATATACCTTTACACATTCCAACTAAGCTACCGCTTCGATGAGTTTATAGTTTTCTAACCACGTCAACAATGAAATGTTGCAGTGAATCCAGTGATCATGTTTTGACCAATGGGACGAAGGGAGTAATAAATAATAAATAAAATTTTGGGCAAGGCTCTGGAAAGATAAAAATTCATAAATAAAATTACACCACAAATTTACACCACAAATCTTTTGCACAGCAAGCTGTTATACAGGCTACTTGTTTTATTCCCATAAAGTTGTCACTCAAAGCCTCGACAATAAAGTTTTTTCATTAGAATATAGGCAAATTCACAATTGAAGGTAACTTAAGAATTAAATTTCAAACAAAAGATAAACGAATAAAATTTATAAATATGCACAATTGATGAATCCGCATGTGTAGCAAAAGGAGTTCAACTCATGTAAAAATGAATCTGCATGAATAGTTAATTAGCCAAATGAGAGCAACGTAATTAAGAACATTAATGCATCATAGAAGAATGAAAATATGAGTATGTCTGGAAGGCATGAAAAATCAGCTAAATTTCCCACTCAAAATCATCATAATCATGGGTCAAATTCGGTATTATGTTTGAAGTTAACATAACTAAAGCTAATGCAAAAGAACCCAGTACGTCAAATAAAAGGTACTTGATGTGAAATTTGTCAGAATCAATCCGTCGTCGACCTTCATGCTTTCCAATGGCGACAATATTGCCTCTTGGTTTCTTTGATTCCTCATCCACAACATGAGGCGGATGAGAAGGAGTCATTTGGTCGTACGTACATCTTCATAATCGATGTGGGCGGGCTGAAGTCTGGTGACATCAAGCTACGTATCGAGTGACAATGTCATGAACTCATGACTATATGTGTGGAGCAAAAGGGATAGGCGGATGGGAAGGAGGGGGTCAAGCATGCGAGGACGGCATGGCGGGTGGGCAAGTTCATGGGGAAGTTTGTGTTGCCGGAAAATGCGGATCTGGGAAACATCCTAAGTAAATTAGACCAGCAAATTAGAGTCCAAGTAAAAACATCCTAAGTTCCACAACAATCTTTCACCTTCCGGGCAGTTGACAAGGTGCAATCTGCTTTTGGAAGGCCGCTTAGGGGAATTTCTATGAATTGTAATTGATCAAGAGTGTTGGTCATGTAATTACATTTTTCCTTCGGTTTGCCGACTCCCAATTTTTAGTTTGCAAACCATTCAATTAACAATAATATCTAATGAATTTTGCTATAGGTACCCCAATTATACTCCAAATTGTACCTCATATAAATACCTTCCCAAAAATATACCATCACCCCCTCATCTCTCTTTCCCCTCATTTCCTTTTCCATTTCTCCCTCTTTTCCAGCCTTCCCCTTCCCATGAAGTTTCAAAAAATCGAACCCCTCACCGACCTCACCCACTCACGTCGCAGACCTCCCCAATTAACCCTGTCATATCCGGCCACCGGCCTCACTCCTCGCGTCGCAGACCAGCCCATAATCAAAACCGACACCGAGCTCACTCTGTTCTCATTTCAATCGACCCCCAACCCACTCCTTTCTCACTTTCTCACTTCTCAGTCTCTTTTTTTGTCTACCGCCTTGCTCTTACGCCTCTTCTCCAGACAACTCACTTCTTCATCTCTTCTCTCTAGTTTCTGCACAATATCCCCTTCTCTCTTTTAATTTAGCTATCATGAACAATAAAAAGATGAATTATTCTCTCTACGACGGGTCCGGGAAAAGCATCAGAGGGAGAGGTGGAGGGGGTGTAATTCATGTACAAGTGGAGCAAATTAGGGTAGTCTTTATAAGCAGAAGCTATTAGAGACATATGGGCGTAATTGCGGTGATCTATTCCTATTTTTTCTTATGCATTTTAGGGGCTTTTAATTTATTTTTTCCTGAATTTATGTATATTTTGTATGCTATAACATTGAATAATTGCATTTTTTGAAGATTGTAAGAGATTGTGATGCTAGTTATTAGTTTTTTATTCCCACTACTCTATTTTATTTGATGTCCATAACATGTTTGTTGAAATGTCTCAATGAAATTTTTGTTCATATTCAAGACTTTTTTTGTCCTTTTATGTTAATGGGTTTTAGATCCTATTTTTCTATTTTCCCAATTCAAATTATGATATAGTTATTTTTATTGACTATATGACTTGAGTATTATGCATTTGGTAGTTTATAATAAAAATGTTAGTCTCTAAATTTTATTATAATGGGATGGATAAATGTATATGCTAAATGAAGAATTTAAAGTGATCAATGTTTTTGAATCAAAAACATTAACTGACTAACTGTTAAAGGAAATGTTGTGTTTGGATGGGTGTTGGGAGGGTTAGGGAAGTAAGTGTTAAGCGACTTCGGAAGTTTTGAGATTTTTTTTAGATTGAGAATGTGTGTACCGTGTACTACCTTTATTAAACTTAATTGAGGTAATCTTTTAGGAATGAAAACAGAGGTGTGTATTAATTTTATAAACCGAATGTGTGTAGGTTGTTGTATTGTGAGTTCTTCGTTTTATTTGGTGTTTCTAAATTGTACAAACATTTCTTTTGTGTTTGAATTGAGTTAAGGTAACAAAGAGAAGAAGATTCTGAATAAGCTTAACAATGCATGATTATTTTGACTTATAGCCCAATCATATTGGGAAATTAAGAAGAAGAAACCTAATTAATTAATGATACACGTACAAAGGGAAATCTCTTCTCACCATATAGAAACTGACTGCAGATGGTTGAGGAGCAGGAGATTCTGAGATGATTGTCTTCTGATGATTGAAAAATGTGTAGGAAGGTAGTAGTGAATTAGAAAACTTTAAGATTGAAATTGCACCTTATAAATACATCAAAATTGGAGAATATAATGTCGCCTAATTTCTAAATCTTTTGAATTGGAAAGTTGTTACCCAGCTTAATTGCGAGAAGTGGGTAAATTAGCTCTCCGCTGCCTTGTAAGCTATAGTTAGCTTACTAGTGACTCTATTATCCCATTCTTTGATTTTCTTGATGAAAAATGTTAAAAGTTTGACTTTCACCCAAATAAGTTAACTAAAATATTGTTCAAAGCCTGTCACGGTGGATCAAGAACATAAAAAATGATAAACTTTTGTGAGGCTGGTCAGTATAAAATTCAAAGAAACTAAAGTAATGAATGGGAGCTAATGAAGTTATTAAATTATTATGGGTATGTATACTCCGTAGATATGACATGGTTTAAAGAAGGAATAACATTTTCTAAGGCAAATAATTAAGAAGGGTCCAGATTATGACGTAGCATTATGGAATTGAAAAGTAAAAATGACTAATATATATAATCACATAGCACCGACATGGCACTCCAACAGCCGAGATAACATCATGAGTATGAGAAAGAGTGATGGTGGCCTTTATATATAATCATGTGAAAATAGTCTGTCTGTCTACATATGTATTGCAACAAATTGTCTGTAATGTGATATAAAATGTTTGGCCTTTATTCAGAGTTGTCTGTCTACAGGTCGGGAGAATGAGTGATGGTGGCTTCCTTTGCAGAGCACCTGTAAATGGAAAAGTCATTGATTCGAGATTGCGAGTATGCAAATATGTGGAACAAGGTGGAGGAAGCATAGGAATTGTTATTAATGTGGGAATGTATATTTGTGGGTTGTTTTGACGAGTTTAGTTATTTTATAGTACATTTTGATGAGTTTAGTAATTGTTAATGTGGTTATATAAAAGTGTTCGGAGATGTGATTGTATTTGTTAATGTACAAATGAATTTGGTGAAAACCAAACATGTATAATATCGTATGTGTTGGTATGGAGTTCCCCAGTAAAGAAGCAATTTAAATAAGTCTAAATAGACTATGATAGGTGAAACACAACCGTTAGATAGACAAACAACACAGATAACCAGACATACATTACTTTCACGCAGAAAGACAAAAAATTTACACATACAGACAATACCGCAGATAACCAGACAAACAAAAGATCAACATACATAAGTATTCAACACATACAGACAATACCGCTGAATCCAATTGTTCAACATTGAACATGTAACATTGTACGATATTCAACACATTTTCCCAATTGTGATATGAAAAAAATACAAGTTCAAAAAATCACAAGTTCAAAACGGACACATTCCCCCGACACTATATACTTCAGCATCCTTGCATTTATTTCTCCATTGCAAAAGAAGTCACACTTGGTATAATTTTTGTAAATGAATTAGCGTCCGCTTGGAACTCTTTTTCAGCCTTACATTTGAAGTCATTCGTCATCTTGAAGTGAATACCTACGATTAATACACAACACGTAGTCAGAACACATATTTGGTACAAATAGCATATGTGAGGCATAATCAATTTGTCTGGAAGAGACAACTGTTGTCTGGCACAACCAACTTTTGTCTGGTTGTGAGACAGAGAGTAGTTAATTGGCCCACTCTACTAATGTCTGGCCCAGACAAAATTTGTCTGGTTGTAAGACAGAGAGTAGTTAAATGGCCCAGACTACTAATGTCTGGCCCAGACAAAATTTGTCTGGCTGTAAGACAGAGAGTAGTCAATTGGCCCAGACTACTAATGTCTGGCCCAGACAAAATTTGTCTGGCTGTAAGACAGAGCGTAGTTAATTGGCCTAGACTACTAATGTCTGGACCAGACAAAATTTGTCTGGCTATAAGACAGAGAGTAGTTAATTGGCCCAAACTTTAAGACAAAACCGTGTTCACTTTAGGCTAGATAGACACTGCAGTTCTAAATTGTCTGTCCGCCAAACAAAATACAAACAAATTACAAAAAAACAACATACTCTTTTCCAAAACATCAATTAAATTACTATATCATATTAAATTGGAAATCCATAAAAATACTCATTAAACATTGAGGTACAAAAAATGGAAAAAAATCTTGAATTTCAACAAAAACTTCATTGAGTAATTTCTACAAACATGTTATGGGCATAAAATGAAATAGAGAAATTACACTAAAATTTTAATTAGGTAACACCTCAAAATCATGACAATGAAACAAAATAATCACTTATTCACTTTTATATCATACATAATATACATAAAATCGAAAAAGGAAAAAATAAAAATAAAAAACGCACATGAAGAAAAATCGTAAATGGAGTACATAACTCATGATTTGAGAAGGGATGGTTACCTTAGACACAACTCCCCACGTCACCGAGCTTCTCCCCTTCGTCCGATTATTGTAGCTCTTCCATTTGAAACGAAAAAAAAGGCAGAAGAGGAGAGAAGCAAGAGAAGAAGCTTGGAGGGAGAAAAGATTGTAAAAATGAGAAGACTTAATGGGAAGAGATCTTGAAATGGAGAAGAAATCAAGTTTTGGAGAAAAGAAAAAGAAAGGGGAGGGGATGATGGGGGCTGCGTGAAAAGAAAAGATGGAGGAGAGAGAGAGGGAAGGAGAAGAAAAGTGGGGGAGGGGGGAAGGGTTTTTGGAAAGAGGGTAAAAGGGATGGTAAAAAAGGAGGTATTTATATGGGGTAGGAAATGGGGTAAGTATGGGGTACCTATAGCAAAATTGATATCTAATACTCCGTATTACTCTTGTATTTGAGGCCCCTGTGGAATCCAAGGCCCTAGGCAATTGCATGGGTGAACTCCGCTCATGGATGGCTCTGTATATCAAATTGACACTATAATAAACAACGCAGTGGCACAATTTTGTCATGCATAGCACAAAGTCATGACCATCGGCGCTGTGAGAAGAAAACTTTGTCATTAATAATTTTGTGACATTTTTTTACACTACTAGAAAGTAGCTATTTGCTGCGGGTTTTTTTAGCTATTTGTTGCGGTTTTGAACCGCAGCAATTGGCAGGGCAGCAAATAGTTGGAAAACGTATTTGCTGCCATTCCGAACTGCAGCAAATAACTATTTTTAAAAAAATGAAATTTGACTTATTGCTGCGGTTCCAAACCGCAGCAAATAGCTATTTAAAAAAAATTAATTGTGACTTATTGCTACGGTTTGGAACCACAACAAATACTTCTAAAAATTGGCATATGTTTTTTTTTGTTTTGGACTACTATTAAAATTACAAAGCTAGTATTTTCAACCAAAATATATCTATTTTAAAGAATAAGAAAAAGTCATTTCTACAAACTTAGTATCACATCAACAAAAATTAGAAACATAATCTCAAATTTATTGAGTTATACATCGCCAAAGTTCAAAATGAATACAATACAAATTGTCATTTTTTTGTAAATCTATCGTCACTAAACAAATTATCACTTGTATGGCCAATTCCTCACAAACTTCAAATACTTCATCAGTTCATCACTCAAAAAGGCTCCTTTGGTACTTTGATAGACCTGAAATATTAAACATTTTAAATAATAGTTAGAAAAAAAGATGATAGCAATATGATATACTCCGTATTAAACTTTTACCTGATACACATATGTAGCATGTGTGTGTACAGGGAGATTTTTTTAGTTAAAATATGTGTACATATATAGGATGGAGTGGTCTTGCACGAAGCAACCTTTGTATATAACAGAGCCATTGATGGGGGCAAACACTGACGATCACTATAATTGCACATAAAGCAAACGTTTGACATGTTTAGACATCAATACTCCAATGGTCAGAACGTGGAGGCAAACATTAGGAACTATAATAAGCCTGCACTATCAAGTCTAGCAGAGTGAATTGCATTGACTATATGGTCAATAAAAAGTTGATATTCAACATTGATGGATTACAAATATTACTTCTTTTAGCAAATTCCAGTGAGTATTAAACTTGTTATTCAACATTGATGGATTACAAATATTACAAATCTTTATCTTAATTACCTTATATATGCCTCACCTTACATACATGAAACAACTTGAGGCTTAAATCCACCTTTTAATACCACATCCACCACTCGCCACTTCCTTTGTTTATTGAGATATCAACTAATAACTTTTTTATTCAACAATTTATATTTGGTGTTGAATATAATTGACAACAACTCCTAATAACCATTCACTTCTTTTTACCAAGTAACCAAGAAACTTTAAGATTTCTCTAAAATTATATGAAGCCCAAAATCAAAAGGTTTTAGTAGAAAACTTCTTGATCTACCCAAAACAAATATTGCCAAAAGTAGAGTCATGACCACTGACATCTTTCAAGCTATGCATATGCCCATAAAAAATATACACAAAATGCAGGTCAGCTTTACCAACATTTTTTCAGAAAGGTAGCATATTCAATTTGTTCAATTAACCCTTACCAAATGGACCAGAAAATAGCAACATTCCTTCTGAGTGGAAATTGAAACCAGAAAAGCATTAATTACCATTTAAAACATGTAATTATGTATCGTAAATAGATTTTTAATTTACTTTGAAAGAGAGAAGGAGGGGTTGCGATAGGGTTTGCTAGGTGATGCGGTTGCGAGGCGGCGGGATTGGCCGGCTGAAGAGGTTGCAAGGCGGTGAGGCCGTGAGGTTGGTTGGTTGATGCAATTGCGAGATAGCGGGGTTTGTTGGGTGATGCGGTTGCAAGGCGGCGTGGTTGGTTGGCAAGGCTGTTGAGAGGTCGGGGAGTCAGATCGTGGGTTAGAAATGTGACTGGGAGCCTGGGAGCCTGGGAGTCGCAAGGAGGGCGTCCATCTATGCAGGAGTGGCTGCATCTGCGACGAGGAGCGGTGCTACGGTCAGCCGGAAGCTGCTGGGAGGGGCTGGGATTTTGGCCTTTTGGGAGAGTGAAGTGTTTTGACCGAAAGAGAACAGGAACTTCTGAAATTGTGAAAGGTTATTTGATGCAGTTTTACGAATGACCGCAGCAAGTAGTTGCAAAAGTTGATGCATTTGTCGCGGTTCTCCCTTCCCCGCAGCAAGCTAGTCAAAGAAAATTAAAATTGGAAATATTAGGGCCTGTTTACTAACAGAAATATTTTTTTGTTTTCATTTTCTGTTTTCATGTCTCTAGTTTTCTGTTTTCATTTTCCAGTTTTTTGTTTTCCAAATGAGAAAACATGTTTACCAGAATTTTTCGATTTTCCATTTCATTTTTACCAGAAAATTTTCACTTAATATTTGGAAAAGAAAAAAACAATTACAAACATTTGAATTAACACAAAAAAATAACATAAATGTTCCCTTACCTTGAAAGTTCAATAAGCGACATTATGTTAATCAAAACAACAGTCGTGCTTATACATATCAAACATTATAATCATCCCATATTGCATTTGCAATACTCTCTCAAATTTCATGCATTTGTTGTTGTTGAGACATATCAAATTCGAGTGATCCATTTTCACTTGTACTTGCCTCTGTGTTAAAAATCATATCCTCTTCCTCGTACTCCAAGAACAAACGGTCATTCCTATCTTGCGTGTGAATGAAGTTATGCAATGCGCAACAAGCTATAGGAATTTGAACTTGTCTTCTCAATGGGTAACCACGTGATATGTCTAGAATGGGAAATCTTTCCTTTAGTACTTCGAAACACCTCTCAATCACATTACGCAAGGACGAATGTCGGTAGTTAAATAAAGCTTGCTTGTTGCGTATTCGTCCTCGGCCTCGAAAATCATTTAAGTGATAACTCTCTCCACGGTATGGGGCTAAAAAACCCGGAACATTTGGATAGCCGGCATCAACAACATAGTAATAACCTGTAATGAAGTCAATAACAATTGCAATGACAACCAAATTTTGTAAAATAGTCACTTGATTAACACCAATTGCATAATTATTGTATCACCGACAGGAGGCATGGGCAACCCATTTTCAATTCTTGTAATTGCATCTAAAAATACTCGAGAGTCATTGCATGTTCCCTCCCAGCCTGCATATACATACGTAAACAACATGTCATGACTACAAGCTGCCATGACATTTTGAGTAACCGTAGAATGTCTACCACGAAACGTCTTTTGTTTGGAAGCGGGTGCTGAGGCTGCTACATGAGTACCATCAATGGCACCTACACATTTCTACAAAATTTGTACACCATTAATAGTATGAGTTAACCTAAGTATTGAAAAAAGTAATCAGGCTTACACATACCTCAAAATAAGGATACCATTTCGGGTTTTCTAAAATTTCTGGTTGAACTGGGCCCCTATTAACGGCCTTTATAACTTCATTGCCCAATCGTGCAAGTGCTCTCACCACACGCTTCACACATAAGTGAATAGTTCGCATTGAATGCTGGAAATGCTCTGCACATGTACGTTGGCCCGCACTTTGGCATAACACCAAAAGACCTGATCCTAATTGTTCTTCAGCCCTTAAATATCTTGAATCGTGTAGAGCATCCAAATCCCTAAGTCGTTCACATAAACGTAGGAATACATGTGGGTTCATCCTAAAACTCTCATAGCATCTTAGTGGATGACCTGTCATTAACTCGTCCATATAAGCGTTACCTGTCAGTATAGACGTTCGACATGGAATTCTTTCAACATCAACTAGAACACATGTAGCCATTAATAGTAGGGCCCCAAACTCATCATCCTCGTCACTTGTAGAGTCTGAAATTTCATCACCACTGCCATTATGTGTCATTGTCTATCTGCAATACATTATAACATTCATGCTTCAAGTGCGACAAGAATGCAAAATGACATAATATGTAACATAGACTTTCAATAATTTGACAAACAATACATAGACAAATATTGTTCTAACCAAGTGTTCAAGTGCACATACATAAAACATATAACATAGAGTAGGAAAATGAAACACAATTCAACTAGTTAGAATCAAATATTAAAACCCAATCCAATTGTCGGTCTGCGGGCATAGCCATAAAGGCCTCACGTCGGACAACATCTGTAAGTGCATCGATGGAATCATTATAAGCACGGGTTGTCACATTTGGCATAGCATTTATGACTTCAACGCATCGGGTCATAGAAAAGTTTCCAGCTGCACCTGTAGATGTGGTGCTAACATCTTCATCTCGACTACGGCGCCTCTTTTCTTTTTCACTCATTGTTGTCGTGTATGCATGGACTGCATTAGCCAAAACACTCTTCCAATCCTTAGTGCTGGATCCCATTGCTTCATCAATTTTGCGTTTCCCTTTTGAATGTGACCTCTCAGAGCTCATGCCCCCCTCACCATTTAAAAATACATCCTCATTCCTTCTTTCCTCGTCTGAGAGTGTCGGTACTTGCGTTGAAGGAGTAGCAAGTCCTCCACTTGCACTCCCTTGTCCAAACACAAGATTCATTAATGGATAGTTCTTGCAACCCTTCCTTTTAAAGGTCTTAAAGCCCCTGTTCAACTGCATATTTGTAGTACACACGGGTAAATTGAAGAGCTAACTAAAATATGATTCAAAAATATAAAACCATTAAATAAAACATGTACCTTGTAAAATTTCTGCCAACATTCCTCTGTGGCATAAACAACATTCCGACTGGAATCATACGTAACTCCAATATGAGCCAATAACTGACCAAATTGTCTGTGTATGAGCTTCAACCTATTGTACTTTCCCCATAGCCTGTCATTACCATACTGATAACGACCTCGGATCAACATTTCATTATCCATATCATTCCAGTCTCGGCCCTTAAATGTTGGGTTCCCGGTTGGGTCTTTTTTTACCCTTTCATATAGCACAGTAAAAAATAAAGTCTCTTTTTCATCGGGCCATATGGCATCATCCTTTTCTTATTGAGTTAAACTCATCTACCACAAAAAATATGGACACTCACTTGTGAATAATACCAAAACATGAATTATCAAATCGCTTAGTATGTCAAAACTATCAGTTGAAATTTGAAGGACAGAAAACCATCTACGTTTAAAACTACCAGTTTTAAACTCATCTACGTTTTAAACAGCAACTTTTAGTAAAGAATAGATTAATTCACACAATGGGCTAATGAAGATTCCTGATAGCGCACAAATTAATGGAAATAATGAATAAGGTTCAGTTTGAATGGGTTTTATGTATTTGTTTTGTATTCCTGACAACAATTGAAATCAGGCCAATTCAATTCATTTTAATGGTGTTGTTGCAACTCAGAAGGTACAATATTGCTGGACATTAAACATATAATTAACGTATAGAGAATCTATTAAATCTATTAATAGTCTTTCACATAATCAATCCCACAAACAAAACAAAGCATCAACAGACAACAGTCGAGTCTGTATATGGTAGAAAAGCACTTGAGATGAAACTTCAACTAAATATGGTAGAAGAAACTTGAGGTTACATAAGATGAAAAAATCACTTAAATACAATAGTTGATATAATCAAAAATCAGTTGTATACTCCGATGCACAAACACAAAACTGTGTCAAAAAGAGACTATAATCAATTACTTCAAATTGGGAGATTTATTAATGGTTGAGAGCCTACTCAAATAAATACAGATATGTTTCAAGCATAAAGAGAAGGGGCTGATAACCATTTACAACCAAGATAATCCAACACTCATTGATTTCCCAGGGAAATTAGTACAGCCTAAGGCACCTAAATGCATATAAGTCCAACACCTAGTGCACCTAGTTCCTTTTTTCATGTGTCTTTCTACTGGCTATAAGTCTGGATTTGGGTTTAACATTACATAAAATTATAACCAACCAACTGTTATAATATGTTCTAATAATCAAAGAAGTGGATCTTTTTTTCTAACTAGATTGTATAATACTTTATTTAAAAGGTAAGAGGATATCAGTTCCTTAGTGATCAATGCCCCTGAAATGTCCCAAAATTACACTAAAACAATGTCTCCCAAACCACATGTATAAAAAATGAAAAAAAAAACTAACAACGAAATTCACAAGTAGAATGGACAGAGTGAAAATTCACGAATTTCAGGATTCCAATTGAATACCAAATTTCAACAAGGTAAAGTAAAAATTCCATTTAATTTCATGGCTTACCTTTAGGTTGTTGGCAGAACACGAGCCGACCGAAGAATTGGGAGATTCCGTGATGTCGAGGTGCAGCTCCTAGCAGCGATGCGATGTACAAAAGGCGAGACATGTTTCTTATTTTTGATTTTGGAAAACAGTTAGGTAAACAAGTTTTCTAATTTTTCTATCTCCAGTTTTCTAAATTTCTCAAAAAAACAGAAAATATTTCTGTTAGTAAACAGGCCCTTAGTATTACAAGTATTTGCTTCGGTTCTTACACGACCGCAACATAGTATCAAAATTTTCAACTTTTTGCTGCGGTCGTAGTAGAACCGCAACAAATACTTATAATTTTTGCCTATTTATTGCGTTTTAACTAAGAACCGCAGCAATTGCGTAGCGGCAAATAAGGAAAATTCTAGTAGTGTTACAAGGATTATCTATGTTATTGGCATGACAATATGAACATTGTAACTAGTTGATCATTATGACATTAAGTCTCTATTTGAAATCGCTATATGCTCTTATAACATCAGTGTCATGCGGCAAACTTCCAACACAGAACCGTTGTCTAGTTCCATTGTCAATACTGATCATAGTAGTTACCATTTGTATTCTGTGACAAAAAGTTGTATCTATACGTATAATTGTATACTTATTTAATACTACCTACAAAATACATTATATATTATATTGTTCAAATTATTTATTAGAGCACTGTAGTGGTTTTCATCCACTTGATTTATATGTATTTTTTCATAAGATATGCTATATTTAAATATTTCACCAAACTATTTAGTTAATTCACTACTCCGTATTTTTTTAATAGGTTGGTACTTTAATTGATATAATAAAATTAGTTTTTTTTTTGAGAAAATATAATATAATTAGTTAGAGAATGCATTTTATTATTTCCCTCTATAACATTTTATATACAAATTAAATATTGAATCCACAATATCTATGTCGATATTAGGTTTGAAGATTTTTACAGGTGTTAATAAGTTTATTATTTTCAAGTTTGGACGAACACGTTTGAAGGATGGTAACATAATAAGAACAACTTTAGTTAGCACATCATTGTGCTCAATGTGGAGCACGTTGACACGCGTAGTGCTTTAAATTGTGAGTTTTTTCAAAACAAATATGATGAACAAAATGTGGCTTAAGTTATCATCTATGTAGTTTTAATGTCACTACACTACAAAAAATTGAACATAGCCAAAGTTACTCAAAGCTACTAAGTTAAATTTTTATCCATCATGTTTATTTTAATCATATATAAGATTTATTTCTTAAATTTTCCACCTCTATAAGTTGACTCTATTCTTTGAGTTGAGATGATCTTCATCAACATTCCATTAACACATCATTTTAGAATTTATGTGTTAATTCATGTGATCAATGAACAACACATGAATTAGCAACACATGATCGGCTCTGATATAATTAATCACATGTTCATTGACCGTTTGTAGTAGTAATTAATATTAATGCGTTAATTAATATAATCATCACTTAGCAACACCCCAACATTAATATAGAGATAGAATAAGGGAAGAATTAATATTCAAGAAGATAAGTTTAAGAAAATAACCACAACATTAACATTTAACATGCTTCAAGATAAAATCAAGAAAAAAGTGTTCAACTGCTCATTTCGATACTAAATATATATGAAGAAAATATAATGAAAACACTAATTTAGACCGAGCTTAAGTAAATGATTATTGTCAAAATAGGAAGGCAAGGGTGTATTTAAGTGTTTTGGTGAGTCTTATATACTACCTCCGTCCCTTTTTATTTAGCCATCTTTGACTTTTCCAGTCAAAAGTGATAAACTTTGATCCATTATTTTAACTAATATATTTATGAGAAACTTAATAAAATTATACTTTTATGATAGTATTTTTAACAAAGAACATTTTCATATAATTTTCAAATTATCAATGTTACCGTGTATAAATATATAATCGGTCAAAGTTGAACAACTTTGACTAGAAAAAAGGTGTTTGGCTAAATAAAAAGGGACGGAGGAAGTACAATTTATGATTATTGTATTATATCGTGATAGATGATTTTCATTAAAAAAAAGAAGAAAAGTTGACGGGGAAAACAAAAAGAAAGCATAAGAAATAAACACATGTAATACGAGATCCCTATGGTCAAAACATAACGCATTCATGCGTCAAGCTAAAGAAATTA
Organism: Cuscuta europaea; assembly: GCA_945859875.1. Classification (NCBI taxonomy): domain Eukaryota; kingdom Viridiplantae; phylum Streptophyta; class Magnoliopsida; order Solanales; family Convolvulaceae; genus Cuscuta; species Cuscuta europaea. The sequence continues at coordinate 9,219,015 of CAMAPE010000051.1, forward strand.
AAAGCAAATAAAATTTTTAAATTGAAACTACAAGTCTGACAACAAGAGCTCATCGTAAAAACTAAGGGTGGACATGTCGGTTTTCGGTTCAGTTCAGTTTGGAACAGTTTGGAAGAATTATTATCAAACAAAAACCATTCTATATTTCGGTTTGTTTGGTTCGACTTAGTTAGGTTTGGAATTGTTATTCTCTAATAATATATGAAGATTTTATTGAATTTCTTTAGTTTGGTTCAGTTTTTCTCGGTTTCGATTCGATTTAATACGGTTTGAAAAAATTACTACTCAACTTAAACCAAATTACATATGGTCTAGTTTTGGTTCAGTTTATTTCGATTTGCATAGTTCGTATCAGTTAAACCGAACCACTTTGTCCACCCCTAGTAAAAACTCCATCCTGAAGTTTCTAAGTGCCAAGGAGCGAAGAAGGTTGGACCCTGTTAGTCCCTGTTTTCTACTACAGCAAAGATTAAGAGTATAACAAGTAGAAGATTAACGATAAAGATAAACACAAGATGATTGATGATAACCTTCCTTGATATACCGTGAACTCGTACAGAGAAGAATATTGCACTAAGGCTATTTGGAACGAGTACGAAAGTTCACGCAACCCTAAACCTTAAGCACCTTTTTATATGCGCATGTATAGGGTTGGCGGAAAGGCTTTCAGCCTGATATGGGCCTGACACATTGGTCCCATATCATTTACCCTAATAAATACAAATATTGAATACTAGGAAATAATAAAGCTAATCTATTACAAGATAAGTGGCAAACTTGATTCACAATTAAATAATCTTCAACAATCTCCCCCTTTGTGATCAAGTGCCACCGTGCTATTGCTTCTGAGCTTTGAAGTAGTGCTTCCTCATGTTTAGCGCGTGCTCATATTGTCTCAGCATGTTTCTCTTGTCCAGACGATCGTCAATGGCTTTTAGAATGGCTTCCAGCGTCGAATGTTCCTTTAGAATGTATGACGATGCCTCCTCAAGTTTTTGATCCAGCTGTTTCTTTATCTTCAGCAGCTGTTCTCTGATGATCTTCAGTGTTCCATCACAGTATTTCTCAACTTCGCTAATCATCATCACACGTTTTTCATTCTTGTGATTTAGATATGTAACTGCTGGTGGTGTGAAGAAGATGTGATATGCAGGGAAGTCTTCGAGCTCTGGACCATACAGTCTTGGCTGTGTTAGATTTGTCTTTGTCATGTTGCACTCGATAGCCATCTGTAGGTCGTGAGATGAGTGAACTCTGACTTGTCTAAGCATGAACCTCTTAATAGTTGTGAGGCCTTCGTTGTATGTTCTGCTTTTTCTGACTGGGAGGTATCTGTATGCCATAAACATTTGGTAGATGTCATCTGGTTTGAGCATGATGAAGTCATTTTCCTGACATGTGAATTCACTTCCATCGGTGCGTTGAAGTTTGTATGAGTAGAATCTCACTCCATGATAATCCTCAACCTTGACCTTTAGAATTTGATGAATTGGAAGAATATTGGATTTCAGATCCTGTTCCATCAGCTCTCGTTGAGACCCAGTTGACCGTTGCATTAGCATATGAAGATGACCTCATGTCTGCTTCCCTTTAAGATGAGTGAGCCCACGCAGCTTTAGTTCATTCAGAGGTCTGACTTTCTCCGGTCTATGCCATATACGCTCTCTGATTTCCTCTTGGAAGGGGGCTTTGATGCGTACATTTTCCCAAGGTTTCTCTGTCTTGGGAAGTCGTCCCGCCGTTTGTCTGACAACATATTCGAGTTCTTTTTGAGTTTCCTTGTAGTTTTCCCCTTCCTTTCGTTCCTCATCCTCGAGCCTGATTATGTCCTCCGCACATTTGTTTATCAGTTCCCGTAAGAGCCAGCTCTTTTGCATGTCTTGTTGTTCTTCATCTTGCATAATTTGATCCATCTCCGTCCACTGTCTCGGCCATTTGTCATGAATGATGATATCCTCAAGTTGATCGTGCATTTCGTCTGATGACATAATGGTAGGAGCTGGTTGATCTTGTAGTGACGGAGACCTGTTACCTGGGACACCGGGGTCACTAGGATTTCCCGTTGTCATCAGCTTCGAACGAGGTTCTAATTGATGGCCTGACTTACAAGATGTACCTGTAGTAGCATCATCAGGACTTCCATCCCCTCCTCGATTGGTATCTTCAGGAGATACGCCTCGGGATGTTTCATCTAGCTCGACTAGGCTAGAAAGTTTGGCTTGGGTTTGGTTGGTTATGAGTGGTTGTTGGTTGGTAGAGGTTTCAGGTTGATCGGGCTGTGGAGTGTGGCTGGTGAAAGCAGTTTGCTCGAGTGTTCGTGGCCGCTTGTTCTCCCCCTCATGAGGATCCGAATCGTCGGGTCCTCATGGGAACGTTTGCGACCACGAGGACTGTCATGGCATTTGCTCTTGGTCTTAGGTGAAGAGAGGAGGGCGTTGAGGATGGCTTGCTGGTAGGGGGTGAGGTTGGCTTGCGGTTTGTTGAGGAGATGGTCCAGCATAGCCGATGCCAAGGTGTCAAAGGGTAGCGATAGGAGATCGATGGAAGGTGTGGTCGGGTGTGGGGATAATATTGGTTCTGTATCATGGGTGCCCCGAGAAGGTGAAGAGATGGGTATTTGGTTGATGGAGTGGTGAGAGAGGGCTGTGGAAGATATCAGTTGGGTATGGGAGATGAAGGGTTCAGGTGCAGGTTGGGTGTGGGATGTTCAGGCTGAACCGCTTGGGTGTTCCGAAATTCCTGTGCAAGAGCGGTCATTGCTTCTTGCACCCATGGTTTTATGGTGGAATCCAGGAAGCGATTCAGGAGAACGTTGACATCTTCAAAGGTGGGATGGCCAGTTACGGGGGTTGTAACTGTTGTCATAGCATCAGTGAAGATAGCTGATGTGTGACCTGCGTTCAATGATGGAATCATTGTAGGCATAGCAGGACTTCCGACCGTCATAGCTTGCGCTCTGGTCGTTGCGTTCAGGGTGGGTGCACCTGTATGTGCTGTGAATAGTGTAGGTGTCCTAGAAAAGGAAGAAAATGTGGGAAATGTGACACCTAGACTCGATGTGTTTGAAGGAGGGGTTGTGACCTCGGGAGTTTGGCCAACAGTTCGCTCAACTGATTCGGAAGGAACCAGAGAGGTGGGTGAGTCCCGTGATGTTGAAACGATAGCCTGTTGGGAGGCTAACGAGTGGCTGGAGGAGGGTTGTGCATGCGCAATTGAGCCAGATGCTGCGGCTTCTACTCGGGAACCGAAAAGACCGGCTCATGTACTTAGGGATTCAGCTCGGCTTATCTGGATAAAGGGTTCACATCCAGCAAAGATGTGCTCATCAGCCTTATCTATTAGGCTCTTCCTGATGCGAGACTGTGGCTTGGGCTTAGATGATCTGTCATTCTTGATTTTTGCCCGTTTCTCGCGAATGATGGCATCCTGTGTATTCTTGATGACGTTGGCTGCTTCATCGTAGTCAGCCTTGGAGCTGCAGTTTTTTTTTTGTGTGTACACTTTTGGATTGTTGTAAGTCCTTGATGGTGAACGTCTTGGGTCGGCCGGCGATTATGGTGACGTTGATTGATGATTTTTCAAAGAACGTGTGGGTTTTGTTGATTGAGAATAAATCTTAAGTTTTTTATAACTTTAAAAACTGGAAAACCCTTGTTGAAAAACAAACCTGTATGAAAATAATATTTTTAAGGACCACTGTGAGTTTTGATTTCTGTGATGATCAGTTTGGTGATTTATGTGATACTTGGGGTATTTCTATGCATAAATCTATTTCCCCCACACCTTAACCGGATGGGGTTGCTGAGAGGATGGTTAGAACTCTATTAGAGAGGGTGAGGACTATGTTAGCTTCATCTGGGCTCTCTAATAAGTTTTGGGGGGAAGCTATTTGTTATGCTGCTTATTTGATTAATATGTCCCCGTCTGTTCCCTTAGGAGGGAAATGCCCTGAATCTGTGTTCACGGGCGAACCACTTAACTTGCCAAATTTGAGAGTGTTTGGTTGTGCTGCTTATGTGAATCGTGAGAATGATAAATTCGAACCTAGGACTGAGGAATATGTTATCTTAGGATATCATGAATGCATGAAAGGTTATAGGCTTTGGTGTAGGAGTGAAACTTGCTTCAATGTGTTGATGAGTAGAAATGTCATTTTTGTTGAAAATGAATTTCCTTGCTTACTTGTTTCTCCTGATGTTGCTCCAAATGAGGTGGAGCATTTGCCTGTTGAAGTTCATTCTGATTTATTTGTTGAAACCAAATCCAAATTTGTGAATGAAAATGTTTTTCATGGTGAAAATAAAGAAAACAATATTTCTATTAAGGTGGAGCATGATATGAATGTTGTGAGCAATATGCTTGAGTTGTGTGATTGCCATGTTATTAGAGATAGACACATTAGGGAGCATGAGAGAAATGATATGTGCAAAGTGTTTGACTATATTTCCTCTCAGTTTGCTTTAAATGTGTTTAATTCTCTTTTACTTAAATTCTTTGTGATGTTTGATATGCTATTTTCTATGTGTTTTGAAAATGTGATACCATGTGATCATGTGAGCTCTACCTTTGCTAGTTATAGAAATAATATTGTTTCTTTTATTTTCTGTGTACTTGCTTTATGTGGTTGTTGGATTAGTTGGAATCCCCAACTTCTCTCGGTTGCTTGCTTGCGTGGTCTATTAACATACGTTGTGTTTGTTAATAGTTTCGTGATGGTTTCGGTTCTGAACTCGAGGACCGATTGGTAGAGTTCAGTCCATTATGAATTGGGTTTGCATGGTAAGCTTGGTCCGAAAGGGAACTTTGTGGTTCTCATCTATTACTTGTATTATCTGCATGATGTACTTGTAATGGTCCGGCAATGATGAGTCTCCTCACAACCTTGTATTGTTACTCTACACCACCTAGGACCAATAAGGTGGAGAATGTTGGAGGTATTGGTCCTACCAAGACCTCCCTTCCATTTTATTATTTACTTGCACTCCATGTTTACTCCCACTTTGTTACCCCTTGTTTTAAATCTCTCCTAATCAATAATATGGTTGTTGACTTCCCTGGAGTGTGCCCCCTCTTTACTGTCCGCTGCACCCCTCCTTGTACTCTTTTGTTTTAGTCACTTGGAGTGTATTATTGTTGGTCAGCCTATTATTTATGTAGCTCTCTTCTTCCTTGAGAGAGTAGCCTGCGAGAGGTATCCCTAGAGAGCAATGCTCTTTCTAGGCGAGGCTAGAAAGGTGTGTTCCCTTAGCCTAGGCGTGCACAAGAGACAACCGGAAAACCGAGCTCCGAACGACCTAAGCCGAAATATGTCGATGTAATCGATCCTCACCAGAATGTATTGCAAATAAGAATACCGAAGGAACATGAATAAATTGCCATGCTTTGCTGCATTAATTATCTCCTGTTCCTTAGCTTTATGAATTACGGAGTATGACTTTATAAACCAGACCCTTTTCTAAACCGTTCATTTGTGAATTCGTGCGTATGATTAAACCCGTCTCTCAGTCTCTCTATCTATAGAAACCCCAAGTCCCCGGCCCAACTGTAAATGGACTTTTCGAAGAAGCAAAATTATTACATAGTCCGGTATTTGTTAGTTTAGGGTTTTATAATCGGATCATACAGAAAAGCTGCGTAGTCGGAGAGGCCTCGGTTTTTTCGCTTCGCTGATCAGGTACGTACAATCCTATGGTATCTGCCAGTCCCAAAATACTCTCTTTTCACCCCTGCCCGGAATTGCCGTTTAACTCATTACAGCGATGACCTGCCCACTACAAAAAAATACGCTTGTAGTCACGGACCTCAGGGTAAAAAATACGTGACTAACGGAGTTAGTTACTGAATTAGTCCTCACTAAATCCGAGACTAATATGATGTCACTACATGTAGTCACAACCATTTTAGCCGTGACTAAATGTAGTCATGATTAGTCACGGACCAGATCCGCGACTAAATCTTGACCGGAATAGCTACCCCGGCCGTTAGTCATGGACCAGATATGTGACTACGTATTATATAAATTTTATTCATTTTAGTCACGGACAAGTCCGTGACTAATTTTAAAATTTATTTTTAAATTTCGCCATATTAGTCACGGACACATCCGTGACCAAGTTTTCAAAATTTCAAATTTTCATAAACCCGCAGTATAGTTTTTCAAATTTTGTAGTAGTCACGGATAGAATCCGTGACTATTTTTTTTTAAAATAAATAAATTTTAAATACATAAAAAGAATGCGTGAATAAATATTAGTCAAGGATTAGATACGCAACTATTTTTTTTATAAAAATAATTTTAAAAAAGTTCAAGAAGTAATTTTCAAAAGTTATTTTAATTTTTTACCAAATTAAATAATAGTTAAGAATATTTCGAAAATTTATCAACAAAAAATATATATTTTAAAAAGTAAAGCAATTATAATATTAAATAAAAAACAAAATCCGTACACATATAAAATTTATGAAAATTAATACAGACTCCAATTATGAAATGTTAAACTTAAAGTGTATTGTTACATGCCCGGCTTTCGGACTCCATTATGGTAAAAATTAGAATCATCATCATCATATGCATCATTTTCATCATAAATAAGATAGTCATCCTCTTCGGCATCCACAGGGTCTATGGTCCGGGTACCTCCTCGGCTGCCACCTCGGCTGTCTCCTCGGCTGCTTCGGTTGGCTCCTCCGGATGTCTGAAATTGATTTAATAAATCAGACGACAGAGATCCGAATGTCGACCTCATTGCAGACATGCCACCATATCCGGAGTTAGAATAATAACCCGCGGGGCCCATATGCGGAACATGAGGAGTCCGCTTAGGTGCAATATGTAGGGCTGAGGATGAGGTTGAGGCGGAGGCCGATATCCGACAACAATCCTCCATCGCTTCCAATCGGGCTCTTGTTTCTTCCTCACTCTTCCGATGCTGCTGAAATGCCCGCTGCTGCTGAAATACCCGTTGTTGCTCCTCCAATTGTCGCTGCAATTGGGCGATGCGTGGATCCTCTCCCCGTCTTGATCGAGAAGATGAAGATCTGCTACCGTTGCGGTCGTACAAAATCCGTTGCCCCTCAGCTCCCAAGCACGGAACTCGGCTCCTGTACACCCCACTGCATCAACGATTGCATCATCTTCTATATCAGAAGAGATCTCATCCTCCTGAGTCAAACCTAATTCCGCCCGCTTTTTCTCAACATTTCTATTATACTTCATCTACATGTACAAAAATTATGGAAATGTTATTTACTTCGATTTGAAATGTTATTAAATAATAAAATTGATGTTACTTACTTCGATTTCGGCGAGGCGGGGTGGCAGTTCGGCTTCCGACTCATCGCCGTGCTTCGTCCAACCACCTTGAGGATCGAGACCATCTTCTTCTCAGGCCCCGTCTACATGGTTCGAAAAAGGCTTAAAATCTAAAAATAAATGTTAAAAATGAAGGGTTAAAATGTTGTAAGGTTTATTTAAATAAGACTTACAAGAGCTTCCTTATGTTTGCTTTGAGATTTGCGGCCACCGTGCCATTGTGTCGTTAATGCCTTCTCAGACATCCGATTTTTCTTCCCGGCTTCGCTTCTAGTCAAGAAGTTCGGATCCGAAGACTAGTGGCGGACGAGGTTTTCCCACACCTCATCCGAACACCATTGAGGCCTTACGTGTAATACCCCCATTTTTCCCACCCAAATAAAATCACATTTTTAAATGAAACCATCTTTACTATTAAACATATTTAGAGTACAGCGGAAGTCTTTAAGGGAAAAACAGGTGCGTCACCGTCACACTCAACCTATACATGATTGAGTGCACACGCTATCCACCATAAGTTCAAATAACAATGAAATAGGTCTTAGGACAAAGTTTATGAATTACAAATTTAAACAACGATAATTAATCAAATGTGTGCAACTAGCGGAACACTCGGGTAGCAAGTACATCAATCTTCATAATCATAATCATCTGTACAATAGAGCAAAGAGAAGAAGACAAAAGAGACAAAAATTAGCTTTAGAGCTAAGTAAGATTCCACCCAAACCCGTAAAATAATATAATTTGGAAAATAGGTTTGGTATATGTATATATATATATATAAAATACCCTCTCATATCTCCAAAATAACTTCATGTCTCAAAATAATTTCTTCAATAGATAATGTCATTCCTCAATTCATCCAAAAGTAATTGGATACTTGACAAGTTCGAAAAACGGGGTCTATGTTTAAAAACTGATGTTTTTCGATATGATACTTGACAAGTTCTTTGGTTCGCGTGACACATTTGATCAGATTCAGTGTCTTTAGTTTGAAACTTTGTAATCTGATTTGAATAATTGGATCTTAATCTTTTTATTTGAATTTGATCTAAATTTGATCAGAAACTTTTGTGATCGATTGATAATAATAATCTTTTTATCTGATCTGTCACGCCCCAGACCACATCTAAGCGCGTGTACAACCGCCGTGTAATTAAGTGACGTCACTCGTAAGTCAACCTCACATAATCACACAAGGCGTTCATGAACATCGTTCACACCATACTCAGTAGTAAACATACATAACAACATCACATCATAGATTGAATGAATAACGGAAAATATTCAACGGTCAATCATAAGCCACATATGGCAAAACGTAGGCTCGCAGGCCAAAACATTGTAATATTACAAAAGTATCCATGAGCATAGTTTATGATTTAAAATAATAAAGGAAGCACGAACCACGTCTTCCTTTAGATTCTTCCCACCCGTGCAAAGGTGTAGACAACAGGCTCTAGCTTCAACCTGAAATGGTGGGGGCCCCGAAGGGGTCAGTACAAGTACCGAGCGAGTAGCAAGCTAAATGTAGAGTAACTAATGTTTCAAGTATAAGACCCAAACATAGGGTGATACATATACTTACACTTCCTTACCCCAAGTTACAAAATACATATCACTACTAATATACACTTGGAAATACCCGACCCGTAGGTCATTGTTTGTTTGGGAAAAATAATAATAGTCAATATCCTTGACTTAAAACCCCAACCCACCCATAGACCTATGAGTGTGTAGGACTCCTCCTCTCCAAATCAAATAATCATAAAGACACCGCCCGGTCCTGAATTACTAAATAGTAATCTATGAGTTTTGAGGATACACGCCCGATCCTTGGGTACTCCACCCTATATAACCGAGTTTTGAGGATACCGCCTGATCCTTGGGTACTCCACCCTTTTATAACCGAGTTTTGAGGATACCGCCCGATCGTTGGGTACTCCACCCGACCTATGATCTACCACATATCATACTAGATAGGGCCTATATCATAATCAATAAACAAGACTAGACCAAGTCTTAAGGCCTAAACAAAATCATCCATGCAACTCATGCATTAAAATTAGCATATAGGTAAAGTAAGGCCAAATCGGCACAGGTCAACTCTCGGTTGACCCGCCATTCCAAATCCAATGTGTGTCAAACTTAGTCACAATATGTACTAAGTTATAAATAACTATTTTATGCACATTTCATCTCTAAACATATCACACATGTTTTTATGAGCCATTTCACTTCACAAATCATGCATATTTCAATAGTTCACTTCATACAAGCCTAATCACTTTAATTGGCTGATCACATGTTTAATTCATTTAAACATTATTATGAACACACATAACATATACTTAGGTAATCTCATGTGTAACCCAAAAGTTACAAGACATTAAGCCATCCACTCACCTTAAATACGTTATAGCGTGTTCTACGCTCTTCGGTTGAACTCCGGCGAAACTCCGGCGAACTCCGGCGAACTCTAGAAACACCTTAGTTAAGCTCCTAACATGGTTTTATCATCACAAAACTCATATCAATACAAATAACCTCCAAAATGTTATTTTCCGGCGAACCGGTCGTTTTGGCTTCTAAGTCCGTTCTTGGACTTAGAACCACCTTCCGACCCCTCATTCTACACTTCTAAATGTGTAAAATGATTCTAGGAGTCCTCCATAGGATATAGAATACGTATGGAAATCAAGTTTTGGAAGAAAAGTTATTAAAGAACTTTTCACCTTTATTTTCCAAGTTTTCCTCTACTTTTGCTACTTCCTTTTCTTCCTTGAGTTTCTTGTTGTTTGAGCTTGCTTTGGCTATGGAGAATGAAGTTGCAGAGCTTCCTTTCTCTCTCCCCTTGGTGCTGGCCGAAGTTTAGGTGAGGAAGGGAGGGGGTGGGCTTCCCTTTTGTCTCTTTGAGCAACGAGTGAAAGAAAAGGGGTCCACCTCCATTTAATTTAGGTGTCCCATCATCACCATCACTTCTCCCCCATAATGCAGACCCCTTGTCAAACTTGAGCACAAAAACGTGAGGTGACCCCCACTCATGTGGGAGGTCATCCCTTTGTCCCCCGATTTGGACAATCGGTCGCGAAAGTTGTATTTTTCGGACTGTTTTAAATATATTTTATTTTATCGGGTCAAATAAAATATATTATGTGTTTCCCATCCTTATGGACTCTTAGAATGAATATACATTCCTCATCTTTAATTTAGAAGTCTTCGAAATCTGTTTCGGGTTGTTATCTGATAAAGTGCCAATACCGGTAATTGGACTTCGTTTGATTGACGGCTCAACCGTAAGCCTTTTCTATGGCCCAACTAAAATATATACCATCATATAAATATTATCTAGACCAAGATGAATATAATATGTGGTCTCGGAATTACCGGACGGTTCCCGCTCCCGGTGTGGGCCCCACGTGCGGTTCACTATTCACGCGAAAGAAATAAGCAAAAATTTACAACCACGCAAATTCATAAATCAATATTCAGGATTTATTACATGATTTACTAAAAGTAAATATACTTGGGGACGGTGTTACATGATGAGAATGTTTCGATTGATAATAATAATGATGGTGATGATGATGATGATGATGATAATGATAATGATAATGATAATGATAATGATAATGATAATGATAATAATAATGATAATGTGCATCATGATAATATTAATAATCATGATGATGATATGATGTACTAATAATATCAACATTTGCTATAATAATAATAACAACAACAACAATAATAATAGTAATAATAATAATAATAAAAAGTATGGAGTAATAATAATAGTAATAATAGTAATGACAAAAGTGATGACGGCGACAACGACAACAACAAAAATAATACTCCGTACTCCCTACGTCCCGCTAAGATTGTCCCATTTTACCTTTTTGGGAAGTCCCACTAAGATTGTCTCATACCAAATTTGGTAAAGTTAGTGGGACGGAGGTAGTAATAATTAAAGTTATAATCATGATTGGACTCTTGTGATCTAATCAAAATGTTTCTAGTGTTATTTGAATCTTTCTGTTATGATTTGGTGTGAGAGTCTTTTATTTGAATTTGAATTTTAGTTTTTTTTATATAATTCAAATAAAATAAGAATAAGCTATAAGACTATAAGTAATAAAAATAAGATGAATACAACATCTCCTAAAAGAGTCTTTCTTAAATGTGAATACTAATAAGAAGTTAAATATTCTTATTTAATTACCAATTAAATATTCAATTGGTAATGAATTAATTGATGGATATTTGAACTGTAATTCAGAAATGTTGTCTTCGTTCACCAGGGCGATTGATATTTGAATAGTTATTATTCTAGTTGCTTCTATATATCAGTTTTAAGGGAGGGCTAATGAGGGACACATGAAAGTAGTGAATTGATTTATTAATATTTATAAATTAATAATTGATCATCATTACCGTGACCAGGTAAATCGTCATTATATTTTCATTTTCAACATTTTCATTTACCCCAGTGCCGCAAAGGCTCCCCACCTACGGTGGGGTAAGGGGGGGGTCGGATGTACGCAGTCTTACCCCTGTACTAAAGCACAGAGAGACTGTTTCCGGATGACCCATAGTGAAAATCGTGTCCAAGATTGCATTGACTGACTGCTACTCCATAACAAAGAAGCGCAAACAGTTTAGTGAACCATTTTGCTTTATTCCATCATAACCTCAAGCCAAAAAATAATGAATCTTTGGCTACATTGCAAATGATGGAAAAGAAATTCTTTTATAAATATTTGTAGGGGAAACTATCAAATAAGTAACCGATTTCCCGGTTAAACGATGATGATGGCGACAATGTGCTCGAACCCCAGCAAGGGCGGCTTCCGGGAAACATGTTACATTTAACCGGGAAACCGGTTACTTACCGACCGAAAGGGCTTAATTGAACGTTTTTTAATAATTCGAGTACTTAATTGAGTGTTTGTAAAGTACGAGGGCCTAATCGACTTTTCGATATAGTACGAGGGCTTATTTGATAGTTTTCCCATGTTTGTAAAACACGTACCATGCTTAGTATAAGATGGACCATAATTCCATAACAACAAGAATCTGAAATTTTGATACGATCCTATACTATTAAGCACGTAGTATATTAATTAGTAAGAATGATATAATTACTTGTTAAAGTTATTACCAAGAAGTTTCGATTAATATCACCGTATATTCTCTATTTTATTTAATGCGCCTATATTATATTAGTAATATTGTAAGTGCTCATGAATCTATTGACTTGCTCCCCATTTTTTTGGGGGTAGTATAAATAGGAGAATTAACGTCATAATTCCAAGTTTAACAATAAGGCTTTTACAAGGTCAAGTCTTTAGGTTAATTCCTTGTGGGAACGGTCAAGGATGAGGCCGCCAAATCCCAAACTTGCTTAACAAATCCCTAAAAGTCTCTGGTTTTATTTGATTCTTTTGCCTTTTTACTCTCGTCACAATTGAGGGGACAAGTTAACTGGCGTTACAAGTTGTTTTCATGTGTTTCTTTTGCAGCAATGGCTCTCTCTTTGCAGCCTTACACTTGGGCATATGATAAAAGTTGTTCTACTCAACTGTCGGAAGAAAGGTATGTTTTTTGTATATATTGTTCTAGGATACTTATCTTCTACTCTTCTACTTTGCTTTTCTTTAATTTTCCATTGATTTGTTTTCTTTTTTCAGAAGTAAAAAACAAAAAGTGAGGTCAATGGCAAACACAATGGAGAATGCACACCATTTGCCTGAAAGCATGATCATAGAGATTCTTTCATGGCTGCCAGTAAAAGAACTATTGCAGTACAAGAGTGTGTGCAAATCATGGTATGCAATAATTTCCAGTGCTAGTTTCATATCGCAACATCTCAGAAACTACTGCAATAATAGTAACAATGTGGATTGGGGTGGATGTCTCTTAGTCCAGCGTTATGTTTCCCAAAATGAGATTCAGTTGTTTGAGTTGTTCCTGGATGGAACTCCTCGAGTTTTAGCTGTGGAAGAGTTGTATAGGATGCCTATGTACCGCTCATTTATCGACGGCCCTTGTAATGGAATATATTATCTGTACCAATACTACTCTGGTCAACGTGCTTTGTGGAATCCGACCATCAATGAGTTGAAGGTCTTACCTGAAATAACTTTCGAGCCATCCATGGCCACATTTGCTAACTACGAAGTTTGTGGTTTTGGGCTAAATCCTGGAACCACTGACGAGTACAAGGTTGTTGTTATCAAAGACCGTTGGCTGACTAGTGATCACGATGATGATGATGATGATGATGGAAGCTTTGCCAGGCAGCTACCCCAATCTGTCATGGTCTACTCTTCAAGGACAGATTCTTGGAAATACTGTGGAGATCTGGCTAAATGTTATTACTTGGAGATGAATAACTGTTACATTTATGTAAATGGATGTTGTTATTGGTGTGCACAGGATGAAGAGATGGATGAAGTGATCATATCATTTGACATGGCTAACAATGCATTTAAAGAGATGGATGTACCAGGTTATGCAGAACCAAGTTCCAAGTGCCTAGGAGTATATGATGATTCTCTTGCCCTTTACTCTCTCCATCGTAGGGAGGTTTTTGAGCTTTGGACATGGGATGAGGGGTGCCACTGGACTAAGAAGTTAACTGTAGGACCAGGACCTTTCTATGATGTTTCGGGTCCTGTTGGCCAATGGAAGAACAATAAAGTTATACTACGTGGTCATGGGAATAAGCTACTTCTATTTGATCCCGAGTCCAAAGAAGTAATTGATCTTGGGCTTCAGAATGATGTTAACTATGAAGGAGTTTTCGTGTACATGGAAAGTCTGGTTTCAATCAATCAAAAACGAAACCCGTAGTCATTCATTCATTCATTCATTCATTCATTTATCATTCTCGGCTCCCTTACTAGTAAAGTAAATCTGGTATATATGTTTTAGTGAGAGCTTTGTTGAGAGATTGAGCATTTTATTTTCTATTTTCTATAACATGTCATGTCAATTGATTCATTAATATAATGCAGTCCTATGAGCTTGTTTAATAGCTACTACATATGTGTTATAAGGCATCAAACAAATTGCAACAATCATACTCCCTTACTCTCCCCCTCACACATTTCGTGCTGTGATTGGAATCTGACATACTATCTTCCTTTATTTGGGCTATTAGGTCTTGTGGAAAGCAAAGAATATAATTTATTCATAGAGCTGGAATTGAAGCACCTTATCATCTGAATTATTTGAAGCCAAATATAATATACTTGTAATAAATAGAATGATGATAATGATAAAACTTGGTAATTATTTTTTAATTAGAAAACTAAACACAAGTCTAATTTTTTCCGTTTTTTCTGCATTTTGATATATAAAAAGTTTTTATTCTTTTTAATTTCAATTTTATATTTTTCTATAACGCTAAATTATGTTAAATATGTAGTAGCAGAGTAGTTTTTTAGAATGTAACTGATTTTTGTTGTTTTTAATCTTTATGATTTTTCTTTATTTTTAAAAGCTTTAGTCCTCAACCCTGTATGAACTGTGATTTGTGCTTTCCAAAAAAAAAACTGTGATTTGTGAAGTACATATTTGGAAGCTTGTCAATTAAAAAAAAATAGGTGGGTGTGTGTGTTTTAAGAATATGAAAAAAGAAAACTATTAAGAATCCAAACAAAGGCTTGTTCACACAAATGAAGCCTGTATAAAAAATAATGCGTCTGCCGGGAGTCGAACCCGGATCTATTGCTTGGAAGGCAATTATCCTAACCGTTGGACTACAGACGCAACGTTGTAAGTAATCGGCTTCTAGTAATAATCACAACGTTAATCAAACGGTTTGTTCTGCAAAGTAACGACATGCGACCGTGTGAATGTGTGATGCGGGAAGTCAAAGCCAAATTGATCCAACTGAATCACGGAGAAGCTGGAACAACTAAAAAAAAGTAAAATGAAAAGTCTGAAAGATATCCCAAAAGAAGAAAAATCAGAATTAAAAATATATTATGGGGTAATTCTATTGACAACCAAATATTTGAAAATTAGAATTATTTAAATATCTAAAGGAAAAATATATATAACGATATATTTCTACACTTTTAGCAGCAACACAAAAAATAGCAATTAAATCGTCCCTTGTTTACGATATATTACAAGTTTTGGTCGAAGTTGTGACTCTCTACTTGAATAATTTAGATCCACAAAATAAAGAATAAAAGAAAAGTTAAAGTAGCAGTAGAACTTGTAGGAAGAGAGTTATTTTGCAATTGATTCTTTATGTGACCAAAACCGTATATAGTTATGTGTGCGGCTGAGGTAATTATCAAGAAGTATATAATCATGCAATAATTAGACTGAAGTAGATAAATGTTTCTTACACATATGACTTGGAGAAAAATATACTACTTATACACTTGCAACAACCTGATATTACGGGATGTTTCTTCAAATTCTTCAACATGAATTTTTATATGAGAAATGTCTAGCTATCCAAGCTCACTTACACGCCGAATTACACGCTCAAGTGTAATTATCTGTGATTCTATGCACATAAAATTGAATTTAGTTTTAGTAAAGATAAGTGCATGTGATCTCGAATTCTTTACGAATAACACTTCTCTTTTTGTAAAAGATCTTATCAATGCAATTGCAATTAAAGAAGATTAAAATATGCAATAATTAAATTTAACTACTAGTAATATTTTATTACAGCTTACTCATCTCTATTCACTTGGATTTTTCAAGACTGCAATTTCCCAACTCTTCTACAAATAGTTTCCCAGTAATCCAGTATGTGTGGCTCACAAGTGAGCCAACCTTTATACAGCAGTTCTCATGCATTTCCACACTCTTCTGGCCTGCCAAAAGTAAAAATGGCTTTGCTGCAGCCATTTTCCGCCATTGATCTTTGTCTTCCCAAACCTCCCCACACATCTCAGACATGCCCAACCCTAAAACTCCCAAAACCATCCTCTCTGCGCCCACACACAATTCCCTTTCCCCATTGCCACAAAGTACTGAAGAAGAGGTGGGCGTTTGCAGAGAAATCTGGGGGCGGAGTAGTTAGTGTTGGTGAAGGTGATGGTGAGGATAGAGTGGCGGTGCTGGGTCCCACATCCGAAGAATCAAGAGATGAGGGGGAGGTGGCGAGGTATGACTGGACGGAGGAGTGGTACCCTCTGTATCTGACCAAGAATGTGCCCGATGATGCCCCTCTCGGCCTAACTGTGTTTGATAAACAGGTGGTTTTGTACCGTGATGGCAGTGGAGTGCTTAGATGCTTTCAAGATCGATGCCCCCATAGGTGTGTGACTTACCAGACTAGTTATGTTTTGTTTTCAAAATATGACTTGTTTAGTTGTAAGAAAATGAGTAAAATCAGTTGAAATTTCCTTTTAAAAGTGAAACAATCCTATTTTGACCCAGTTGAGTGATCCCGAATTTCTGCCATATTTTGACCTCTAGTTGAGTTGAAACTCCAGTGACCCCAACTGTAATCATTGAATTCTATCAAGACTTGAGCAAGAAGAGTATCACACAGGCAATCTAAGTTAAATTAAATTCTTAGAATTTGGATTAGATTCATGGAAAATGGAATCATAAGCTCTGTAGTAGGAAACTGAGAAAATGGTAATATAAGACTATAAGAGCAGGGGAATTGACACACATATTTGAGAATTATCTTACCTTATTTAGAGTTTACTCGAGTTGAAAGCAACAAGCACCTTCATTTTATGTGGTGAAGTCCAAAATGAGCAGTGAAAAGTGGGAGGTGATGGTTCAGCTTACAAGCTTATTGAGTTTTAGATTGCATGTGTGATACTCTTCTTGCTCGTTTGACTTTCCTTATCTGGATATAGATAACATCTGAAAATTTGAAAAACTCACACTTTTCACATGCGAGAAGACATTTTGAAGGTATAATAGGTCAGTTCTGAGACATGCTATGTGTCTAGCACACTTTGAACGATGTTCTAAATTCCCCCTCGTTATAGTCCCTGCCCTGGGAGGGCATTCCTGATTGGAATAGTCCAGAACTGTCGTAGTTAGGTCTTGAATGCAAGGAAGGTTGCATCTATTGTAATATATCTCCTGTTGTTAGCGGCATATCTGGATTAACTTTGTTGACTGTGAATTTCAGCCCTTCACAGACTTACCCACCAAAGTGTAAATCTTAAAACATGTTTTATCGCTTTGTCAAAACAGTAGCTCTATGGTGTGTCCAATATAAGTTATATTCATGAACCATAAGTTTATCCTCTTTAAATATGACATTTCTCTTATCAACTGCATATCCTCTTAAGTCACCTCACCTCATACTGATTTAAGAAAATACGAACCAACATAGAAGTCTTAGACTAGTTTTTCTTTGAAGAGAAATTTTAGGATGGAATAACTAAAACCTTATAGATCGGAATGTGGTTTTTACATTTTCTTGAGATGACTTAACGTGTCATGCAAGACTGGCAACTCCTAGGAGAGACGAGTCCTTCCAATATTAATGATTAAATGCGCACCATAATGCTTCAGGTTGGCAAAACTGTCTGAAGGTCAGTTGTTTGAGGGAAGACTAGAATGTCTATATCATGGCTGGCAATTTGAAGGGGACGGAAAATGTGTAAAGATACCCCAGGTTTGATTCCCAACACCCCCTAGGCCCCAGTGATTTGAATGGTGCAAATTTTGATGTTGCTGTATAGTAGAATGAAAAACTATAATTATTGTATTAATGATAAATAGAGGATGTAGAAGTTTATATAGGACACATATTTGTCTTTAAATGGGAAAGTGAATCTCAATGTATTAAGGAATAACAATATAATAAGGAATTTGAATTGGGTTTTACTAAATATATAAAAAATTTGTTCCTCATACATGTGACATTTTTTAAATACGGACCGATTTTCATGTTTGCAGTTGCTGAAAGATGCAAAAATCCCAAGGTCTGCTTGTGCCAAGCCCTATGAAATAAGGGACTCACAGGGAGTTGTTTGGATATGGATGTCCCACAAAACGCCACCAGACCCTGCAAAAATCCCTTGGTTCGAAAACTTCAACAGGCCCGGCTTACGGGACGTGTCCACAACGCATGAACTCCCATATGACCACTCTATCCTTCTTGAGAACCTCATGGATCCTGCCCACATCCCTATCTCACATGACAGAACGGATTTCACCGCAAAGAGGGAAGAAGCTGGACCACTCTTTTTCGAGGTAACTGAAAGGACTGGACGGGGATTCGCCGGGTGGTGGGGCCGGGAAAGGGATCAAGGGAAACCTAACTACAAGCCAAACTTTTTACGGTTCGAAGCGCCGTGTGTTCTTCAGAACAACCGGGAAATCATTGAAGAGAATGGGGCGAAGCACTACTTTTCCGGTCTCTTTCTTTGCAGACCATCTGGCCAGGGGAAATCAATGCTCATCGTGAGGTTCGGAAGCACAAAGGAAATCAGAGGTGTGCTAAAATTACTCCCCAATTGGTTCTTTCATCAGAATGCAAGTAAGGTTTTTGAACAAGACATGGGTTTCCTGTCATCACAAAATGAAACCCTGATGAAAGAAAAGGTTCCGACCAAGGATCTCTACATGAACTTGAGGTCCTCAGACACTTGGGTGACTGAGTATAGGAAGTGGATGGACAAAGCCGGGCATGGGATGCCTTATTATTTCGGGCATACGACTGTTTTGCCCCCCAAAGTGCCCGCTGTCGTAGAGCATGCTCCTGCGGGTTTCCTTGCTAACCTCTCGGCTTCTCAGCCAGCAAAGGGCGGAATCGGAACAATGCATGCTCCGAATCTTGCTAATAGATACTTCCGGCACGTTATACACTGCAAGGAATGCAGGGATGTGGTTAAAAGTTTTGGGATGTGGAAGAATGTCTTTTCTGCTTTTGCCCTCGTCTCCACCGCTTTGGCAATTCTGGCATCTGGAAGACAGTGGAAGGCTGCCTTCTTGTTTTCAATATCACTGTGCTTGACCGGAATATATGCCTGCTCCACTGCGATTGCAATGAATACAACTAACTTCATAAGGACACACAGAAGATTGTGACCCCCCCCCCCCCCCCACCTCCCAATGGTGGACTATGGGTCTGTGTCTTGGCTCTTGAGCTCATCTGTTTATAGTTGCTTTCCTTTTTCAAGATGTTGAAAATATGAAGAGATGGTTATATGCTTGAAGCTGTCTATTTAAAGAAATTACAAGAAAATGAGGTTAGTTTGTGGTGTGTAGAGCTGGAGTTCTTCATTGAGTGGTTACTTTTGGTCATGTAACTTTTTTATTTTGTGTTGTAAGGTCAACTAATTTCTTTGTTTGTGAAGAGAGTCAACTAATTCCTTATGGTCACGTCAATTAATCATATTTCGTGTGTCATTAGCCAGTCACTTTAACAACAGTAGTAGTTCACTCATGCGTTGGACACGGAGTAAAAATTATTTAGGACAAATA
Source organism: Cuscuta europaea (assembly GCA_945859875.1). NCBI lineage: Eukaryota > Viridiplantae > Streptophyta > Magnoliopsida > Solanales > Convolvulaceae > Cuscuta > Cuscuta europaea. Next base: position 9,238,762 of record CAMAPE010000051.1, read on the forward strand.
TTGTTGAATTAGTCATGTGTTGTTTATGATATCAATAGTTTCCCTAGTACTGGAGAGGCTCCCACCCATGTGATGTGAGGAATTAGATGTACGCAACCTTACCCTTGTCCGGATGACTCGTGGTGGGCGTCGTTGTTGGTTGTTTATGATAATTATTGAAAAAAAGATAAATTGGATTTTCACAAAAATATCACTAAAATAAAACTTATTTACATAAATATGATTAATAGTTATTATAATGTAGTATCCTGTTAACTTAAGTTTATCGATTGAACATAAATTACTATGATTTCATTGTTACTCTAGTCATTACTTCATTAGTCATATTTTTGTAAGTCATTTCTATTTTAGTCATATTTATATATTTCTAAATGATAACTTTTCATGGAATTACACTAGAGGTTTTATATGAATACGAAAAAGTAACAATCTATATCTAGAATGGTAAGAGAAAAGGGAAAAAATCTTAGAAAATATAATGCCACTTAGTACACAATTTAATAATCAAATAGAGAAACCTAGCTACATATAGGTCATTTTTTTTAATTTCTAAATAATACTTCCTCCGAATAAATGAAACAGTCAAGCTTTCACCTTTATCGAGACACAACTTTGATCATTAATACATATAATTTTCAATTAGTAAAAAAATTAAAAAAATTAGATTTTGAAAATTTACAAATGAGACAAATTTAACAATAATTTTTCATAAAAATATATTAATACACTAATAAATAAAACGTGGTAAGGGGTATAACATGAATATTTTAAAACATTGACTACACGACCAAACGAATCTAGTAAAATCTCAGCCGCTCAGTTCTGAACTCGGGTTTGGAATTGCGAAGAGATAGATGGGGCATTCCCATGATTATCATCACCAAGCAGTAGATGGGTTGGTCGCTCTCTTCTCCAAAGCACACCACGACCTTAACCTTGTCTCCTTCAAGCTCGAGAAGGAGTTCCAGCAAGTGTACTCCGACAAAGTCTAGATTCAATCCCGATGCTTTCCTAAAATGATGGATAAATTACTGTCTTCTTCGACCTGGATTTGTTTGCTAATTATGAACCTCTTATTTTCAGACGAATCCCATGAAGCTTGTGTCACGGATCAACAAAATCCAACTCGAATTGGGGTCCATACAAGAGAAGTGTCGCGAGGTTCTCGCTGCAAAACAGGTTTCGATCTTGCATTTCTACTAAGCCAATACTTTTTGGGGTTGAAGTTTGTCAATTGATTGAAAACAAAAAACTGCCTGCGTTTCATATTGTCCTTAATTTGATTGCGAATAAAGAGGAATGATTAGTTGATACTGAGTCAGTCACATTGCACACATATACTTCGTTCTTTTTTATTTTGTTTAAACACTTGACTTTCACTTCTGACCACACACTGTGATCATTCTAATATTTAATTGCTTAGTAGTGTTAAAAAGAACCATATTTGAAAGTTTACATTGAGATAAATCTAACAATGGTTTCAAATGTGAACTTTTTAATATATACCTATTATATACTACGTAATAAATAAAATTTGGTCAAGTTAGAGTATGTGGGTAGTGCAAAAGTTATAGTGCAGCTTATAGAGAATGGAGTTCAGGTATCCCAGCATTTGTGAATACTAAAATAATTACAAGTGTTACTTATTATCAAATAGTCTTTTCTTGTTCAAAGACATATAAAGCGAAGAAGATAAAAAATAGCCTGAAATTATCATTGACATCAGATGATAATTTTGATAGTATTAATAGGCATTCATCTTTGAGAGTATGTATGTTGCATTGCTATGTGCTTTTGCATGTGCAGAAAGCCAAAAAGTTTCATTTTTGTTTCATTTTGATGTTTAGTCAATAGTGCATTATGAGCATGTGATTCTATATTGATCATGAGGGGTTGGAGGGCTACATGGAGTGGTTTGTCGTTGATAATGTGCTTTCCATAAAATAGCAATACATAGTTCCGTAGGAAAATTCCCGTAATAGGGGTGAACAAGTTTTGGAATTCCAAAATAGGACTACTATGTTAAAGGTTTTGGAGTCATTATTCTCAAAATAATTACAGTACTAACATGACAGTATTTTCCGTCATTAATGACAATATTTTTCAATCTAGCAGTAACAACTCCTATTTCGAGAAAAAATCATACGACTCCTATTTCAAGAGAAAAAAACATTGCAGTTCTATTCTGGAATTCCAGAATATTTTTACTCCTATTTAGAGAAATTTCCCTAATAATAATAAAAATAAATTAATAACAATAAATAATGGTCATCAAATGTTCAATTGGATCCTCTTTACTTTTGTTTTATTTATTGAAGTAAAAGCAGTTCCACAATATTCTAAATTGACATCTTTGTGCTAAAATAAAATTAAAACTTTTCCTATGGTGATGCCAACAGGATTTAATTGACAAAGCCAGGGCAACCTTAGTTTGGAATCGATCATTGCTACAGAAACTTCAAGCTCATGCAGGTTTACCTGTCATTGATGACAATAATGATTCAGCATTTGCTAATTTTAACCAGGTAATTAGGCTATTGCATAATTGCATCATTATCCTTTTTAAGTTATGTTTTTTTCGAGAACCAAAGCTCATGTAATGTCAAGCAGAATATCCCCATTTCGAGAACTTGTTCTATTGGAATGGCAAAAACTTTTTCGAAGTGGTTGAGTGATGTTCTGTCAAGTTTTTTTGAACAGTTAACAATCTGCTTGTCCTCAACAGTTTACTGTTATGAAGAGTGCCAAATTATGTGCCCTTTTTACTGACGCTGTGCATAGAAGAAATACATGAAAAGCTTAAATATGTTTGTCATTCTTGCAAAATTTAACATCTTCTTTTTTAGGTTCTTGTATTTTTTTGTTATTCATCCTAGTATTTACATGGTTTTACTTTTAGCCCTTTCCTGGAGTTTTAGACACCTATCATTTGTTTTCTTTAAACAGAGGTTGATGGAGAAGGATAAAAAAGAAAACAACTTCAATTACATGGATGAATAACAAAATATTATTTTGTAGAGAACTAAAACAAAAATAATATATTCTCAGCGGCAATGAAACAATAAATTTAAGCCTAAATGGAATTTAACTGTGTTTACATCTCAACCTAAGAGCTGTTAGGCTGTTAAACATTGTGTAGTTTCTCGGTCTAGAGTTTAGTCACAACTTACAAGGTTCAAGGTTGCCTATTTTCCAAATGGTGCTTAGAGAACTTGCAACATTTGCCAGCAAACAACCGATATTCATCAAGAGTGGCAAGGTTTCCAAGATCTTATGCCCTGGACCAGATGCCTTGCCTGGGTATTCGTGGCCTTGCCACATATTTTCACCTTGTTACCTTAAGTATTTAACTATGCCATCTTTCATCTATTTTTTGAAGAAAGTTTTAGTTCTCTCAACCTCTTGTAGTATTTTATGCCATTTTAACTGGCTGATGCTTACTTCCTAATATATTCGTATGTAGATTATTGATGAATGGACAACTCATGTAAGAGCTGGGGCAGGTACAGTAGTCATGAACACACCCAATGCTTTCTTTAATATTTTTTAGTTGTTTATACTTTTATCAGCTTACGACTTGAAAGAGTGCATCTTACATTAGGGCGCAAGTCCAATTAAAGAGCTGAACGCAGTAGCGAGGATATCCCTTTGTTACCTTGGGAGAATTTAGCAGTTAGCACATTATCTAATCCAAGTTCCTTATAATTAAAATGGGACCTACTTATCCTATGTTTGGAATTCTTCTCCTTTACTGTGTTAAAAAACCTATATTTGGTTCATTGATTAAACACATTAGTACTGAATGTGCGGCCTTTCTCCTAATCTCAAACTTTCAGACCAAAACGCAGACATCAAGATGTGGAGTGTTATTATTCCCAATATTTAGCCTAAAGATATATATAAGAGACTTTTAATCCCTTAGCTAGCAACTTTTGAGCCAAACAATCCCATAGTATTAGTGTAGCACTGTTGCTGAACGAGATAGGTGTGCCGTGGAGCATGAAACAGCAGGTACTGGTAGTAATGCATCATTGGGGTTTTCAGAAGCTGATACCTGGGGTTAACATCTTATATTTATTGAATGGTTGAACTCATTGATGTAACCCGAGGTCGTGGCTCAACACCATGTTTGGCTATCTGAATTGGCTCAATCCCATTTTAGCTCTTTTACTTCCGCTGAACACCATATTTGGCCATTAGATTTAGCACATATTTCATTATGACCATCATACCTTTTATATACTGCAATTTAGCCATTTTACATTTTTACTTCTATTTTCTCTCCAAACAAGCCATTATACACGGACTTGAAGGAGGCATTTGGTGAGTTCGTAACAAATGCTGTTACCCCTTTGGCCCTTAAAAGTATCTTGTGTAATTTGTATATCATAAATGTAGAAATAATGGGTAAATTCTGTTTCTTTTCTACATCAATTGCTGATATGGCTCTATTTGCATGGGTACATGCATTTTTCTACATTGGCTCAGTCAAGTCCTTACAGTTCGTTTGAAAGTAGAAAGGAAGTGAAAAAATTAAAATGAATGCTTCAAAAAAATGATAATCATATCGAAATAGGGTGTTAAATCCTATGGCCAGATAGGGTGCTATGTCTACAAGAAATTTTATTATTATTGGATCATTCTAAGTTTCTAACAGTTTAATCAACAACAGCCTGTCTTGTGATAAATTATCAAATGAACACTTGATTTCATTATTGATTCTTTGTTATTTCTAATTTGCAGATAATGAGAACCTGGAGTCAGTTTCTGAGGATGTAAATCACCTTCTGTTTTCAGCAATTGTTCCTGAGAACTGAGCCCAAGTTTCTTCAGGGTTAGCTAGTATGGGTGGAGAGGTGACATCCAATTTTCCTTCGGTATGGATCTTACTGCGGAAAAGAAGTCATTCCATCCTTATTATATATAGCCCCATCTTGCCTTTTCTAATGCGAAACAAAGTTATGATGAGATTGAGGGAGTAGTAAATTAGAAGACCTTATCTCCTAAAATGAGGATGGAATGAGGATGATATGCGAAACGAAATAGACAGACATGGCGCGGTTGCTTGAGCATTAATATATCTGAATGTGTGATCGCTTCAGCCTTGAGGATTCTTATACTCCCTCCAATCCTTTTTCATTTTGCCTTTTTTTGTCTGTCCCCCTAAGTTTGCTCCATATCATATTAGAAAAATTGAAAAATACTCTCAATAATATCATTTAGAGGGAATTCTCTAAATGGGAGTAAATAAACCCTTAATTGCCAAAATAGGACTAAAATTTGAAAATTACCTAAATAGGATTTATTATTTGTAGTTGGACAAAGATGCCCTTGAAGTTTGGTAACATGCTACCGCATACATAGTGCCAGACCGCTTCCACTCGTCAGCCGCCACCGCTCGCCGGCCGCTGCTGTGGCCTCAAAATTGGCCACTATTACAGATCTGGCCTCCGCAGCTGCAGATCTAGTCACCGGAGCCATAGATCTGGCCGCCTCCATCCACCGACTACGACCCCTGCAAATCCGGCCTCCGCCGCTTCATCTTCGGTCGCCACTGCCTCTATTGCCAGCATTTTTATCGGAATGCCAACATGAAATCAAAAATTCGAAATTGCCATTTGAATGGCATTTTCGAAAGGAAACACGGATTTTTCGAAGAGTAAGAATGCCATTTTGATGCCATTTTCAGAGTAAATTTGACAATTTTAACAAGTAAAGAAGAAATCAGAAGCATCGAACCTGCGGCTGCGACAAAAACAGAAGAGGGTAGAGAAAAAACAGTAGACGAGGAGGAGAAGGAAGGAGGAGTACAACGAGTTACATTCTGCAGCAACAGATCTGGATCGGATTTGTCCCTCTCTGCTCGCCTCTGGTTTCGTTGCTAGCCGATGGTCGCCGCAGTTGCTCGCCGCTTTTGGAAACTCAATGTTGCAGAAGATGCAGCAGTTGACCGGAGAAGATGCGCAGAAGTGATGCCTGGGGGAATGACGCTCGATCATGTGCGGAAGCTAACATAAGTAGAAGGGGTAAATTTGGAATAGTAGTCCTATTTAGGAATAAAAGTATATCTACTCCTATTTGGGAATTTACACAATAATTTAATCCTAATTAGGGTAAAAAATCCTATCATTTACTTTTATTATGACCAGTCATTGGTTCCTGATTAAAAATGGAAATTTTTTTCTAATGATTTGAACTATGGTCGGACCATTTTTGGTAGTTTCAGTATAATTAATTTAAAATGTCAAAAATAAACCACAAAATGGTACACATCCTTATCTATTAGATTTCCACATATACTTCTATGGAAATATTTTACTACATGCACCACTTTCGTATTTTTGTAAATATTTCATTTATATGTGCATAATTTTCCTTACTTTTCTCACTTTTTACCCTATATTCATACACTTTAATCTTTATTTCAAGTTATTTAATCTTTTTCTACATTCCTTACCATTTCTATTATATCACTTAAAATTACAATATCAATATCTTATAATTAAAAAGATCAAATATAGTTCTAGTCTCAGTAAATATGGAAAACTTTTTTTTCATCCTTATAATACGCACTATTTTGTTTTTAGTCTATCTCCTACTTCGAAACCACAAGAATCTTTTAAATTTATTCTTTTATAATTTTTTTAGACTAATATCAGAGTTAAAATAATGTAAAATTAATTATTCACATTTTTAAAATATGAATTAAAAAACTTCTAAAAAATAAAATTAAATAATTTTTGGATAATATGACAAAAAATTAGATGAAATCTTTTAGTTGCGGTAGTTTTTGTCAAACGGAGGTTGTTATTAAGGGTGAGCAAACTAGTACAAGAATCGCGAGTCGGGTCGGGTTAATACAGGTTCAGTGCGGGTTACTGGGTTAGGATCGGGTCCTAATTTAGAAAAAACCCAAACGGGTCCAGCTCGTGACAATCCCGTTTATTGCGTCGAAACCAACCGGTGTGGGCGGGGCAGGTCCTTAAAAACTTAGGAACTGAACAAGGCTTATAATGTGAAAAAACGGGTACACGGACTAAATCGTTTTAAAATATTATTTTAATAAATTCTGTTATATTTAATATAATATAATATAATATAATATAATATAATATAATATAATATAATATAATATAATATAATATAATATAATATAATATAATATAATATAATATAATATAATATAATATAATATAATATAATATAATATAATATAATATAATATAATATAATATAATATAATATAATATAATATAATATAATATAATATAATATAATATAATATAATATAATATAATATAATATAATATAATATAATATAATATAATATAATATAATATAATATAATATAATATAACATAATATAACATAATATAACATAATATAACATAATATAACATAATATAACATAATATAACATAATATAACATAATATAATATAATATAATATAATATAATATAATATAATATAATATAATATAATATAATATAATATAATATAATATAATATAATACAATACAATACAATACAATACAATACAATACAACACAACACAACACAACACAACACAACACAACACAACACAACACAACATAACATTTTGATTAAGTCTGGACTGGTCTAATTCAACTTGATCTGATCTATTTTGGTCTGGTTTGGGATTATAATAAGTGTCAATCATACATTTTTACGATTTTGGTAGATCTTTTTTTCACTTTCCTATGTTTTATCTAGGGATGGACTCGGGCCGGGTGGCCCGACCCGGAACCGGCCCGGGACCGGTACTATTCCGGCCCGGCCCGACCCGGTGGCCCGGTCAGTGACCGGTTCGAGTAGGCCCGGCCCGTGGGTTTTCCGGTCCGGGCTCGGGTCACCCAAAACAAGGCCCGACCCGGCCGGGCCCGGGCCCGGTTCGGGCCAAAAACTATTTTTTTTTCAATTTTTTTTCAATTTTCAGGTTGGGCTGGGTATTTTGGGCCGTTTGGGGTGGTTTGGGGGTTTGGGGTTGGGAGGGGGGTTAATTAGGAAGAGGAAAACAAAAAAATGATAATGGGCCCGGACCGGGCCCGGGTCCACCATTTCTGAACCGCTGGCCCGCCCGGGCCTAGGCCCGACCCGGACCCGGCACGTACCCGAGTCCATCCCTAGTTTTATCCCAAGTTATTTAACAAATCAGATATTAGAAAAGTGGACCACAATCCTTGTCGCTCTAGGATGCATATCATATCATTTGGAAGAGTGAATGGTCTCGTTGGATTCAAAATTATATTGTCAATGGTATTTGACACTGTCCCACCCACGCAACGCGCATTGAAAAACTAGTTAAGTAAATAAGAGCTTAAATTAAGTAAATAAGCCCAAACTTTAAGGAAATAAGTTATTACAATTGACGAGCATCTTTTTAAGGAATTCTTAATTATTTAAGAAGTTGCTACTATATAGTAGTACTATCTATATTGTCTTAGTTAGAGATGAAATTGAGCTTAAGTTAATATTAGAGTCCGGTATTTCCATGCCATGTAAGAGCTACGTTCTAAATGTTAATTCATATCATGTTTAATCGTATATTTTTGAATGTTTTAAATGAATGTCAATATTGTATTTAATATTATTGCATTTGCATTGTATACATGATATGTTACTCTGTATTATTTTTTTGTTTCATCTCGGCCTCCTCCCAATCGAATCCTGACTCCGTCCTTGTTATTGACATTATTTCCATGCAACCACCACCCTGACAAATATGACAAAAAAGATAGTACTCTCTTCGTCCCTTAAAACATTGCCATCTTTCCTTTTTAGGACGTCTCAAAAAACTTTGTCATTTTTCCTTTTAATCAATTATTTTGTGGTTTCTGTTATTTCTCTCTCCTCTGCACAAACCTCAATCACACAGTTTTTACTTTATTATTCTCCGTGTCGGTCAACTTTGTCAAAATTTTAAAGGACGGAGGTAGTACCAATCAGTGTGATTTACACGCAAGTTAATTTTTGTTTACATAGACAATTATGCTGAAAGTATCTATATTTTTTTTACACCTATGGTTATGAATGACAAATAACAATCATGCTTGATGTACACACTCTTGTACACACCTTATACACACCATGTTTGTGAAGCTTTTTTTGTTTATGAATCCGGTTCACAAACAATATTTTTTTTGTGCAAAACATTGTCTGTGAATCGATGTTCACAGACAAAAAAAAACTTTCGCAGACCTAAGTGTGTACAAAAATGTGTATAAAAGTGTGAATGATAGACAATTAACTATGGTTGTAGTTAATATGCCTCCAATATCCGGTATCTCTTCATCTCACCCTTCAATATCACTCATTTCATCCCACCATACGACCAAGCTGACACTGACAGGCTCTAACGGAAAGCCAGGCCTAGGGTTTTTTTTTTTGCATCTGAAAGATCCGAGACGGTCAGAATGGAGATGACGGCGCAACAACTGGAGCTGTACAACGGCTCCGATCCGTCGAAGCCAATTTACATAGCGATCAGGGGTCGCATCTTTGACGTCACTGCTGGCAAGTCTTTCTACGCTCCTGGAGGAAGCTACTCCATCTTCGCCGGAAAAGATGCCACCAGAGCCCTAGCCAAGATGAGCAAGGCGGAGGAGGATATCTCCCCTTCAACCGAAGGGCTATCTGAGAAAGAAATTGGGGTCCTCCAGGACTGGGAGAAGAAGTTTGAAGCTAAGTATCCTGTTGTTGGCCGTGTTCGTACATAATCTTCCTAATTTATTTCTACGCCATTTACTATAAGCTTCAGTTATATGTATTTAAAAAAGAAACGATTTGATGCTATTCGGTTGAAATGTGTGCTTACCTTATTGGTGTATCCTCATATAATCGGATTCTGTAATCTCATGAATAATGGCTTCTTTGCAATCGATAATCTGAATGTTACCTCTTCTCTGCATTGAAGTGATTGGGGAAATCAATTCACTTCAGAGTCTGAATTTTCAGAGACCAATGAAACATAATAACATGATTTATAGCTTGGACTCAGGGGTTATTTTGGTTCAGGGGATTTGGAAGGAAGGGAGAAGAGGATTGGTTTTTAAATCATTATTACTCCCAGTTATTAGGGATATTTTGAGTTTGCACCCCACTTTATTGTTGAAATTAGACTTTGCACCCCATTTTTGAAATCTTTAGTATTTGCACCCCAACCCCGTATGAAAAGACTAAAATGCCCCTCAGTTAACAATTTTGTTGGCCTTCAACATATTTCTGATCGAGGGGCATTTTTTTCTTTTCATACGGGTTTAGGGTGCAAATACTAAGGATTTCAAAGACGGGGTGCAAAGTCTAATTTCGACAATAAAGTGGGGTGCAAACTCAAATTATCCCTAGTTATTAATGTATCTCTATTTGTTAGAGTTAGACTAGAAATAACTACTCCGTATATGATTTGGTTAATGTTTGTTTTAACTTCACTTGGGTATCAAGTCTCAACCATTTAAGTATGCAAATAATTTAAATCATAAATATGCCCTCCCCCCTCCGTTCCTGCCCTTCTGGAATTCCCAAATGAAACAAGCTATAAGGAGATATCTGAAACTGTAATTGCCTGGCAGGGTAGTGTTGGTTGCTATTTGCTAACTTAGTAACTTGCATTGTTCTACTTGTCTGTGCTGTCAAGAACTTGTGCACTTGGTTTGGTGTCTTAGGCTCTATTAAAACCCGAAATTGCCAGGTAAAGAACGTGACGAACTCAATAGGTCAAGATCCCTCTTTGTTCAAACTCATTTTACATTATCTTTGTAAAGACTAAGAAAGATAAGTGTATGTAGACGTAGAATCAAATTTCATTCGTTTTCATATTTTCCTAGGCAAAACCAAGCATGAAAAGCTATTTTCATTTGCATTATTTTCCTTTCCTGGCCGTTTTTCTCATTCCCCCCAACACAGCCTTAGCATTTGATCCTAGCTTATTGACAGGTCTTACTTGAAAAGTTTTATCCGAGTCTTGATCCTCTTTCAGTTATCCTTCCATTTACTTCAGTTACAATAGTTTTTAGACAAATAAATGAAATGGTAAAGATATGTCCCCTACATTTCATTTACTTCACCAATAGAATATAGTGATCAGATGGAAATATAGCTCAGTGTATATGTCGCATATGCTGTTTTCTTTGAACAATTGATTAGGAAGTACTACGTATTTCTTAAATCTTCCCAGGGAGATTCCATGTCTCCCTTATTGACATTTATAAATTATGATAATGAACTCTATATTTCTGCACCTACTATTGTTTTAAGGGATAACAGAAGTCCCTTTTTATGAATATTGCTAAAAGAAATACTTGGTACAAAAGATAAAAATATGATTTAACATGTCATTTATGCACATCATTTAATATTACATTTATTATTGTGATACAACATTTATATAATTAATAATTAATCAATGTCGTCCAACTATTCCCAGTATCACCCTCATCACGATTGTTGTCATCCCGGCGTTGCCATTAATAACCATGAAATCAATAAGTTAGATCTCATTGTGACTACACAAGTGATTAGCACAACATTGACTTCGACGATAACTTTGGTTTAGGCAGTAGGCACATATATTCTTGTGCGTAGAAGATTATGTAAAAATTTGTTTGACCAGCCTAATCCTATATAACATCCTGCCTATGCCATCGACTGGAGTACAGTGGACACGATGTTTTATTACCCTAGACCATTGTGTAAATAAAGGTACATTTTATTTAACTACTTGTAAAAAGTTTTGGCGTAATTGATCTGTTTTTGTGTAAGTGTCATTATACGTAGGAGTGGGCATATGTGGTCAACCGCAGTTTGGTTAACCAAGAGTCAGGTTAACCGAGATTTTGGTAACTATATATTCAAAATTTCAGTTAACCACTAACCGGTTAACCAAAAATAAAAAAAGAACCAAAAAAGGAAACAACGACAAAACTACCAACTTAAATTAGTAAACACATCCGTCATCCAGAACGTAATAAACATCCTTATACATGCACGAGGCTTGAATTTACTGCAATACATGCTGCAATTATTAGTTAATTCAATATTTCAAAAAGAATGAAATACTAGTCTTGCAAGAAATTAACACGTAAAGATGAAATTAATTCTAGAGACTTCATTTTGATAGGTTGTTAAGTGCAGCGAATCAACGATGGAAAAAAGAGTCTTGCAAGAAATTAACTCTACATAGTTCTCCAAGCGGCAGCGAAAGTTTGATTGGACCCCAAGAAAAGAGTTACGGAAACAGCACGCTAAGTGATTTCCGGTTATCGGTTAACCATGGATAGCAAATTTTCATAACCGCAATTGAACCATAAACCATTATTCCATGGACTCGGTTAACTGTACCGTGAAATTTTGAAAAATCCGGTACGGTTAACCAAAAAAAAAACAACGGTAATTTGGTTTTTTTATACGGTTAACGGTTAACGGTTTTTTGTGCCCAGACCTAATTATATGTTGTGTAAATATGCATGAAAATGCGAATGATGTATTGATATAAATAGTTTCTTTTTAGTGTAAATGTGATGCATTACATTGTAAATGTATTATGCTTATTTTAAAAACATGTACTATTTTTGTCCCTCTAAGACTGAGATAAGTGAGTGTGATAATGTGATGCAATTTTTAGGAAAATTGGAATTGTGTAGTTGCTTGGTATTCAATTGGCAAAGTATAACTAAATATGATTAAATATGGTACGAGATAAACTCAATGGGATGGAAAAAAGGTAAAATGACACAAAGTTGGAGGGATATAAGAAGTAATTAATTTATAAAAGTGATACCGGTATTATTTTGTTGATATAAAATTTGTAGAGAAAAATAGAAAAAAAGGTACCGGTGGAGTTGCGGGCAAATTATATCCTACACCCGGTATTTTTGTAAATAAATCAAATTCAAGCTTCTGAGTCAACATGTTCTTTCCATCATCTTTCATCTTCAGCAATCATCCTCTTTCTTTCTTTTCTTCCGCTGCCTTCCTCTTTTCTTTCTTTTCTTCCGTTGCCTTCCACTTTTCCTTCTTTTCTTCTGGCGCCTTCCACTTTTCCTTCCTTTCTTCTGCCGTCATCAATTCTGATCGTTATGTTTACTTTTTGTTTTTTTTTTGTTTTTTTATTTTCTTTACTTTTTTTAGTGGTTCTGATTGTTAGGTTTTTTTTTGTTTTTTATTTTCTTTACTTTTTTTAGTGGTTGATTTCATTTTCTTTGAGTTTGTCTTTTTCTTGTACATTCTTTACTTATTTTCTTTGATTTTTTTAACTTCTTTTCCTTTCTTTATTTGTTTTACCTCTTTTTCATATATTATACCGAGCACATTAGAAATGAGTTTTACCTTAAACTAAAATGATTAAACGCTTAAAAAAATGAACATACACAAATGAACTTTTGAATTTTTGAATACTCATTTTGTAAATTATGTATGTTCATTTAGTATATCTGTTATGCTCATTTTTAAAATATTTTAGCAATGCACATTTCAAAAGTCTCATATTACATTAGATTTATATAAGAGTTGATTATAAACACGAGACAACAAATCTTGATACTCAATCACAGATTATAATACTCAATAACGGAGGCCTGATGCTCACATTTTAAAAGTACTACAGAGTATTTTATATTAAACTCCTAATACTCAATATAATAGGTCTGATGCTCATTAAAAGTTCATTATTACTCATTCTCCAGAAGTCGTGATTTTCATCTCAATAGTGGAGGTTGATGCTCATTTAAAATGTCATGATGTTCAACTAACAAACCTTACGATTTTCATATAATGTGCACTTTGTAAGTTATGAATGCTCATTTTGTACTAATGTTATGCTCATTTTTAAAATGTCATATCAATGCATGTTCCAAAAGTATCATATTACATTAGACTCACATATTGAAATTAATAGGAGTAGATTATAGATATAATTTAATAAGTTTTTATAAAAGAAAAAATAACAAAAAAAAGAAAAAATAATTAGCCTTCTAATACTCAATAAAATAGGTCAAATGCTCATTAAAAGTACATTATTGCTCATTTAGCAGGAGACGTGATTTTTCACTTAAATTACAAAAATACCACCGTTAAAATAATTGGCCCCTTTGCTTGTTTTCCACTCCGGACTTGTTGTTTATGGGTTTTGCTCGTTAATTATTGTGGGCCTCCATTATATTGATTAAATTTCATTTAAATTGGGTTGAAGCTTTAAAAAATTAAAAAAATACCCGGATGTACGGTTCCCACCCGTACACCCGGGTGTAGTATATGCGAATTGGGAGTTGTGGGTGTTTGCGTTTTCAAATAGGAATTTCAGGTTCAGTTTTACAAAGGGCATATTGGGACAGTTAAATAAATTATTTAAAAATTTATTGTGCCACTGTTTTGTTTTTATTTATTTAATTCAATTGGAAAGACACTCAAATAATTTGTTGAAGATAACTACGCCAAAATATACATATAGAACACAGTTATATGTATTTTTTTATTTCTGTAGGCAAATCACCAAAATCGGTTGGATAAATACGGGGACATTTCCCAAATCTTATTAATAATTAAAAAAAGATACACTAGTAAAACGGGTCATAAAGCAAAACCTCTCCGAAAAGGACAGTGGCGGAGCCACTTTTGATCAAATGTGTTCATATGAACACTTGAATTTTGAGAAACGAGTGAGTATACATGGATAAATTTTGTGAAATTATTTATTGTTCTTCCAAGTTTAAATTATATAAAAAATGAACACCCAAAATGTAAATCATAAATCCGACATCGGAAGAGGCATACCTCTTTTATTGGAAGAGGGGGGCTTACATTGATATCACAACATAAGCATTCAGAAAGAGGTTAAAATGATATAAAGACCACATGCATCTATCAGCCCTCGAACAAGACTTTGAGTTAATCACTTTCGGAGAAGTAATATAACTCGCGGATCCTATAATGGGCTTACATGAGCCAAAGACAGATGTAATAGACCTTCTATCCCCAAAACCTAATGCAAGAGTCTTACAACCATAAAAAACTGACATAAAAGAAAATAGTCTCATTAAAGTAAGCAATCACCAAAAAAACAGTAAAATAGAAATTTGTGTCTGTCTTCAGGTGCACCGCTGACATCCAAGCAAAGGGCCTGTCCTGCAACCTCAGATATGCTAGCGGGTATACTAATCTAGACCCGCCTCCTCACCGCTTTTTGGTCTAACAAGTGTCATGCTCTCCCCAGCTGGATCCTTCTGTTCTTTCTTCTTCCAGATCCTTCTACACTTTTGTTCTCACAATGATTCCACCGGACTCACAGAATTACCTTCCTTCGTAGAGCTTGTTGTTCGGTGCAAGCGGTAGCCTCTTTCCATCCTTGAACGCCTGTACCCTGATTATAACTTCTCTGTGGTATCCCTATCTCTGTACTTGAGGACCCTTCAACCAACCACTTATTACCTGATGTAGGACTTGTGTTGACCCCACCCCCAGGTCTAAGGTGAACTCCATATGTTTTAGCTAACAGAATATTATTTTCCTCATACACTACTTGGCAGAATTATCAGAATGGTCAATTATCCCACAAATAAGCCAGAAGTTTGGAAGTTTTTCATACTTAAAATCCACTCAATGCTCAATGCCCCCTTTCTTCAAAGTTGTCCCTTTTTTCAGGGGTTTCCTTATGTCCATAGATACCCTAATCCACATATAAGCTTCCCACTTTTCCTCGAATTGGCTTTCATAAAAACCAATAAATTTCGCAATATAGTTACCAATTCTCCTAGTTGATCCTAGATTCATAAAACCATAAGTAACATTATGAACCTGTACCCAAAACACTGCCTCATTCAGACAAATTTTTAACGGAATATCCTGAGGCCTAATCTCTTCAAGAATCAACATGTTTCTCTTAAACAACCATGGTCCTTCATCCAAAACATGTCTCATATCCAAATTATGATAAAACGTAAAGATATGCCTCTTTTCTCCGATTTCCTTCATTGATACACCTTTAAACGGTCTCCATAGAGATGCCATAAGCTCCTTGAAAATCTAGAATTTGATTTTTCGATTCGTGAGAATCATCCCCTCCATCGGAAACGACGCCTTCTCCCCGCCGACTACGCTTCCCCTCCTTCTTCATCTTCAAAAATCAGTTCCTCATTGTCCTCGCCTAGCGCCATATGTTTGTATTGGTTAACAATATCTTTCCTCGAAAGAAATCAGCCGTGCCAGCGGCTGAAAGAATTCGCACCCGCAAACCTCTGAAGCGTCGTCTTCCACCGCTCGAACCAGAAGCTGGTGCGCGATCGTCAAGCTGTAAGTCTGTAACCTAGGAAAACAGAATCCGCACACCGCCAGCTGCAATCACCCGACCCAAAACCTCTCCCGAAGAACTTCTGAAATGAGAGTTTTGATGGTTAAATTCTCGTTCAGCATCAAATGAGCTAGAGTATCTTCATCCAAAACATCATTTATTACATTAACCTAATTTCACTTTATTTATTCCCAAACACTAATTTAGGCATAACCTAGCTTAACCCTTAACCTACTTTTTATTAAAACTTGCAATTACGAGAGGCGGCCTATACTGTTGCCACTGCAGATCTGAAACTCGAAACAGACCTCCTTCGCACACCTTCGAAGTTACTAGGCGCACCTCTTTTTACCTGGTATTGGACAGATCTGTCCTCTTGCTTCAAGAAACTTACGTAGCTAGCGCACTCATAGTTTTCTTTTTTTCCCTTGGCATATATACTACGGAGTATATAAGTATATATGCTCCTCTGTATTTTTCTTTTTCCTTTTTGTTAAATTACGTGGGCATGGAATCAATTTCACTAAAATAAATCATTTTATATTAGCAATCTTAATTTTTTGTACCATACAATTAACCCAATTTGAAAATTTAATAATCCTATTTATTGCTATCTCTGTTTTTTAAATAATTGTAACATGTTGAATTTTAAACTATACAAATGTTTTACATTGACTATATTTTATTTATTCATGTATTAGAACTTAAATTTTTGAGAAATAATGTTAAATTCTTCTCACTATAAATATTAAAAACTAATCTTTCAAATTTTTTACTAATAGGAAATGAAATATATTATTGATCAAAGTTGTGTATTGACAACCGTTAAAACGAAAACGTTGCAACAAAGGAACATAGGAGATATTAAACAAGTATTTCTCTGTCACGCTAAAATGATCTCATCTTTTCATTTGATCCATTTCACCAAGATTATCTCATATCAAATTTGATAATATTGTGTGGTTCAAAATCAATCTTATTTTATTTTCACTTTATCAATTCAATACCAACATAAAAAATCACTTTTCTTGGATAATGGCATCACCCTTTTGTATTAATAATGTGAAAGGGGACGACAGTATAGTAAATATAGAAAAAGCAAAAAGATAAGATTAGAATTAAAAAATAGATTAGATCAAATCATATCAGAGTAAACAATACGGAGTAGTAAAATTCACATCCACCAGCCATGTATATCAAAATTAAACAAATCATATATATTTTTTAAATTTATGTGTGTAATATTAGTGTCATATGAAAGATCGATAAAAATGCTTTACTTTGATATATTTTTTAGGGAAAAGGTGCAAATAAGTCATCGAACTAACTGAAAAAGTGCACATCCACCAGCCATGTAGATCAAAATTAAACAAATCATATCAGATTTTTTAAAATTTATATGTGTAATATTAGTGTCATATGAAAGATCGACAAAAATGATTTACTTTGATATATTTTTTAGGGAAAATGTGCAAATAAACCCTCGAAATAATCGAAAAAGGCAAATCACTCCTTTTATAGGAGGTTCTGTCTGGTCGTCGTCATTTGGTAGAAGGGTCAGGCGTGGAGCTGTGGAGGGTGCGCAAAGCAATTTTAATTAACTTTTTAATTATACTTAATTTTAACTAATAATTAAAAAGGCCAAATTTGTCTGGTCATGATTACATTAAGCCATTGAGGGTGTGCATGAAGCAACCCCAAACTCGAAATCACACGGTCATAGGGCACATGCAAGGAAACATCAAACAAGTGGGTATGGACGGATATGGGGGAGGCCAATCTAGATCCTGTCTCACTCCATTTTATTTTGGAAGAATTTGGCTTTAATCGAAATCCCAACATTCAGACCATGGGTAATCCGACAAATAGAATCCTGACAACCGCTATCCCGCGAACCAGACTCAGAGTTAATCACCTCACCAGAAGCAATATAACTCACTCATCCATTAATGGGCACACATGAGCCATAAACGATTACCCCAATTCCACAGTCACCCACATCCAAATCCAATGTCTTACAATCATGAAAAACAACAGCTAAGCTAAATAAAAAAACAAGCTGAAAAGTCTGAGAAATAATAAAAGCTAAAATAAAATAAGGTAAACTTCCTCCCGATACAACTTCATCAAGAATCCTTTCTTCCCACTCTGAACCTCTCTAGGTGGGCTTACTGCTCGAAGCCCGCATCCTCCTCGTTTTTTGCCCCATCTAGTGCCATACTTTCCTTCTCTTGCATTTCATTCCCCTGTGCTTCCCAGAGCCTCCTGCGCTTCTGTTCTCCTGATGCTTCATCCATAATATCTTCCCTTGTTCTCTTTCATGTTATACTCTGTTCTAAGTCCGCCCCCAAGTCCTTCCTCCCATTCCTCATCCTAATTCCCGAACTAGTTCCTTCCCCATACCTATGGTCCCTGCCAGAGCTCGATGAACCCTCCTGTAACCATTGGTTACCTCTTGTAGGACTCGTCTCCCCCCACTACCTGCTCACATGTGAACTCCATACTTTTCTCCATCACTAGATCTTCTTCATAGATCAAGTGACAGAATTTGTCAGAATGTCCTATTAGTCCACAAATAAAGAAGAAGTTTGGCAACTTCTCATACTTGAAATCTACCCAATAACTTTTGCCATCCTTTTTCAGGTTTATACCCCTTTTCGGAACTTTCTCCACATTCATACAAACACGAATTCTCATATAGGCCTTTCACTTATCACTATTCTATCATCATATTTTATAAACCTGCCTATCAAATTACCAATTTTCCTAGCCGTACCTAAATTGACCAGACTATACGGCACATTATGAGCCTGAACCCAAAAATCTGCCTCATTCAGAACAATTTTGTGAGGGATATCATCAGGCTTGACCTCTTTTAACAATAGTACATTTTTCTCAAATTGCCACGGTCCACCATCCAAAACCCGGTTCATATCTAAACGATGTTAAAAAGTAAAAAGATACATTTTCTCCCCAACTTCCTTTACTGACAGGCCTTTCCGGGTCTCCAAAGCGACACCATCACCTCTTTGATCGCCGGAAAAGGGATCTTACGGTCTGTCATCAGCACTCCAACCACCGGGAATCCCGACTTGCATTCCTCCTTCGGCTCCTCTCCCTCCTCCGTATCATCCAAGTCCAGATCATCCTCCTCTTCTGTCAGAGCCATCCTTCTGTATTCGTCCACCACGCTTTCCATGCACTCGGTTCTTCCCTTTCTTACTCTCGATACTCACGTTGTCCGAACTCCTCCCAACTTGTTTTCCTGCAATCGATCGAAAGAAACTCGAACAAAAACTAGCCTACCCTCCAACTTGTGCCCGACGTTCCGCAAACGAAACTCGGAAGGAAGCTCTCGCTGCACGCAGACCTACCGGCGGCGGCAGAAATACCTAGGCGTCACCGGTGGGTAACCCTAGAGAGAGAACCATATCGGATCCACATGAGTAGGGTTGTAAACGAACCAAATCGAGTCGAATAATGAGATTTTGTATTTGTATTTGTTTAATTTTTTCGAACACGAATTCGAATTCAAATATGAAACGGATATTAATTTCGATTTGTATTTGTATTTGTTTAATAATACGAATAGTTAACGAATCATATACGGATATCGAATCGATTTGAGCATAGGTTAAATATTAGTCAAATATCACTCTAAAATAACTTTTCTTATACTCCGTATTTTTTATGTTGTAAATGCATGCTACGACTTAATATGTGTTTTTAGAATTTAAATTAATGGATTAATGCATTTTTAGATGGTACACGATATACTAATGTGAATTAATTTTATGAATAATAAATATAAATCTATTTCAATTTTTTTGAAATAAACACTAACACACACATATTAGAAATTATTATACTTATAATGTGTGAAATAAGTTGATAATTGTATATATCAAAGTTAAACAACTCTAATTTTATTCTTCAAATCGAATACATAATTGTTTCTATTGTATTTGAAAGACATTTGAACCAAAAAATTGATTTGTATTCGTATTTATATTCTGACTTATTATAAATGGGCTTGGAATCTGTATGAAAAGTGTATATATGGACTACACTTTGAGGGTATTGTTATCTTTTAAAAGTTATTATAGTTTTATTACTATTATTATTAATATTGATATCAATATTACCATTATTAATAATCAAATATATTTGATTAATAATTCGAATCGAATACACTGACATTCTTATTTGTATTTGATAACAACTCGAATCAAATTTAATATTTGAATTTTCCGAATTCGAATCACAAATTCATTTACAACCCTACACATGAGTAATAAGGGATTGAACATTTTACAAAAATCTCGTGTCTCACTCCATTTTAGAAAAACGTTTTGATTTTCAAGATAAAAAATTCGTCCTAATTTTTCCCCCCAAAAGCCTCAAGTAGATTAACAAAACGAAACCGATGCAAAAAGCTTGACGTGATGCACCATCTTCCTACAGGTCCCAGAGAAGGCGCTCCGCTCCGCCAAGGATATCAGGATATGCAAGCTCTTCGTCTTGGTGGGAGGATCTCAAACTACGGCATCAGGTTCACGGGCTAGTAATACACTAATAGGGTAGGAGCCGAGATCGTGGCGCCTATGGCGAACGTTTCTGGCCCAGCATTTGGAGGTCTTATGGCGGTTTGGGTGATGATAGTAGCGGTCCACACCATCTTGATATTTGGGAATACTTACCTGAGCTGAGAAGGTTGTCGGTTGATAACTGGGCTTCAACTAAAAGGAAAGAAAAAACGAAAACGAAGTATACCCCGACAAGGGAGCAGCCAAAGCAGATATTGTGTGTTAAGGTCAAATTATTTTAAGATTATGTTGTGTGTAAAACTATCATTTTCAGATTATACAGCACTTTTTTGAGAAAGGTGGGATCTCAATTTTTCCTAAAAAGTATCTTGTATCTTGTATCCTGTTTTCTAAGAATCACTGTCAAGCTCCGCCTAGGTGCTAGTCCTCCCCCGATTGCCTATGATTTTTTTTTTCTGGATTTGGGTCCAACCTAGGCTCCTTTGGTCCCGTCTAGTCTAGCATAAGCGCTAGACCCTACTTTACCCTCTTGGGACTGCCTATGTTTTTTAGAACACTGAGCATTACCAAAGTTATCAATTCGCCTTCCATTGCAGTTTTAAGACCATAACTTATTCAAACTTTAGGCAATAGGATGGATATATGCCTGGGTTCTTAGATTCGAGGCTCTTCATTCATCCATTCATCATCATTACCTCAGTGATGCAAAGGTTCCCACCTTAGGTTCAATGCTATGGGAGTATATTAGAAGGCCACTTGGAGTTCACTCTGCCATAGATGGTTATTATTTTGTAGTGTTATATTCTACTAAACCACTAAGAGACACCTAAGGTCAATAGAATTCAAATGGATTGTTCTCAGAAGTCTATGTGCAGGCAATGACATAAATATAGGTAGTAAAAACAGAACATTCTAGGAGATGGGTAAGTTACTAATGAAATATTGCCTTCTATAATAGATGGAAAATGATAGAGGGACTATCATTTTTTACTACTCTTAGTTAGCATCTACTCACAAAAAAGAGATAGTTCTGATTTAATGATGAGATAGATTGTTAACTAAGAAGTACAATATAGTCTACCAAATAGCTGTTTTCTTCACTTCCATGAAGAAAACACATTTAAAACAAACTTATCTAAAACAAAAGGCGTGTACAATAAAAGCAAACAATGTTTATTCACCGACAAAGGATAACTTAAGAGCGGGACAAAGTTGGAAATGCATTTCTTTTCCAAAGGTGACATTTCAAGAATGAAAGACTCATTAAAGGTAGGATCCCAACATTGATACTCATGTTCTAATTTCCATAGCTACATTTTCACTTTCTACGCTGTGGGCTAGGGCATACTTTAGTTTGCACTCACGTTTTTTCTTAAATGTAATCACATCCAGGAAGGAAAGCCGTGGCGCACCGGTTATGATGTTGTTGTGAGACCTAGAGGTCATGGCTTCAAGTCTTGGGAGCGGTCTCTTGTCAAAATGACAAGGGAAGGATCCCTCTTAATTCCCTTTCTTTTCCTTTCTTTAATCACATATTGATGTACAAAGGGGATTTGGTTCATGTCCAATGTCCTTCTCTTCACACAATGTATCTTTCTTTGTCCTGAAAACAAAGAAATTGAGTTTATTCAACATATAAAATGATACTCCTTATGTTCACTACCATTGCCATTTAACAACATAGCTTTTACCTAGTTTTACAGTTTTGTATTATTGAGTTTGGAGGCATTAGAGCATTTACGACAATCTCCTCAACGGAATATCTAATTTCATAATTTTACCGACTTTAACTACAACAACATCCAAGCCTTAGTCTCAAAAGATATTGAGGTCAGCTAACATGAATCGATACATGATATCACCACCAAAAGGAAAAGAAAGAAAATAAAGATAAAAAAGATAAGCTAATATAAAAAGATAATATAAAAAGAGATGAATATACATAAAAATGATAAAATAAAAAGGATATAAATAATGTTTATATATATAAGGATAAAAAAACAAAGAAAAAAATGATGAGGGGAAAAGATGATACGAGATCACTCCTCCACACGAATACCCGCCCTCCACTTTGCTCTCTCCAAAGCCATACCCTCATCCAACCCAAGAAGAAGCATATCACTTTGGACTCTCCTAACCCTTGTCTGTTTGAGCTTCCCTCTCCCTCTCTTCCCTGCCTCTTCTCTACACATCTCAACTCGTCTGACAGGTGCATCACTCGGTCTTCTACGCACATGACCAAACCATCGTAGGCGCGACTCCCGCATCTTGTCTTCAATAGGTGCTACTTCCACCCTTTGTCTGATTGTCTCATTCCTCACGCGGTCCTTCCTAGTATGCCCACACATCCAACGCAGCATGCGCATCTATGTCACACTCATCTTTTAAATGTGGCATTGTTTCAGCGCCCAACACTCTACGCGATACAGTAATGCAGGCCTAATTGTTGTCCTATAAAATTTACCCTTCAGTCTAGTCGGCATACCTCGATCACATAGAAATCCTGACGCACTCTTCCACTTCATCCACCCTGTTCTGATTTTATGGGATACATCTCCATCTAACTCACCATCCTTCTGAATTATGGAGATTAAGTAACGGAACATATCGCTGACCGGTATCTTCTTACCATCTGGAGTAATTCATTCCGCTATTACCACCGCTTCTACCTCCACCAAACTTGCACTCCATGTACTCTATCTTGCTCCGACTTAGCCTGAAACCCATGTTCTCCAATGTTTGTCGCCATACTTTCAACTTTGTTTTAAGACTTGATTGCGTCTCATCAATCAATACAATATCGTCAGCAAACATCATGCACCATGGTATATCGTCTTGAATTGACTTCGTAAGTTCATCCATGACTATGTCAAATAAGAAAGGGCTTAGAGCCGATCCTTGGTGCACTTCGATAGTAATAGGGAACTCTTCGGTCCTCCCTACACTAGTACGGACACTTGTAGTACAATCCTCATACATATCCATGATGATGCAGATCCTTGTGAACGTCTCTATACAACAGTGTAATTTTACCGACTTTAACTAAAACAGTAAATACTCTAAATATCAGTAATAGTGTAAAAAATCCAGAGTTCTTTTGTGGAGAAAATATTACATATTATCGTAGCAGGCATTGGTATGTGTCAGTTGCTGCAAGGCAAAACTATTAATTAGCGACATAATAGTTAAGCTCATAATAAGTTTGCTCTATGTAGTCATTGGTCAGTTAGTTACACAGTTTGTAGTTAAGAAGAGGCAATCTATTAAGTTTACCTAGATCGGTTCTTGGTTATTTAGTTATCTAGTTTGTTTTTAAAGCCTTGTAAATGGCGCCTATATATTGTATAAGAAAATTTGATCTCAAACAATAAACTTTCATTGAGAAAAATAATTTCGGGATATGATGATCTCAAATTACTCTAAATCTTTCCCCTTCCTAAAATTGTGGTTGCATTGTTGACATCATGGATTATTTTAAGCTCCTACGATGACCAACACGCGCTCAAGAGATATAAAAGGAACAACAAGACTTAAAAGTTATTAGAATAACGTTGTCTATGTTTTCACGATATTTCAGGTTAAAATGAGTTTAAGTTTGATCAATTTAGACAATTAACACACATGCAGCCTTGTTTGGATGAAAAGCTGAAGTTGGTTGGGTCTAAAATTAATCAGCTATTCTAAATCGTTACTAATTTTAGCGTTTTAGTTCACCATTTAGTTTACTGTAAGCTTATGTCAACTTTACTATCCCATCAGTGAAATTTTATCTTATTCCTATAAAATATTTATTATTTTTATGGTAATTTTACATTTAGCAGTCGTTATTTTAGTTAGCATTTCAGTTTCAACGAATTTCATCAGAGTCCAGACAATAGTCCCTAAATATAATAGACTTCAGTTTCAATTTGTTCTTCCAAACACACCTTTCTAATGAGCCCCACACAAGCTTGTCCCACATCAAAACCACACAGCACCATGCCATCTGATGCACTCACCACGAATACTAATCCTCAACCTCAGTTACCTGCAAATCCACCACTGTCAACTCCTCCACTGATAGAGAGCGGGAAGAGCATGGGGCGCCCGTCGGGCCCACTTCCGTGGGCCGGGTTAGGGCTGTCTTTATAGTTAATTATTATTAAGTTAATGTTATGTTTTAGTTTGGGCCTATTATTAGTAGAGTAGTGAGTTAAGTTAATTTGGGCTTAATTAGGGTTTAATTAATTTGGGCTTGATTAAGGTTTCTTGTAGAAGGCTATTTATACCCCTCGCCAGGGTTCATTTTTATTACCTTGGAATAAAATTTGTTTTAGCCTTTTGGCTCTGGGCAACTGTATTTTTATCGTTGATTATCTTTGCAACGGTTTACCCCGTTGATTTTATTTTTCTGTTACACAACAATTGGTCCGACCTGTCGGATCCCGTCCCGCCAGGATGACAAGATCTCAAAACGACCGATTGACCGAGTTAGAGACCGAGCAACACCGACTGGGAGAGGAGCAAGCCCGAATGGCGGTTGAGCAGAATCGGATGAATCACACCCTCGAAGAACACGGCATGCGGCTGGCTGAAATCGCCGCCTCTCTGGCGGCGCTAACCCAGGCCCTTGTGCCGCCGATCTCGCCGGAAATTTCCACTGCTGCAGTCATAAGTGCTGCCGTGACAGCACCCATCGCCGACAACCTGACGCGCATCACCAGCCACACCTTGCTACCCACGTTTGACAGAGAGGACCCAATCGGGTGGATAGCTCGTGTCGAACGACAATTTGAATTAAACGGAACCCTACCAGACAAAAAGGTGGCCGCCGCTGTGGTGGCCATGGAAGGAGGGGCCCTCTACTGGGTAACCTGGCTGAAAGCATGCAAACCGGGCATGACCTGGGAAGAATTCAAGCAAGTCCTGGTGGCCAGATTCGATTCCCGATTCCAAGGGAACAAATTCGAAAGGCTTTCCGGCGTCAAGCAGATTGGATCAGTAGAGGAATACAATACCTTGTTTGTTCAACTGACGAGCCAAGTTCCTGGATTGACTGATGCTCATTATTTGGGCTACTACATGAGTGGACCTGAGGAAGCAATTCGAAACTCGTTGCGCTTATTTCGACCGAATAATTTGGAAGAGGCCATGGAATTAGCTCGCGATGTGGAGTACAATCTGTCCGTCCAGAGTGGAGGAAGTGGCAGCCCGAATTATAAGCCTTCAGGGGTACGTTCCAGCAGCTTTTCGATTCCAAACACAAGTCCTCCGTTGACTGCCGGTGGCAGCAGCCTACAGGGATCAAGTGGCCACTTCCCGAAGGATAGTGGACAGCCTCCGGGGACGAAGTCAAGGCTGTCCGGGCAGCCTACGACACGCTCTCAGTTCACTCGTCTTCCGCCAAAGGAGTTCGCAGAATTGAGCGCAAAAGAATTATGCTTTAGATGTAAGAAACCATTTACACCGCGGCATGATTGTCCCTTTAAGCAACTGCGGGTAATGATAGCCGAGGAGGATGAAGAGTTGGACCTCCGACAACATGAGTTCAACATGAGTACTGTGAAATAACCGGCCAGGAAAGGGTTCAGGAAAGAGAGGAAGGATATTTTCCAGTCTATTCTATGGCCGGGAATTTCAGCTCCCCGTCTGTGAGATTTCAACCTTGAGGACAAGGTTATTTTGGAGGATGGATTGATAGAGAGCGGGAAGAGCATGGGGCGGGACCGGGCTTGGGCCCACTTCCGTGGGCCGGGTTAGGGCTGTCTTTATAGTTAATTATTATTATTAAGTTAATGTTATGTTTTAGTTTGGGCCTATTATTAGTAGAGTAGTGAGTTAAGTTAATTTGGGCTTAATTAGTGTTTAATTAATTAATTTGAGCTTGATTAAGGTTTCTTGTAGAAGGTTATTTATACCCCTCGCCAGGGTTCATTCTTATTACCTTGGAATAAAATTTGTTTTAGCCTTTTGGCTCTGGGCAACGGTATTTTTATCGTTGATTATCTGGGCAACATTTCCATCATTTGCAATGGAGCCAAAGATTCATTATTTTTTTGGCTTGAGATTATGATGGAATAAAGCAAAATGGCTCACTAAACTGTATGCGCTTCTTTGTTATGAAGCAGCAGTCAATCCATGCAATTTTGGACGGGATTTTCACTATGGGTCATCCGGAAACAGTCTCTTTGTGCTTTAGTATAAGGGTAAGACTGCGTACATCCGACCCCCTTACCCCACCGTAGGTCCTTTGCGGCACTAGGGTAAATGAAAATGAAAATGAAAAATTATCTGGGCAACGGTTTACCCCGTTACAACATCCACTGTCTCGTTTTGTATTGATAGCTGTAGCCAAACACACCTACCTTCTATCAGACATTCCACATGAATCTACATCTGCCTTTTTTGTGGCAGAGTTATGCGAATGTTTATAGCTTTTTCTTTTGCTGATTGTGGTAACAATATGCCAAACACTTTGAGGCATACAAGGTAGGTGCCACTACAATCATGTTCTTGTTTTCAAGCTTGAGGGCAACTTTGATGTCATTGATGGGTGTGATGATATGTGTTTGTGGCATTAGTGACATTGCATTAAACTATTTATCAGTTTACCTTTTTTAGTTTTTAGTTATTCAGTCACTCAGTTTGCATATTGGGAATAGTTTTGCAGTTCAATATTTTCGCTAAATTATTTACTGGTTATTTAGTCCCCTCAATCGTAGTTTGGGAAGTATTTTTAAAGCCTATCTATATAAGGGGGTTTGGTGTCCATTTATAAACAAGTACTGATAACAAAAAGTTACCTAAAAGAGGAACTCAATAAACTTCTTCAAGCTATTTGAGAGTCAATAAAAACTATTATTTGCCTCTTAAATTATTCCCTACCATTGAATCCCTAGTTTGTAACATTTTGAGTCGAAGTGCTATAAATGCTATAACATCTTATTGAAAATGATCAGTAGTTATCTCAAAAGAATTAAATAATCCAATTTTATCAATTATTGTATGAATGGAATGGTAATTTCTAATGTCATTAACAGTAATATTTATCACACATTCATAAATTGTTTTTTCTTTTCGCAATACTGATATACAGGCCAATATTGCCCATGGGGATACACTGCTGCAATGTTTATCACTGTTCCAGTTATTTTGATCACTGGCCAGTGGTTTTCAAGTATGTTGTTTTGATAATGAAATATGGGCCAATGTTACTGGGCTACTGGCAAATCCTTGGTGGCCCAAGTACCCAACCCAGTTGGTAAGATACTAAGATTCTTCTAATTGGCCACTAAATAAATCACTTGCTCATTCTAACCCTAGTTGAGTTAGTGCAGCTACACCTACAGAGATATATTTTTTACCAAAGTACTCGTAAGTAGAACAGGGTTCCTTTGATCTCTATTTTTTTTGCAATTTTGCTAGATTTAAGGTCATGCCATTGATGAGAGATGACAGAATCATAGTGGTCTGGACCGTCTGGTTTTAATTATGATTAAATTTTAGAACAAAAAGGATCATTTATCAGGATTCTTTAATCTTGTGAAAGATTTAGTCCTTCGATGGTATTTTTTCATATATACATATACATATGTAATTATTTATGTTATATTTTTTACCTTCCATGTTTGGTATCTCTTTTTACCATCTTTATCGTATTTAGTTGGAAAATAGAAAGATAGAATAAAGGAAATGGGTAGGTATACATTAATTGTTGTTGATCGTTCTTAATTTTTTTTATTTATTTTACCATTTTTTTCTATATGAGCCGATTCAAAACTGTTTTCCCTCGCTTCAAAACTATGGACCATCCTTGAACTACCTGGGTTAAAGCTAGTTTAATTTCATGCTTCTACATGAACAGTCACAAGAGAGAGTGTTTAAATTCATTGCAAACTACGACACACATACCTAGTTACGGGAAATGAAATTTTTTAAATTCTTTGAAAATGACACGGATATGGGGAGGATGATACCCGCTATATTTATGTGTGTCTATGTATATATACATATTTAAAATCTTACCTTAATGGTTGGTCTGGTTTCATAACTTTCCATCCTCCATATAAGTTATGTAGCGGTATCTATCATATGTTGTTCACAATATTTTATCATAAGGAATGATGTATATTCATAGAAGTAACATATCTTTTGTGGTTGATTACAACTTAACAAGTGGACAAGCTCACAAGTTGTTAAACAAAGTAAATGACCTACCTCACTTCTGTCAAAGCATCTCTCTATTTATTAATCCATCCGCCCCAATTTGATTTGCAAAATTTCCTATCTTGATTGTCCCAAAATTGTTTCCACTTTTTACTTTAGGTATGCAAACTTTGCCATGAGATCATTTTTAGTATCATGCCTATCCCAAGCCAGGATAAAGGAGGGTGTTGTGGTAAGTGCGTGATGGCGAACAATATCACCTTGTCACATCACATGACATGAATTGGAATATGATCGATTCATGTTAGCCGACCCCAAAATTTTTTGG
Organism: Cuscuta europaea; assembly: GCA_945859875.1. Lineage (NCBI taxonomy): Eukaryota > Viridiplantae > Streptophyta > Magnoliopsida > Solanales > Convolvulaceae > Cuscuta > Cuscuta europaea. The sequence goes on from CAMAPE010000051.1 coordinate 9,268,083, forward strand.
GACTAAGGCTTGGATGTTGTTGTTGTTGTTGTTACTTTAGGTATGCAAATATGATTGAACTGACAGACTTACCTTTACGTTTACCCTTTTTCCATTTACTTAGATGCCTTTACTTTATGGGAGATAGGGGAAATGGTAAAGCCAAACTTTATTCATTGCTTTCATGAATTCTTGTATCAATCAAATTCTCCATCACTTTAGGTGCATAGATTGATAAATAATGCGCAGGTCCAAATCACTTTAGCGAAAGCTCATCTACAGGCAGGAGTATGACCTTGTAACTTATTCTGAACACTATAGTAAGTCAAGTGTGCGACTAAAGGGAGCTTTTTGTTTAATCCCCTCAAATTCCTTGATCCAAACATGTGTTAGGATGTGTTGTGGAAAAGTTAAACCTCAGTCATATATAAATGCTAACCTAATCCATTGAGTCAAGGATTGGTTGTTGAGACAAACAACACACTAAAGGAGTGGTGAACAATAAGCCCCATGACCTTTGCCTCACTGTTAAAGAACAAAATCAAAGAGAAGTGTCTCTCGAGTTGTAATTACGTAAATTATTATGAACTGCTCACTTAGTTTTTTTAAATCAAAGTCCATTAGCACTAGCATTACCTACCATTCCTACTGTTCTAAGGCGATTATGTTGATGGGGTGATGATTCTGGATAGACCACTAGAAAGTAAGTAGCTAGTGGTAACATTGTCTTCGTTACATTCATTGCTGCTGACTTAATGGAAGAAAGTTGATTTGAGGAAATCAAGTGCCAGAGAAGTTTTACTTGATTTGATGAGATGCATTAAATGGAGTGATTTTGTTTGTAGCATTATGGGGAGAGAAGTGCAATATACATACTCTTAATTTAGAAGCATTTCACCCTACTCAGAATTTGCATCTAAAGGGGATATATTGATATAATTAGGCCCATAAGCTTTAGTCCTGCTACACAAACCAATCTCTTTTGAGGTTTATTGAATTTGTTTGTGCTTTGTGGCTGAGTTGCAATTTACTACAGTTTTTTACCCTCCAGAATATTTCCTAGTTTTAATGTTAGCTCTGCAGATTTTACTTAATGAACATTTTTTTTTTATGATTTCCTCTGCATTCTTTCAACATTATGCTATTAAATTAAATTTCTGTTAATGCTTTTCAAACAATTTTGTTAAACACAAGCCCAATTGTCATCTGTACATGCTAAAATAGATCTTGCAGTAATATTTAGATTCTTCTAAGTTTCGTTCCTGAAGACAATAGTTTAGTTATCTATATTGTCCAGTGTGCTTCTATGGAATCTTCAGTACACACATAGCGTACCCAAGACACTGTTGATGCAACTCAGACAGCCAATCACTTGATTTAAACTCTATATTTGTATTGTGAAGTGTATAAACATGTGCTATTCAGGTTGTTATCTATGGATGACACAATGTCCGACTCTCTGTAGCTAAATGTATTGTATCTAGACGAAAGTCAATAAATTACCAAGTTGAAGCTCAAATTCATAAAAGTGACTGCGCTCAGCTGTGGATAAACAAGTCACTTAGAATGTCTTTTATGAAAAAAAAATCACCAGAATTGTAGCAAGAAAAAGCGGTGAGGTACATATTGACCTATTTGCACAATGAGTAATGCTGGCTGACATTAGGTTTGTAAATTCTAGGTAGACATTCTTCTATGGTGCACATACATTGAATGATGAAAAGTTAGACATGTGACCATTACCTAATGAATGTGTGCCACATAATAATGTCTCCCCTGAATGCACAATTTTAATAGGCGAAATTCATAGGAATAAACCCTACTTTTAGGAATTCTACAATAATAATCCTTACCGAGAGTGTTAATAAAAATAATCCGAACTAGCAATCGTGTCTACAATGATAAATTGGAGTAAATTTAAACTAATACCCATTTAATACGTAAATGGGTTTTAAATGGGTTTTAGTTTGAGTTCACCCGGAGAAGAAGAGCGGTGAAGGAAAATGTGGGAGTAGGGGTTGGAAATATTAAATGGGCATTAGTTTGAATTCACTCCAATCTATTCTTGTGGACACCATTGCTAGTTCAGATTATTTTTATGAACACTCTCATTATGGATTATTATTGTAGAACCCCTGAAAGTATGCATTATTCTTATGAATTTCGCCAATTTAATTGGTGAAATTGGAATGTTGTTCACATGCAATCTGTTTCTTTAATATCCGTGCAATTGAGACTTCTAAGTTTAATTGGAGGGTGTATATTTCATTTCTACTTAGGATTTTTTTTTGAAATTGTTAACCTCAATTATGCTGTACTCCCTCCGTCCCCCTATTATTGTCTCATTTCCTATTCACTTGGTCAACACAAATCACTCTTAATCTCTTACTTTATTTATCAAATTTTTATCAAATTTGATTCTGGTTTTTGCGACTTTGTAAAACTTTTAATGTAGTTTCTGAATATGCAATTTTTTTTCTAAAAATAATTCTAGTGCGGACAGGGATCTGTTTGCTTTATCGTTAGTCAAGCATCGTAAACCGCAATGGGACAATAATAGGGGGACGGAGGTAGTATTAATCTACTTAAGAATGTAACATTGTAACCTACCACATAAGATTGTTGGTCGTAGATTGGCATTCACTTTAACTCAATAATGTTAATGACTGTCATTTCTTTGGGGTTCAAGTTCATGCTTTCAGATGTAGATATTGATGATCTCAGTACCATCTGACATCTTAAGTTAGAAGTTTTTAAAATGGTGTTGTCTCGCTTGTTTGCGCCTTGAGTGTCCTTTTTCCTTTGACGACCTTGTGAGACGTGTTCATAAATTTTGTTTTTTGTATAATACTATAATACTATTATTATTAATTATTTGTATTTGGACTTTGTTTATTTTTTAGAGCCCAGTTGTATTCAAGGCTACAATAAATACCTATGTTTATTTAATGCTATTTTGTAGATATTCTACTTTTTTTAACTGCACTAATTTGTTATCTTTTCCAAATTCCAATTTATGATCTGACATGCTGACCTGTTTGCACAATGAGTAATTTTCGGGGCCACGGGGGACATTAAATTTGTAAAATGTAGGGATTAGGGAGACACATCTTGTGACATTCATTGTATAATTGAAAGTGAGATATGTGATCATCATCTGATGAATGTGTACCATATATGAATATCTCCCTAGAATTTACATATTTAATGACTCCCTATATTGCTCATCTATAAAGGTTACCATCTTTTGATGTGATCATTGTTGCACAATACTCCCTCCGTCCCCCTAACTTTGTCCTGTTTTACTTTTTTCCTCCGTCCCATTAAGTTGTCTCATATCATATTTGGTAATATTTGAGTGGTTAGAATTCATTCTTACTTTATTCACACCTTATCAACTCAATACCAATCACACAATTCCACTTTTTCTTAAAAACCACACCACGCCCCTTTGTCCCAAACTTAGAGGGACGCAGGTATTATTATTTAAAGGTTACCAAACTTAGAGTAATCTTTGGAAAGATTATCACATATTATTAGTATTCCTAACATCCGTGCAAGAAAGCTATTGAGATTCAGAAATTGGGGTGTAGGAGTATGGTTTTGTTCTACATGGTTTTCTCAAACCTTAGTTAATACACACAAAAAGAAAGTGATTTTTTTGTTCTTTAAGAATGAACCTAATACAGTCTCTGTCCCAACGTGAAGGTTTCCAAACACCAATCTTGTAGTCACTTTAACTCTGATAGGGACCTACCTATTAGTTTAATAATAGAAAGAATAATAATAATAATAATAATAATAACAATAATAATAATAGTAATAAGGGCTTATGTAGTATTCTGGTATAAATAGACATGTAAGGGGGAGTTAGCGGGGAGGCTGTTTAGACTCATTTGGTCTGGGACTGGGAAGTTGGAGTTTATCTCCTTCTTTGGGACTCTGTACACTGTTCATCTCTGTCAATGAAGTTTGGTTACTTTTGTATTTTTTTTACATTTGGTCGGGGAGGCTGTATTTTTTTTTTTTTACAAAAGTAACCAAACTTCATTGACAGAGATGAACAGTGTACAGAGTCCCAAAGAAGGAGATAAACTCCAACTTCCCAGTCCCAGACCAAATGAGTCTAAACAGCCTCCCCGCTAACTCCCCCTTACATGTCTATTTATACCAGAATACTACATAAGCCCTTATTACTATTATTATTGTTATTATTATTATTATTCTTTCTATTATTAAACTAATAGGTAGGTCCCTATCAAACTCTCTTTTATCTCTGGTTTTATGTAACAATGTTCTATCATATTCTAATATGTAAATTTTAATTATTATGACTAATTAAAATATTATCAAAGAAGAGTTAACTTTATCACTAATCAACTTTCGTAAACAAAACTGAAAACCTTGATAGGGGAAGTGATTAATATTGTTGGGCATTGATTGGTCTTCAGTTTAGCTGCATAATGTTAGTGGTATCATTTCTTTAGTGCTGAGAAGGAACCATCCATTTTTCCTTTGATAAACTCTTTGTAGGTCATCTTCTGGATTTCCTTCCGTTTTGGACATCAAGTCAGTGTTTTGATCTCTTCCTCAGTTCCTCTATAGTTCAGGAATCGTTTGATAAAGAAAATCGCAAATCATCACACATCTGCAACAAACGGAAATGTGTTCTTCCTTGGAGAAACACCCATTTCTCCATGATTAAGTTAACACTTGAAATTTCATGTCTGTTTTGCTTGTCCATGGCCACAAATTAAGGTTTCTAAGGTGATCAAATTGGGATTCATTTGTTGCATCCTTTTCAACATCCCAATTCCCAAGGCATACTCTTTTTTCTGTCATTTGCATTTGAAACACCATTGCTTCTGCTCTGCTGCATCCTATTGTTCTTGCATAAGCTGTCGGTATGGTGGTGACTAGTCAGGCCTCGAACTAGCCGCAACCATTCTATATATAAGCCTCATACTTTTTTGACATTGTCCTCATTACACCATGATTGTACTAGAATATATAATTTCTGTCATTTGCTTTTCACAGATTGTTCTAGTCATGATCTCTAACAGCTTCAGAGATCTTTCTGGCTTCCACTTATCCAAAACCCAATGATCAAAGTATCTAAAATTCCCCTTCTCCTCCTTATTCTTTTTCCAAATGATATATTTTCCCACCACTTCACCGAATTCTCCAATACTGTTCGACTCTGAATATAGAATACCTTAAAAAATAGATGATCCTATAATCTCCCCCATAAGAGTAACACGGCTGGAAAGATAGAAGGATATTTGTATATCACGTGAAGAAAAATTTGGTGTATTGTATGTAGTGCAAGTGGCAACATGGCATCAGTTAGTGGAACATTTTTTGTATGTCCGTCTGAAATGATTGCATACACAGGTTAGAAAATTTGAAGATGCTAAGAGATCTTATTTTGCAGGCTTGCACATGTTATCCCACTAAACAAGTCAAAATATTGATACATTACATCAGCAGCAACCATCCCTTAATCCCAAATCAATGGTGCTGGCTACATGAACCAATAGAAAGCATTCAGATACCGTCTATGAAATCCTTATTTTCCATTCTTTTGCCACACACCGTATGTCCAAAATGATTCAATAATATTCATAAGTAGTAGAGTGTTTCTTAACTCACAAATATAATCTTAAACATTAGGTAAAGTCAATCTGAAGGTGAACTGATTAGTGATAGTGTGTACCAGTAAGTGAATCCAGCTCACCCAGGCGCTTCATTTGCATTGATAGTCATAACTGATAAGATCTAAAGTTTACTATAAGTTCAAACTTACGCTGTTTTCTAATCCTCATATGTTTGATATGTGATAATTCATTGATTCACCCCTTTGTATTGTGAGTTTCATTTTGAAGTGTACCACAATCCCAGTGGGATTCAACTCAATCAAGTACATGAAGAAAGGGAAAAAAGGCTTATCAGGCAAAGCAATTCTAAGAGGCCCTTCTGGTCAGTATTGGAAGGTCAAAGTATCTCTAAAGGAAAAGGGCTTGTTTCTAAGGAAAGGATGGCGGGGGGGATTTTACACAAAAAAATCTTTGTTAAAGCGACTTCCTCTTATTTAGATATGATGGAGGCAAAACCGAAACTTGTTGTGCAATTCTTTGTGTGTAAATGATGTACTGAGGCTGGAAGCCTCTGATTCTGGGAAAACAGGTCTGCAAACTATGATACAATTCTTCTCACCTTGTAAAAGGTAAATACCTTTTGAACTCATTTCATAAGCTCTTACTCTGTACTTAACTTTGACCATTCATGATAGTTTTTTATTATCAGTGATCAAATTGCCACAATCTTTGATTCTTTTTAAAATATCTGAAAGGGAAAGGTTGACCTTAGACTCGTGGTGAGGTACATAATAAGTTTTTTTCTCACAGATTACAAAGGAAAGTGCACTTAAATATTTATCAATGTTAAAACATCTCGAGTTCTTGACCATCGAGTGTAATCTTATTTTAGAAGAAGAATTATTTTTCATCTGTTTATATCTATATTGGTTCAAATAAGTACATCTGAGATAAAAATGGGAACTAAATTTATAATGATACGCCTTAATGGTTACCTCTATTTCTGACAAGTATTTATCACAGGTTAGTGGTTTCCAATTAGATTTTTAAAAATGAAATGTGGGCCAATACTGCATACAAAACCGTAGTGGCTCAACCCAATTGCTAAGAATCTTCAAATAGGCCTATAAATGTATCACATACTCATTCTAACCCTAATAGAATTGCTGCTGCTTCAACTTGAGAGTCTTTTCAGAATACCAAGATACTTGTAAGTTGAACAAGGTTCTTTGATCTCTCCTTTTTATCGCTATAATACTGTCATTCGATTGATGAAAGATCACAGAATCACAGAGGTCGGGTTTAAATTTTGATTAATTTTTCGAACAGAAAGGTTCGCTTACCAACCTTTTTAAATCCTGCTAAGATTTCGACCTCAGATGGTACATTTTCATATCCCTGTGTGTTTGTGGTGTCTTGTTTTTCCCTTCCCTGTATGTTGTCTGTCTGTTAATTTTTACTATATTTATCATATTCAGATTGAAATTAAAAAGGGAAAATAAAAGGAAATGGTAAAGATATAGCAAGTGTAGTTAATTATTTTGTTTATTAATCATGTGCATCGTTCTTTTTGACGAAAGAAAAAATGTGGAGAATAAATGCTATGCGGCATCGACTTTATATATATTTAGAAATTTATCACTCAATTTTGTTTCATTATGTTCCTCTTACTCTATTATACCTTGACAATTTTTGTATATAAGGAATGATGCGAATTCATAGAGCAATAACATTTATTTTATGATTTGATATCTAGTGGACATGGCAAAAAACAAAGAGTCCCAAAAGTTGGAAAATGTGGAAGTAGATCACTTCTATGGAACTATAGGGCCTGACGGGGACCGGGAAAAAATGGTAATTTACTATTGTATTTTGCACATTTCTTTATTAAAAATTGCACTCCCTATTTCATCATAACAAAGCTCATTAACGTTCTTTAAAAAATAAAAATTGTTTTCTATATATTTTAAAGGGAAAAATAATTTAAGTATTCTAAACTTTGGAGAGATGTGAGCTCAATACCCCATACTTGCATGTGTAATATAAGCATCATGAACCTTGAGATATATGTTATCATAGCACCATAGATATACATTATATCTTTCAGTAATGTTAGTTTGCGGTACAAATTCTGCAATTTAAATATTTCAAACATTAGGAGGCGGCACTTAGAATTCTAAGCTTTCATTTGTGAAATAATTTTCAGTTATTGTGCTACGATCGTTTGTTAAGTCTATGATAATATGATGTGTATTTTACATATGAATGTCTAGGGTATTCAGCTTACACCACTCCAAAGTTTAGGATATTTGAATTATTCTTCCCATATTTTAATCCATCCTATTTTTAGTAAAATTGTTATGTTGAGATTGATATGATGACATCTCAATCATTTTTCACATGAAACTTGATTTCATATCTTTCTCTTTTCTTTATCTCTTTTTTGTTGAAATGAGGTTGTCTCTTTGCCTGGTTCACTTTTACTACTGGAACTATCCAATTTACTATCCCACATTTTCAAAATTGTACTTCTCCCCTTCTATATTTTCAGGACTCACCGGTGGAGTCAATTACAATACAGTGAAACACCACACATTTGAAACAAGTCGAATGTGTTCTTCCTTTGAGAAACACACATCTCCCCATGATTTAATTAACTCTTGAACTTTTTAAACATCACCAAAGCATACTCCATTTTTTCTAATCATTTTGCATTTAAAAAATGGTTGCTTATGCTCTGCTCTGTCTCTTTATTCCTTTCATAAGCCGCCATTAGCCTGGTGTTGACAAGTCGTGTTTCAGACCAGTCACAACCATTCTATAAACTAAACCTCATACCTTTTAAACGTTGTTCTTGTTATGCGCTGATTGTACTAGAATATTATAGGTTCTGTCATTTGCTTTTGACAACTTGTTCTAGTGTCGTGATCTCTAACAGTTTCAAAGATTCTTCAGGCTTGCCAGTTATCCAAAACCCTTTGATAAGTATCGAAAGTTCTCCCTTCTTATTCTTTCCCGAGGGGTAGACTTTTTAGGCTATTCACCACATTCTCTAATGTAGTCTGACTCTTCATCACAAAATAGATGATCCTATCAATTCTTCCACAATAGTATGCACTCAAGGGCAAGTTTCTTGTACAATAGCAAAAGAAGAGCAGCATGTCTGGAAAGTGAGAAGAATGCTTGTGTTTCATATAAAGAAAGAGTTAGTGTATTGCAGTGTAGTCGCAAAATGGCATCTGTTAGTAAAAACATATTTTGTATGTCCTCTGAAATTAGTGCATACATGGAGGTTAGAACATACTCTCTCCGTCCCTTTAGAAGGTTCCCACTTTCTTTTTTTGGACGTCCCGTTAGAAGGTTCTTATTTCAATTTTAGGAAACTATTAACAATCTTAAGTGATAAATTAATCATTAAATATTAAAAATAATAAATTTATAACATCATAGTTATCAATACTAACTACATTATAATATATACCTATTAAAATTATTTCTCAAAATATACTCAAAGTAATTTATTTAATTATTGTCTAAATAACCGTGCCGTTTTGCTATGGGAACCTTCCAACGGGACGGAGGTAGTAATAAGATATTAATAGATCGTATCTTGCAGCAATTACCCTGCTCAATAAGTCAACAATATTGATACAATAACCGGAGCAACAGCCATACCTTAATCCCAATTAAATGGTGTCGGATATATGAGCCAATAGCAAGCATCTAGATACCGTCTGCCAAATCCTCATTTTGCTCTCTTTTTGCAATGCACCAAAAAAGTTCAAAATGATTTGATAATGTTGATAACATGTAAAATATATATAAACTCTTCAGTATAATTTTAGACATAAGCTAAAGTTCATTTTTGGTGAACTTCAAGTGAACTGATTTGGATAGTGTGTATCAATAATTGAAGCTGCTTACCCGGGTGCTCTATTTGCATTGATAGTGATAACTGATGAGAGCTGCAAGTTTACTTTAAGCTGAAGCTTACACTGTTTTCTAAGCCTGAGTGCAGTATATATTGCTTAATAATTACTTATTGTTGCCCTTTGTGTTTCTAATTTGAATTTGAAGCGAGTCCCAATGAAATTGAAGAAGTACATGAAGGATGAGAAAAAAGGCTTATCGGGCAAAGCGATTTTAAGAAGCCCTTCTGGTCGGTATCGGATGGTCAAAGTATCTCTAAATGCAGATGGCTTATTTCTAAAGAAAGGATGGGGTGAATTTTACCAAGAAAATAATCTTTGTGAAAAGGACTGCCTATTGTTTAGACATGATGGGGACAAAACCATGATATATGATGTGCAGATTTTTTGTACACATGGATTATTGAAGCCTGTAGCCTCCAACTATGGGGAAGAAAAGGTCTGCATGCCATGGGAATGTAGTGCTTGTCGACCTGTAAAAGGTACATCCTGTGGTCATTAGTTCATACGCTTTTACTATGTGTTTTTTAGAGTCAGTTTAATTAAGCTACCATATTCTTTGTTTATATTCTGAACTAAGGTGTATCATAGTGAGGTGTAAAATAATTATTTTTTGTTTCAGAGATTGTAAAGGGATGTGAACTAATGCATATGTCAATGTTAAACTTTCTTGAGCTCTTGACCTTCCAGTGCGAAATCAAACAATTTTATTTTTTACCCAATTATTATTACCTGAATAAAAATAGTGTTCCAGTGTATTTTAGAATATGGAAAACATTTGCATAGTCTATTAAGCTTACTACTAAGCCTCGACAGATGTTTAACCAATGACACTTTGACTGAAGTAGGCAACTGGCTGTCTAGCACAGTGGGTCTTAGAGAGAATTGCAGTAAATATGACTAAGACTTACGAGCACTCCCTATATAGGACTCCATGTTTTACTTTCCTTAAATATGACTAAACATCACATTTCTACCCTTAAAACAATTAATGAATTTAATTAATTGCCTTCCCAATTCCATCATTTCCAATGGAGTCAAATACTCATTATTTTTTGGCTTGGGAATATGATGGAATATGATGTTTAGGCTGAATTCCATGCTCTATTCCATAGTACGTTGTGGTACTTATACATAGGTGTAGAGAGTGTATAAGGTAAGCTACTAAATACAATATTAACTACAAAGATTTGTAACTGAAAAAAATAAATAATTGTAACTGAAATCCTAGACTGGCTCTTCTACACGTCCCCGCAAGCCATTTATTTGATCACTCCCGAGAATCCTGAGGAGGGTAAAGCGCTATCTTGGCAGCGGTTTGGTGAGAACGTCAGCCAACTGATCATGAGAGGGGATATGAAGTACACGAAGAAGCCCACGCTGCACATGTTGCCGCACAAAGTGAAAATCAATTGCAACATGTTTCATACGAGAATGAAAGACAGGATTCACATAAGAAGTAGTAGCACCTTTGTTATCACAAAGCAAGATCGGAGGAGATGGAGTCAAATGTCGTAGGTCATGAAGAAAAGATGTAATCCAGAGAATTTCAAAGGAAACAATAGATAGAGCCTGATACACTGCTTCGGTGGAAGATTTGGCGATGGTCCGCTGTTTGGATGATTTCCAAGAAATAAGTGAATCACCCATAAAAATGGCATAAACACTTTAGAGGAGCGGTCATCTGGATTCCCTACCCAGTCTGCATCGGCATAAGCTTGTAAAGAAAGAGATGAGTTGCAATGAAGATATCGCAAGAGGCGTTTCACGAGCTGCCAATGATTGACCGTGGGTTTGTGCATAAACTGAGCGAGTTTGTTGATAGCAAAAGCAGTTTCTGGTTGGGTGAGACTCAAGTATTGAAGTGATCCAATGACTTGACGATAGAGAGTCACATAATAAGAGCCTGAACTATCAAATAAAGTCAAAGAACATCTGTAATGTGGACATGAGTGTGGACATAGGATTAGCTTCATTCATTTTCAACACCTGCAATAAATCTGTGATGTACTTGTGTTGATCAAGAAAGAGTCCAGCTGGTGAAGGTGTGACCTGCATGCCTAAGAAGTAATGTAAGGATCCTAAATCCTTCATAGATAATTTTTGTGTTAGCAAGTCAATAGTCCGTCGAACCAACGCATGTATAGAACCAGTGACAATGATATACCGGCACATAAATATAGGCGTGAGGAGAAGAGAATATGAAAAGACCAGCGTCAGAAGTTGACTTATAAAACCCAAGGGATAGAAGAAATCCATTATGAGATTGATACCCCACTCAAGGTGACTGTTTTAGATCATAGATAGATTTGCGTAGATGACATACTTTCCAAGAATCATCATTGAATCCAAGAGGTTGTTTCATGTAAACATTCTCTTGGAGATTCCCATGAAGAAATGCATTGTTGGTATCCAGTTGATTGATCGACCAACCATGGAAAAGGGCAATGGGGAGGACAACCCGAATAGTGACTTCGGGTGTCAAAATAATCAATTTTCGTGCGCTGATGAAAACCCTTAGCCACCAAGCGAGCTTTGAAACGATCCAGGGAACCATCTGGCTTGTATATCACTGTATATACCCAAGTTCCTTGTTGAACTAAGGCATCAAATTCTACGGCATAGTTAATCTAAACCAAGGAGATTAGAGTTGAGTTGAAACTATTGCATTCCGGGATTCTGGCAGAGTTAAAGGACAGGGCACTGATTTTCGGGGTAAACTTTGAAGAAGCTGGTATACACATGGATGGCTTTGACGTAGTTTGGCCACCATGGAGAAGTAAAATTGTTTCAGGATATCAGTTAATTGCAATGTCACAGATAACTCGTGAGCAGGAGCATCCAGATGCTTCATTTCTTCTACAACCTTTTGAAATGCTGAACGGTCCCTCAGAGAAAGCATCTCTCAGTTTGGTCCGCTTCAATCCTCATTTAGAAGTCAACTCATTCCATAAAAAATTCGAGAATCTGCCTAATAGGCCAAATATGGAGTGGTCCATATGACTCTGGGTATGACCATTCACGAGTCCTGAAGTCGAATGAGCGGTCAGAACAACGCCATCACCTCCGTTCTTCTCTTCTGTAATCGCTGTATTTACCGTGACAATGGAAGGGGACTTCAAGAACTCTTTGACGGAGTTTATCTTCAAAGCGGACAAGTAGAGTGTGAAGTTCTTCGAAGTCAACTTCTCTGGTTGTACTGATAGAATCAGAAATGGATTCAAACTCTGGACGAAGACCCTCCAAGGCTTGAATGGTGAAGTCTTCGTCGTCCACCGGTCGTCCGGCCTTGCTGAGCATGGTGGAATTGGTCTTTTAGGCTCCGAACTTTGGAGACTGATCCATAGAGACGCTCCAGTGTTATCCCAGACATCGTGCAGAACCATTTAAAGGCTTGCAAGGTGGACTGAGAGAAGAGATGAGAGCATGGCGGAGCAGACGATCCTCTGTTCCATCGGAGATGGCGAGCTGCATCACTTTCTGGAGGAGGAGATACCCTTTCATCAATGTAGCATTCCAGACGGGAATCAAATAGGAGGTTCATCACCTGATCTCGCCATACCAGGTAGTTTGACCCATCTATTTTTTCTGGAAACTGACTAGCGTTAAGCTAATAAGTCCCTCGGTTTTAGGGTGTTGTTGGTTGCAGTAGGAGAGACATTGAGATGATTTTGGAGGTCTCCATGTCCCTGGAGATCCTCTGTACGTCCGGCTTCCTGATCATCGCCAGACATGGGAGGATGACTGGCGGGTGAGAGCTCTTATGGCTCTGATACCATAAAGAGTTTTAGAAGAGATAGGATGTTTAGGCTGAATTCCATGCTTGATTTCATAGTATGTTGTGGTATTAATACACAGATGTAGAGAGTGTATAAGGTAAGCTACTAAATACAATATTAACTACAAAGTTTTGTACTCCATCCGTCCCTTAAAACTTTGACATCTTTCCTTTTTTGTACGTCCCAAAAAATTTTGCCACTTTCCCTTTTAATCAATTTTTTGTGGTTTCTGTTATTTCTCTCTCCTCTGCACAAACCTCAACCACACAGTGTTTACTTTATTATTCTCCGTGCCGGTCAACTTTGGCAAAGTTTTAAGGGACGGAGGTAGTAACTGAAAACAATAAATAATTGTAACTGAAATCCTAGAATATGGATTCTTCTACAATGGAAATGTATATGTTTTAAGCACCTCTTTCAATTTGCAATCAGATGAAATTTTGAGTTATGACGATCAGCCTGAAACGTATACACACATGATGGAGAGGGATGCATCAGAGGCAACAGGTATTGCTGCAATAGATTTGGGTACATATATGAACATCCATTGCAATTTTTGTGATTCTGCTGATAACACCTACACATTTTTGTTTAAATTTGAATGAACACAGTTGTGCTTGTTCTAAATAGACATTGAGTTATGCCAATATGTTGTCATATCCTAGAAGCACAAAGTAAGAAATGTGCATATGTACTCAAGTACTTTTCCTAATTTTAGCATCCTATTCTGAGTAGTTGCATATTAAGTAATTCTGTAATACCTAGGCTTTTAGAAAATCATACTACCTCCGTCCCGGAATTATCTCCTTATTTGACTGGGCACGAGTTTTAAGATAGTGGGAAATGTGTGGTGGAGAGTTGTGCAGAGAAAAGATAAATGTGTAAGAATGATTGTGAACCACAAATTCTTTGCCAAAAAAAGAAAGAGGAGATAAATTTGGGACGGACCGAAAAGGAAAGAATGAAGATAATTCCGGGACGGAGGGAGTATCAATTATTTTAAGTGAGTTAAGTTTCTTTTATGAATAATGTTATTCATTGACGTTACTGGTAAGCTCTAATAAATGAATAGGGAAAAGGGGCAAATAAGCCCTCGAACTAACCGAAAAAGTGAAAATCACCCTTTTTATAGGAGGCTCTGTCCGGCCGTCACCATTTGGGCGGTTACCGGTGGAATTTTTTGATGAATTTTTTTGAGCATCTTCTTCATTAAGTCTAGTTTACCCATACCAAATTTCAGCTAAAAATGCAATCGGGAAGACAGTCAAATAAATGTTTGAAGATAATTGCGCAGGTAAACAACGCAGTATATTTCAGAAATAAATTTGACTGTCTTCCTGGTTGAATTTTTAGCTGAAATTTGGTATGGGTAAACTAGACTTAATGAAGAAGATGCTAAAAAAAAATTGCACCGGGAACCTCCCCAAATGGCGACGGCTGGACAGAGCCTCCTATAAAAGGGGTGATTTATACTTTTTCGTTTAGTTCGAGAGCTTATTTGCACCTTTTCTCAAATATATAAATAAGTAAATGACATTCTACATTTTAGGCCCTTTTTCTATAAATATTACTAATATAATATGAGATGGCAAAAAAGTGACTCAAAAGTTAAATTTCCTAAAAGTGATAATCCCACCGGGAATGCCAGATAACCTAAGGCATGGATAGGTTTAGCAATCCCCTCCATATTACATTCTTGGGAACGTAACGTAACTTTCCCGACTTTTTCTCAACCACGCAAATCAAACATGGGCATCTAACATTCCTTGCATCACATTCCGACCTTCATGTGAGATTATCCCAAACCAAACAGGCCCTAACAGGTAAATTCGGTATCACTTGTACATATTTGCTCAAGCAAAAGAATGAAAAGATCGTGATTAATTTGTAAAAGATGATTTTATACTATTTTCTATTACGTGATCTTGGTGAGAATTATTTGAGAAGCGCTTTTATTTGGTGCATTGAAATATGTTTATTAACTAGCATAGTCAAGATTATGTCAAATATTTTATTTTAAGTTTTTATCTATGTTTTTTATCAAACGTCATAATAAAAAGAACTCATATTTAAAGTGAAAGGTTAAGTGATATGTACTATTGGGATATGTTGAGTGAATCACTCCTAAGCTATCAGACTGGTACCTTTGGGACTAGAAGTGTTATTTCACGGTCACATCTAAGATCATTAGCAGTTGTTGGAGATCTTTTTTCAAAATTTATTCTTTTGATATCTCTTTTAGAATCTGTTTGAGATGTTGTTTGTAAGTTATTTGTTTGGTGCATAAAAGTTTACAGCGTAATTTTATCTATTGAAAAATTAGCAGACTTTTCGAACATTTTTGTGTATTCAAGGTTACTGTGTATTAGCTTATCGGTTGTTCTTCTTCGCGTGTAGAAATACCATTGGTATGGCCAATTTCTATGGTGAGGGGGGACTGAAATGCATGCCAAAACCAGTTCACAGGAACAACCTTGGCGACTCTTAGTTAATGTTTTATTTATGAGTTTCAGTTTTTATAACAAAGTGATTGTTATTACAAAGTGATTGTTATCACCAAGAAATGTGATAACAAGATTTAGTGAAGTTTTTATCCGATGTTATTGTATTTACTTTATTAGATTGTAACATGATTATTTATTAGACAATCGTCTTTTATTTTACAGTTTTATTTAAAAGTGGCACTTAGGGACGTTTCAAAGGCATACTCCATATGCCTTTAGGCCACTACTGTCCTACCTCACTGGGGAGAGTACTTTTTTTTTAACGGGTGTATGAAGCAAAATGTTACTTCCGTAAGGAGAAAATATTTTGGATTGATAAAAATCGATTATTTGAGTGCATGGTGACGTGATTCTCTTGAATGTACAAAACTATTTACTACAGTTAAATAACAGTTATATTTCATATTCATTTTAAGTCCATAGTTTACGATTTTTTTTTTTGGACGAAGTAGAAGTGTACAACTCACCTATGTTTAACCATTGTTAACTTCAATGGCGTAAATATGTTCAACAAAATGCCCTCAAGGAAGGGTATGTTTGGGTATTTATGCTTGTCCAGGTGAATGAAATATTAGTCCACATGTTTTATTGAAACTTGAAAGAGCAAAAGAAACTTTGACAGACCTTTTAGCACAGTAAAATTTTGGCGTGCTACCAATATTTTTTTTTACATTTTTACCTTTTAGCACATAAGACATGTTATCTATCGTACTTTAGTATAACTGTTTCATTTTGACATTTTAGAATTAAAATTATTTGCTAAAGTGATATGAAATTTGTACATTACCTCAAATCTAGTTATCATGGTTTCATTTTGACACTTAGCATTGACTCTTTCTTTTCAAGTGATTTGAATTTATGCAAATAATTACATCCAATCTAGTTGCAGTTGATAATTCCTAGAATATTTTCTGCAGGGCATGTTATATACATAACCTTTTATTCTTATTGCACCAAAAATCGTAAAATTGTTTCAATGAAGATCGATTAGTGGGTTGGTAGAACCAAATTAGTTGCATGTCTTATTAGATTTATAAGTTGCACTACTACTCTATTGTTAATGTAAATATAGGCTAAATGATACTTTTAATTTGTTAAGTTATTTTTTATTACTCCGTACTACGTATTATATTTGATAGGAAAATTTTACTTTGTTAGTTTTACTTTGTTGCAAATGAAAGCATAGATAACTTCTCATCTAAGAAAGTATTATTTCACATCGAGGTTTCGCCACTTTTAGTCCCTGACTATTATGTCAGTGACACTATTGTCTATTGGTACTTAACTTCTAATTTTTCATTTGTAGTCCTCGACAATTATGTCAAAGACACTTTTAGTCTCTAACTTCAAGTTTCCCACATTTAGTCTTCTAATATTGTTAAATTATTACCTTTAGTCCTTCCATTATAATTTTGATACAATAAGTGGATGACTAAAAATGTCACAATTATAATAGTTGAAGATCAAAAGTGTCACTTTAATGAAAGTTGAAAGACTAAATATGGAAATTTTCAAAGACGAGCATCTAAAGTTTCTCTAGCGCAATAGTCGAGGACTAAAACTGAAAAAAATCAAAGTTGAGTATCAAAAGTGTCAATGGCATAATAGTCGAAGGACTAAAAGTGACAAAAACTCATTTCATATTTCCCTTCATCTCATTTGTTCAATTAGAACGTATAATGTTTTAAAGGTGTTTATCTTCATTTATTATTTTTTAGTCTAAGAAAGTAAATATATCAATGCCATAAAGTTACAATGTCTTACTAAATAAGGGAAAATGACACTTTTAATCTCTAAAATAGTCACTATATTGAAATGTCAGACTCATGTTTCTGAGATTGTAAATTCACCCTGAATTATCTAAATTGCTGCAAATCTGGTCCTTTGAGGGGTGAAATTAGGGGTGGACTCGGGCCGGGCCAACCGGCCCGGAACCGGACCAGCCCGCTAGTGTGCGGGCCCGGCCCGGCCCGGTGAACCGGTTGGTTGGCCGGTTCGGGCCACCCGACCCGGTGGGATCTCGGTTCGGGCTCGGGCCCTTCAAAAGGTGAACCGGTCCGGCAGGTTCGGGCCCGGGCTGGGCCATTTTTTTTTATTTTTTTTAAGTTTTTGGGTTGGGCTGGGTATTTTGGGCCATTTGAGGTGGTTAGGGTTGGTTTGGGGGTGAGGGGGAGGGTTGGGGGTTAACTAGGAAAAGCCCAAAAAAAAAAAAAACCGAGGCCCGGCCCGGACCCGGGGGTTACCCGGGCCGGTTCCGGGCCTCCCATACCTTGAACCGAGGCCCGGCCGGTTCAAGGACCGAACCGGCCCCGACCCGAACTGAGTCCATCCCTAGGTGAAATGTATAGTGTGAGTTTTGAGTACATTTCACCGCTCAAAGGACCACATTTCCTGCAATTTGGACAATTGAGGAGTGACATTTACAAACTTGGAATACAAATCTGAAATTTCGATATGGTGACTATTTGATAGACTAAAAGTGTGATTTCCCATACTAATAATGAAAAATATGCATGCATCACCTCGTTTTAACAGAAACTTCATCTCCAACTTTAAATAAGGATGACACCGCATCCTTAAGGGGGGAAGGAGAATGTAAGTTGAACTTTGATCACACTTTGATGGAAAGAGAGTGAGGTTTCATCTCAAATCATTGATTGGAGTTAAATTCAAAACCTCTACCTTGTGTCATCCTCTTTCTACCAGGTGAGCTACGCCCCCGATTCATCTCCACCTTCATAGTATGCCTTTATGTTGTCAAAACACATGTTCAGGTCAAATCCAAAACTAATAGGAAAAGGTTTTGTTCAATATAAGGTAAACAATTTCAATAATGTAAATGAATTTGTAGATGATGCGAGACAAGAAATCAGAAATCTCTTAAATTATGCAACTTCAATAGTTCGTCACTTCTATATAACGAGAAGATATTTAAGAGAGTGAACCGTGAGTTTGTTTAGAGAATTTTAGAAGCATTACGAATTACGATGCCATGTATAATACGGAGGTTTTGTATATTCTATTATTTTATATATAAGAAAAGAAATAGTTCATAAAAATATAATTTTACCCTTAATGAATCCTACGTGTCTTCGGGAGCCAGGACACTGGGCCGGACTGGGTCGGTATAAAGAATATTTTTAGAGCAAAAATTACACGGAATTTTTACTTTAAAAATTAATCCATTTTTAAAATTTTGGGTGGGCCGTGACCTAGGTTGGCCCACCCCTAACTCCGCCCATGCGTGTCTTGCTCTCCTTAATTCCCTCATTTGCTACAACAATGTCACGTGGCCATTTCACTTCAAAGTACCGAACTTCTCCAATGGAAAAAAGAAGGGAGCAACCGTAGGATATGTAATTGGTGGAGCCCAAGCTATAAAAAAACTCCAATTTTCTTTAAAGTATTTTAACTTTTTAATTATTATTAAAGAAAACTGTCAAATCAGTCCACCTATTATTTCAGAAAAGTCAATTGAGTCCACATACTATTTTGTTAATCAATTAAGTCTACCAAGTCTTAAATTTTCACCAATTAGGCCATTTGACAGGTAAATAACGGGTATCCCTTCTCTAAAGCTGAGGTGGATGCCACTTAATTATACAAAGTATACTTTTTTTTAGGTTTTTTCCATTTTTATTTCAATTTTCTTCCTTTTATTCTCCCTTCCCCCATTTCCGTCTTCCTTCACCACTTCCTGCTTCATTCCATTTGTTTCTTTTTCCCCTTCATCTCTCTGCAACTCCTCCCCTCTTCTTCTTCCCTACTTCTTCTACTCCGAAGCCCAACCCAACCTCCCCCTCCCTTCATCCTTTCCCACTTTCTCAGTAGTTCACCCCCAACTTCTTTCCCTTTTTTTCTTTTCTCCCTCTTCTTTCTCTTCTTCTCCACTCTACTTCTACATTACCCAACCTTCTATCCTCCCTCTTTCATGGCTAGAGAAGAAGAATATGGCAACCCGCTGGCAACCCGCCGGCAACCCTTGCGCTTCTTCAATGGAAACCAGACGGCGGCGCAGATATCGACGGCGGCAGCAGCAGAGCTCGACTGAGATGGTACAGACAGAGGTGGACGGTGGTAGAAAGATGGAAAGCTAGAGGGGGAGAAGGAAGAAAGTGGATAAGAGAATTAAGAGAAAAGAGAAGAGAAATAAAAAGGGGATGAGTTGCAGGAATTGAAGAAGGAAGAAGAAGAAAGAACAAAAAAGAAATAGATAATCTAATGCCACACTAACCCCAAATAAGCGCACACAAGGAAAAAAAGCCACGTGGAAGATCCACGAAGGCCGATTAACAGGGAAACCGGTCCATTACCAGAGAAAAGGAAAATTTGGTCATTTTTTGGTACTTGATAGACTTAATTGATTGACAAAATAGTATGTGGACTCAATTGACTTTTCTGAAATACTAGGTGGACTGAATTGACAGGTTTTCCTTATTATTGTATATAAGAAAAGAAATAGCTCATAAAAGTATAATTTTACCTGAATCATACATGTCTTGCTCTCCTTAATTCTCTCCTTTGCTAAACAATGCCACGTGACCATTTAACTTCAAACTACTGAACTTCTCCAATGGAAAAAAGAAGGGAGCAGCGGTAGGATATGTAGTTGGTGGAGCCCAAGCTATAAAAAAACAAAATTGCTCTTTGTACACACAATTGTACACTCAATGTACACACTACTTAAACCCAAAAAAATTTACCCCCCTCTTTTCCCCTCACTCCCCCACCCGACCCACGCTTCTCACTCGCTCCTCACTCGGCCACTCCTTTCTCTTCTTCCCTTCAACGAGTTCAACAAACAAGCTTCCACCTTCATCAACCTTCACAAAGCTTCCTCTTCGATGGATTTTCCGTACGACGACATGTTGGTGACTAACTTCGACGATTTTTGGGCTTCATGGAATGAGAATCCCGGAGGCAATGAAGTTGGGATGTCTTCCGGAGCTGGAGAAATTCAAGGACAGACGCCCGGAGCTGGAGAAGGTGACGGGATGACGGATGGAGGCGGAGAGGGGTCTGGAGATAACACCGGAGTTGGAGATGTTGTTGGACGCACTCTTGGAGCCGGAGAAGATGAAGATCACACGAACCTAGCCGGGGTAGATGAAGGGCTGACGTCGCCGGCGGCCATGGACGTCGTTTCTGACCTTGGTATAGTGACGTGATCTTCTTGAACGTTGAAATGCGTTTACTCTCACATGCATGTTGTTAGAGGTGGAAGTTGTTTATGTGTTAATTTATTTGTTTATGTGAGTTTTAGTGGGTTTATGCTTGTTTATGTGGGTTGTTAGTGTTTGCAGAATGTCATAAACATGTTTGTTTGTGTAGTATTCAACGTGTCCGTGACACATAAGCATGCATACGTTTGGTGGCACATGCAAGTCGTAGGAGCTGTCACTTGTTTATGTGTGTGTTTGTTTGTGTATGAAGACAGTGGAAGATTTATTTGTTTGTGTAGTATTTCAACTAGTCTGTGAAAGATTTGAATTGTCTGTGTGCATATATCACTGTCTGTGTGATATCGTAAGTTGGTTAGAACACATTAATAAATGAATCATGTAACATAACAGATGGAGAAGAGCTGCCAAAACAGAATGAAGTTGGTCAAGATCCGGAAGTTGGTATGGAGTTTGAAAGTAGAGAAGCAGTCTATGATTTTTACAAAGCATACAGGAAGCGTTTGAGATTTCCTATAAGAACTAGGAGCACAACTAAAGACAAAAGAGGAGAACACATTGTGTCAATTCTACTAGAATGTTCGCGGGCTGGTCGAAGATGTAGTCAGTCAAAAAATCAATTGAAGCCCCAACCTTCAATGCAAATAGGGTGTGAAGCTAGACTACGAGCGCACGTAAATTATGCGGGAATTTGGCAAATTTCAAAAGTCTTTTTACAACATTCACATCCTATGAGTCCAACAAAGGCTCGCCTATTCCGATGCAATTGGAGGTTAACTCATGGAATGGCGAGGAAACTTGCAATAAATGATGTTGCGGGAATACGACTTAATAAAAGCTTCACCGCGGCCGTTGTTGAGGCCGGTGGGTATGATCAACTTCCCTTCATTGAAAAAGATTGTAGGAACTATATAGATAAAGTTAGAAAACTTAGGTTAGGTAGTGGGGATGCAATTGCCATTCAAGGGTTCTTCGCTAAAATGCAAGCTCAATGCCCCGGATTTTTCTTTGCACTTGACTTAGATGAGGAGTCAAGATTGTGTAATATCTTTTGGGCCGACAATAGGTGTAGATATGCGTACAAAGAATTTGGAGATGTCATAACATTTGACACGACCTACCTTACAAATCGGTATGACATGCCATTTGCACCATTTGTCGGCGTAAATCATCACGGGCAATCAATGCTACTAGGATGTGGATTAGTCTCTAATGAAGATACACAAACCTTTGTGTGGTTGTTTAAAGCATGGCTTGAGTGTATGGATGACATTGCTCCAATTGGGATTATTACCGACCAAGATCGTGCTATGCAAAACGCCATTGCACTTGTTTTCCCAAACACGAACCACCGATGGTGTTTATGGCACATCATGAAAAAGGTACCCGAAAAACTCGGAGGGGATGCACAAAAAGATGAAATATTGGATGTTTTGCATGATTGCATTTATGATTCCCAATACACCCAAGAGTTTGAGGAGAAATGGGTTGACATGGTTCAAAGGTATGAATTTGTATGCTTAATTTTGTGTACTGGCAGTAAGTTTTCTGGCTCATAGACATGTGTATCGGTCATAGACAATAAATTTTGTAGTTCACGGTCATAAAAGTGTTTGTGGGCAGTGAACAACTTATTTTTCATTTATTGTGAAACTGAGCTGTTGTAGTGTATATGCTTTCAAGTTTTCACTTGAAGAGCATGAATGGCTAGGGGTGATGTACAATGAAAGAAAGCGTTGGGTACCATGTTATTTAAAGCCAACCTTTTGGGCGGGCATGTCCACAACTCAACGAAGTGAGAGCATGAGCGCATTTTTTGATAAGTATGTGAATTCGAAAACCACTCTCAAACAATTTGTTGAACAATACGGATGTGCTTTGCGTGATAAGGTGGAAAAAGAATTTCAAGCGGATACTAACTCATTTACCAAAATGATTCCATGTGTGACTACATATCCAATGGAAAAACAAGTGCAACACATTTACACTCTTTCCAAGTTTGCGGAGTTTCAAAAGGAATTACTTGGAAAGCTTTATTGTGATCTCCTAGTATGTGAAGACGGTAAAAATTTTATGGTGAAGGAGCGTATGGATATTAATGGGTTTAAGAAGAATGTGAACTTCTATATTGAGTTTGACCCAATTACTTGTTTTGGAATATGTAGTTGTCATTTGTTTGAGTTTAGGGGAATGATATGTAAACACTTAATTGTGGTCCTAATTCGGCTTGATATACAACTCTTGCCCGAGGTGTACCTAATGAAAAGATGGAGGAAAGACATGAAAAGAGCGTACCAACGAGTGAAAATCAATTATGACGGGTGGATTACAACGCTTGAACAACACCGCTTTGACAAGTTATGTAAGACCTTTGAGAGTTTTGCCAACATGATAGCAGATGATGAGGCCAAATACAACGAAGTCCTCCTTTGGTTGGACACCCAATTGTCCACATATACTCCTCCGGTTAACCATTCTTCTATTGGTGGCAACATGACACATGGACTAAGGTAGTAATAGTGATCAAGTCCCAAACCAGTTAAGAATTGAGCAGGATAATTTTCTCTCACATATGTTAACTAATACTCGTTAATTTTCATATTTATTGTAATCACTTAAACTTTATGTCACTCACTTATTGTACACTTTTTAGAATATTATTTAATTTAAAATTAATCTAATCATGAAAATGTATTAATCAAGTCTGCATAATCTATGCTACCAATGAATTCCTTTTCAATTAATAACATAGCTAATCCATTCAACCTTTTTTGGGACATGGTTGAAGATGTACTCCCTGAATTGGAGTGGCACTTTTATTCGAAATCAAGTAGTACGTACTATTAATATTTTGTTTTCCTCTTTTGAAATCGAGACATAGATTTCAGAGGCAAGGTACAAATAAATAAATAAATACATAATTTAGTGAAATCCTTAACAATATATATTAGTAATTTTCACTTTAAAATACAAAGCATTTAATTTAATTAATG
Organism: Cuscuta europaea; assembly: GCA_945859875.1. Lineage (NCBI taxonomy): Eukaryota > Viridiplantae > Streptophyta > Magnoliopsida > Solanales > Convolvulaceae > Cuscuta > Cuscuta europaea. The sequence goes on from CAMAPE010000051.1 coordinate 9,292,044, forward strand.
TGAATTCAGAATTTCATAATTGCAACACTGGTAACACTAAATAAAAAACAAGCAAGAATCAACTAGTATTCAAAAATTTACAAATTAGTCTATTTGGCATTCACACATGACAAATTAATTATACATCACATTAGCATTTAGCACATCAATATAAAGTTAGAAAAATTTCTGAAAATACAAACGAATTACAAAATAAGCAAATAAAAAACATAGACTGAAAGAATTAATTATAGAACTTGGAGCCTAGAAGACTAGAAATAGAAGTCGAACTGCCCAAAAGGAAAAATAAAAAATAACTAAAATTGAAGGGGTATAGTGAGGAGAGATTATACATATTTCACCTTTCTTATCTTTTTTATTATTATTCCCTCCGTTCCATTTTACTTATTTTAATTTCTTTTTTGAATTGTCTCAAAATAAGTATCACATTTTCCCTTTTGAAAAGAAATGTGTGGTATTCACTATTTCACTTTATTATACTTCCTCCGGTTTCAAAAGATCTTAACACTTTGATTTTACAGTTTTTAAGGAAATAAACACTTTTTGGCACTGTTTGACACTGTTTTGTGTAGATTTATTTGCCAAATAAGGCAAATAAGGAAGTGTAAAGATCTTTCTGGTATTGCTAAAAATGGAAAGTGTAAAGATCTTTCAGAACCTGAGGGAGGGAGTACACAAATATCAATCACATGTTTTACTTTTTTTTTCACTTTATTACTCCCTCCGTCCCTTATAACTTTGTCAACTTTCCTTTTTTGGTTGTCCCAAAAACTTTGTCACTTTCCCTTTTAATCAATCAATTTGTGGCTCCTGTTATTTCTCTCTCCTCTGCACAAATTTCTACCACACATTTTTTACTTTATTATTCTACGTGCCGGTCAAACATGACAAACCTTTAAGGGACGGAGGGAGTACTAATTAAGTCAGATACAAATGAGATACATGGACTAAGGTAGTAATAGCATTTTTTTACTCCGTATCTACTACTCCGTAATTTGGAAGGAAAAAATTCTTCTTTATTTTTTTTATTTTTATGTTTTTTTCTTATCTTTTAAAATCAAATATCCGGCTTCTCAATCTCAGACGGTGCCGGAAAAGTCAGACACGGCACCTAGATCCTCGAAGTCGTCAAATCACAGAAGACAGCGTTCATCTTGAGAGGCATTCAAATGGACCCCACAATCATCTATCTTACGGCGGTCGGTCAGATATGTCACATTCATTTCTTTCTTTCTTTTTTTTCTCTTTTGGAAAGTCTCATTCATTCACTCATTTATTAATTAAAAATAGGAAAACCCACGTTTTCCTGGATTCAACGGCCTTTCAGCTTGAACAATCAAGCGGATTCCATAGCATTTCATTCAGGCTTTCGCGGTTAGATGAGACCTGGCAATCCAACTTCCTTCAATCTTTAGCCCAGGTCCGAAAACGCATTGCTCTGATGCACAATGGCAGGTCGAAACAAGATTTGATCTCCTATCCACCTCCACTGCAATGGCAAGATCCCCCATTTCAAGAAAGTTGACATTTTTCCTGGTTTTTAGGTAATCCATCTATGAGGACAATAATCTTCTAATCTGTACTGGACTTCTCACTATTTATTCATTTTCTTATTTACTTATTGATTTATTGTTTTGTTTGTTTGTAATTGTCAAGCTGAAATGAGATTTGATCATGGTTGCAGAAATTCCGAGTACAAGATCTCCATTTCTTAGGAAGTTGACTTCTTAGACACATTCTCCCACTGTTTCCTAAAATATTTGTTGCTTCAGAAGATTTGAAGGCATATTAATTGAATGGGAGAGGAGGAGAAACTCCCAATTGACAGTGAGGAATATGCAAAAGAAGATGGGGGAGGTCAGAGGAGGAGGTGGGGGTGCATATCTGCCGGGCCTGTCGACTGGTTCAGAATGCTTGCCAGAAAAACGCACTGGAGCTTTGTGTTTGGCGTGGTGGTGGTGTATGGGATAAGCCAGGGACTGGGCGGAGCTTTTGCTCGTGTGGGAACAGAATACTACATGAAGGATGTGCAGAAGGTGGAGCCTTCTGAGGCTCAGGTCTATACAGGAATCACTACTATCCCTTGGCTTGTTAAACCACTCTGGGGTCTCCTCACTGATGTTGTTCCCATTTTGGGATATCACCGAAGACCTTACTTCATCTTTGCTGGTACACTTTTGCCGTCGTATCTTGCTGGTTTTGGCTATGATTTGATACTTTAAATAGCTTAAATTGTGGCAAATTGATGCTTTAGTGTATGTAGCACACATATATGAATATATAATATCTGACCAGTCACTGTTATAGCTTAGGGTGTCACTCACACACATATTGCATGAATTTATTGTGTCAACAATGTAGTTGTGATTAAGGGATGGCACATTGGTGGTAATGATGATGGTTTGCTTAGGACGGGCCTACTCAAGGGGAAAATCAGTTGCCCGAAGTTTCAAAGTGAGATTAATCAGGGCAAAGCAGAGACCTTTTACAAACTGGCATGTTTGATTAGTTTGCACTACTGTGTAGTTAGCAATAAGAGTAAAAATGACTAGAGTGATGTTTAGTATGTGAAGCAGTATAGCACACCAAATGTAAAGCAAAGCATTGCCATCATGTTTTTTTGATGCATTAATAATTGCATTACCTAATTGTACACAATTAATTGACACTAAGGTTTTGTTTGTATGAAGAGAAATGGGTAAAAAAGAAAACAAGAGAGAGGAATGAAAACATGGTTTGGCTTGGAGAGAAATAAAAGGAAGAAAAATGGGTTCCACCTATGTTTTACATTCTCTTCTATTGTTCTAACCCCAAAGTTGCCTTTGTGAAAGTGAGCAAATTCTTTGTTTCTAACATCTAACCTTAAATATTTTCTCATTGTCTAAAAGTAGTGAGCACGTCTATTGTGAATTTAACATGGACACAATATCAAAGGTGTATAGATTATGAAAAATGTACTCTGTTCTTTCAGCTTTATTTCTCTCATTTTTCCATTTTGTTCGGTCTCATATATATACTTTACAAATTGAAAATCAACCATGCAGTTCCACTTTTCCTTAACTCATGTGCCAAATTCCTTTGTCTTCCTCCCCTATCTCTCCAAACTGTATTTCTTGTATTCAGTAGATTTTATGTGGTTTCCATCATTTGCAATGGAGCCAAAGATTCATTATTTTTTTGCTTGAGATTATGATGGAATAAAGCAAAATGGCTCACTAAACTGTCTGCGCTTCTTTGTTATGAAGCAGCAGTCAGTCCATGCAATTTTGGACGGGATTTTCACTATGGGTCATCCGGAAACAGTCTCTCTGTGCTTTAGTACAGGGGTAAGACTGCGTACATCCGACCACCCCTTACCTCACCGTAGGTGGGAGCCTTTGCGGCACTGGGGTAAATGAAAATGATGAGTAGATTTTATGTGGTTTCATATCATAACCATTATAAGCTGTAGCTTACTTGGAGCAAAAAGAAAATGCATTGTACCCACAAGAACAATTACTAATGGACTAGAGGTAGACCAGGAGAGGGAAGCCATAGATCATCTGCTAAGTACTATAATAAGCCAGGAAACTAAGTACAACAGACACTTTTACCTATTCTGAAAAACTTGAACTTTTAAGCTTCATTCTGTGATGTAATTATAAAGGGATCAGCCACCATATAAATAGAAAAGACAAATTGAAATCATCGTTTTCTTTTATTATAGAGTATTGGGTGTGGTCATTTCAGGGGCTATCGGAATTGTCTCCATGCTGTTCTTATCATTGCATACAAACCTGCATATTGTGTTTGCACTCCTCTCCTTAACAGCTGGAAGTGCCGGAGTTGCAATTGCTGATGTTACTGTTGATGCTTGTGTGGCACAGAACAGTGGTGCCCATCCTTCCCTTGCACCCGACATGCAAAGCTTATGTGCTTTGAGTGCCTCTATTGGTTCACTTGTGGGCTTCTCCCTAAGTGGCATCTCCGTCCACGTACTTGGGCCTAAGGGGGTGTATGGCTTGTTGGCTATTCCATTTGGGCTTGTGTTTTTAGTTGGGATTTTGCTCAAGGAACCTGATTTGCACAATTCTTCTTCTCACCAGGTATTAAGGTTAAAGTTGTTGAGAGTAGACTAAGTAGTATATACATAATATTTAATTAATGTCAGACTTTTGTTTAATCCTTTACTTTTTATTGAGAAGCTTCCAGAGGTGTAACGTAACCTTCAGGTTTTCAGTATTTCTCAAAATGACCTTCCCATATATATGGTTCTTACGGTGAGGGTTACCTCGGGAAAAGTTTACAGGTATTTTAGTTGGGATACCATGGGGTCATTTTGAGAAATGTCACATGCCTGATGGTGACATCAGGAAATTTCCTTTTTTAATTTAATGTCTAATCTGTCAATCCACGTTCAGGTAAGCCAGAAATTTGGGAGTGCTGCAAAAGCTATGTGGAAAACCCTAAAATGCCCTGCTGTTTGGCGTCCATGTGTGTATATGTATTTGTCCCTTGCATTAAGTTTTGATATCTCTGAAGGGATGTTCTACTGGATGACAGATGCAGAAGGAGGACCTCATTTCTCAAAGGTGCGCCGAATGAGCTGATGTTCTTTTCAATTGTCATGAATATTTCCATACAAGCATGCCTGATTGTTTAACAAGGTTACATCAGTGTTTCTTTCATAAATGCAGAACAGTTAGCATTTGTCTTTCAAAACCTAGATTTGATCCCCCCCCCCCCCCACCCGATCTCATGACTACTTGAACTATTAAGCTTGCTCTCCATTATCTCAGACTAGATTCCTAGTGACGTTATAACAGTGCTTTAAAAACGAACCATTGAAGTGTATCCGGTTCAACTGTAGGTGCAACCATTTTAAACTTCTGTTGTGAAAAAATGTAATGCATATATATAGACAGATATATACGTATTACATATGATGCATGTATGTACTCCTTAATCCATTAATCGTTAGCTGTTCTACATTCCCTTTTTGGAAAATGATAGTCTGAGAATGACATAAGTGCCCTTTCAAAAATTTCTCACACTTTTCTTACTTTTAATACACCAGTTTTTTTTTGAATTAACCCGTTCATCCGATTTGGTCTGGTTTAATCTCATTCAACTAGGAAACTGTGTTTAAGGGTTTTAAGAACCGGTTAGGCCTCTGATCGATTGAACCATCTGGTTCCTAAAACGCTGCTTTATAAAGTGAAATTTTGTGAGAACCATTGATTGAAAAACACAAAAAGGCCTGTTTTGTTCTTTTCTTTCTATTCCTTACTATCATCAAAATTATGCTACCATGTTCTATAACAATTGATGTATTATTACTTGTCTGCAGGAGAGTATTGGTTACATATCCGCTATTGGGTCCACCGGATCTCTGTTGGGTGCTATACTTTACCAGTATGGATTAAAAGATCACCCCTTCAAAGGGCTTCTTTTCTGGACGCAGTTACTGTATGGTCTCTCTGGAATGCTGGATTTGGTTCTCATACTACGCCTAAACTTGAGGTTTGGCGTGCCGGATTACTTCTTCGTGGTTATAGATTCGGGCATCTCTCAAATGATAGGGAGACTCAAGTGGATGCCCCTTTTGGTACTAACTGCCAAGCTCTGTCCACCTGGCATTGAGGGCACAATCTTCGCACTGCTCATGTCTATTGACAATACCGGCCTTCTCACATCCTCATGGGGTGGGGGGATTTTACTTCATGTCTTGAAAATCACAAGGACACGGTTTGAAAAGTTATGGCTAGCACTCTTGATAAGAAACGTGTTAAGGGTCACTCCTCTTTTTCTCCTGTTCTTGGTCCCAGGAAATGATCCCAACTCTACCCTCCTCCCGACCGAAGGTCTGTTCTCTACACGTGGGACCCATGAGTCACCTGACAGCACTCAGAACGAAAACATTGAGCTTGTTTCCCTTGTTGACAACATGGATAGTGCTAGATAGTCAGGAGCTATGTTAATGTGGTTTGATCCTTTCTTGGGGGGAAACTACACGGATTTGATAACATATATAGGCCAACATATTTATTTATTAGACCAAAAGAAAACCACTCATTTTGTGTCTGAATTTTGGATGCTGTAAATTGTTGGCTAGAGGATTTTTTCCTGTTCATTCCACATTATTTTTGTTGTTGTAAGCAAATTATATAATTATATATATAGAATATAGATAGATAGTAGACCACCACTTGTACCACAAAACAGTGTATGTTTCTGTAAAGGTGTGAGTGTATATTGCAGCCTAGCAGGACTATAATATCTATTCGTACAGTGTGTGTAGTTATGAACTTCAATATATGCTGAATACCAAAAACCTAATGCGGGATTCTTATTTGTCACAGCTTTGTTAATGACCGTGACTGTTTCTCTTTTATACTTACTTGCTTAATGATGCTACGTGCCTGGGATGGATTTGGAAGGCCGACAGAGAGAGGGGTGGGGAAGGGAAGGGAGGGGGGGGGGGGGGGGGGGGGGGGCAAGCATGATGTTGATCGATTATTCTTGCATCCATAATCGATTAAGGTTGGGTACTTGGGTTAAGAATCTTAAGATGAATGAGATAAGTTTTAGTGGTTGTTTACTTTTTTTCATTAAGTTCTGAATGGATTAAGACGTTTGTCTCGGTTAAGAGATCTGTCTAGATTAAGTATCATTGATATAACTAAGTGTTTAATATATATCCTGAATGAGTAGTCTGAATCATGTAAAATGACCAAATTACTCTCTGGAGCTAATAGAATATTTCTTTATTCAAAAATGTAAATCGATCAAATAAAAGTCAAATTTCCCCAATTTGACAACATTAGTATAGTTTAGATACTTTAATACTTCTTTAAAATAAATCCAAACTTAGTAATCCAAACCTAAAGTTACCTCATAAAATCGTTCATCAATTAAACTATTAAAGTAGCACCGTTTTCTTTTCCAATAAGACAAAAGAAGAATTCCTTGTTCTAAAACTTGGGCTTGCTAGTGGCTACAATTTGCTTGATTTTTTAGAGCTATGGTTGTACTAAAAGTATGAAACTGAATATATATAAATCGCAGAACAACTAATCAGAAATTCGTTTATAAGGCAACGGTCATAAACTATTGAACAGAGGGATGGACCAAACTGGCCCGGCCCGGAACCGGCCTGGCCCGCTACTGTGCGGGCCCAGCCTGGCCCGGGTAAGTCATGGGCGGTTCGGGATTTGAACCGGCCCAAGGAGGTAGGGCGGTTCGGGCACGGTTCAGGAAAATAGGGACCTGACCCGGCCGGGTCGGGCCCGGTCCGGGCCTAACGGCTAATTTTAAAAAAAATCTTTGGCAGCCAAATAGGCCTTATAGCCATTGTATTTCAACCCAAACGACTCTATAGCCGTTGGGAGCCTGCCAGGGGTCCCGGGGTGGGTTGGGGGTGGGGATGGGGTGGGGGTGGGGTACAAAAAATCTATAAATACTCCATTTTTTCTATACAATTTACTACACATCATCTCCAAATATTCCTACTCTCTAATCTTTATTCTCTACTAATCTTCTCCATCTTCATCTTCTCAAATTTATAACTACATATATTATATTTATAAAATTTATTATCTACTTATTATCTACTTATATTAATATCTAATTATTATATTATTGTTATTTACTTATATTTACATATTACATATACTTAATATATACTTATATATATTAAAGTATTATATATAAGTGTATTACTCATCTTATAGTAATATACTTATATTATATATACTATAAACATAATATTATATATTACTAGTTAATCTACTTATTATCTACTTATAAATATATATATTAAGTATATCTACTTATACACTTATTATCTACTTATCCAATTGCTTATACACTCTCACGCTCCCATTAATTTAGTTTACACACTCATACATTCTTTATTAATATAAAACTAGTTAATTGTTTCACTTATCATTTTAGTATTAGTTCATTGCTATAAAAGTAGTTAATCGTTAGTTGTTAGTTTATTGGAAATAGTTACATTAAAAACATCACCTATCATTTTAGTATTAGTTCATTGCTATAAAAGTAGTTAATTGTTAGTTGTTAGTTTATTGGAAATAGTTACATTAAAAATTGTTAGACACTAATTGTTTGTTTAATTGTTAAACTAGTTAATTCGAAATTAATTGTTTAATCGTTAAACTAGTTAATTGTTACATTTATTAATCTCCTATCATAGTAGTTAATTGTTACATTTATTATTCTCCTATAAAACTAGTTAATTGTTACATTTCTTATTCTCCTATAAAACTAGTTAATTGTTGCATTTATTTTTCTCCTTTAAAACTAGTTAATTGTTACATTTATTAATAACCTATCATAGTAGTTAATTGTTACATTTATTATTCTCCTATAAAACTAGTTAATTGTTACATTTCTTATTCTCCTATAAAACTAGTTAATTGTTACATTTATTACTCCTATAAAACTAGTTAATTCTTAAACTTGTTAAATAAAGTTGTTACGTTTTGAACATGAGGGTTTTTAGTGAAACTGTAGAAGTTTTATCAAAACACAAAAATGAAGTGAATTTACAAGAAAATCGAAACTCAATTTTGCAAGAGGTGAACAATCAGTCGAATCAGATGGAGAATAAGAAGAAACTCTAGAATAAAAAACAGAAACAACAAAAATTAAACCCATATGCAATGAGAGGAAATATCGATTGAGTTGAAGGGGATGCAAGTTTTCTTCACTGCTTAGCTCTGTTCGGATAAGTCATAAGCACGCCGGTTGATGGATAGTGTACCCGTAGGTAGCTTATCTGAGAGGTTATTGCGGAGAATAACTAGAGAGAAGGCAGAGCAAGTAAGTAGAGAGAGTGTATATTAGATATGTATTCAACGTATTTCGCTTCTGGTTACAAATGAGGAAATGGGGTGCTATTTATAGTAGTAATAAATGCCTGATATGGACATGTGTCAAGCATCCATTGGACGAGGGGTCACATCAACTGGTTGGCGCGGACAATCGCATGTGACCGCATTTAATGCGGCTGTTGGATGTGACGTCGTACTTGGTACGGTGATTCAGGCGCATGTGGAGTGGATATTATGTCGAGAAAGGTGCCCTCAGCTGCAGGTGATTAGCCGAGGGCTCTGAGTACCGGGAACTCCCTTAGTGCCGAGGGATCTAGGTGCCGAGGGCTACTGATTTTCACCGTTTTCTCCCAGTAACTTCGTATGCTTGAGCTGGGCGTCTTGTGAGAATTTGGAGCCTTCGGCCAGGGGGCCGAAAGCACTCCCAGTGTGCTACGTGGGTTGCTCAGTACTCGGGAAGCTGTGTTTTGAGCCTGCTATGCCCCCTAGACCTATTGGGCCTTTATCAGAATAGTAGAAGTCTATGGGCCAAGGGTTCCTAGGCCATATACTCCATCACCGGTTTCCTTAGAGCATGGTGTTGCCCGTGATGGTCTCGAGAGGGGAATATATCTTCTAGAACACTTGTCCAAAGGGGAAGAGAGGGTTATAAAAGGGACTCCTCTTCAAATGAGACGTCTGAAGCGCAAGGACTGTAAAAATTACGCTGAACAAATAAACCACAAAACGTAGCGAATAAGTCCTTTTTATAATTAAGTCACGGGGCATTAGTGTCAATTGTCAAATAGCAGATATATGTTCACTTCTACCATCACACGCAACAACATTGTTTTACAATAAATGTCACCCCATTGCAAAAGTCATTATATCTTGTTTGAGTTGTTTCCACTTGCATGAAAAATACCACCAAACAGCTACAAGTCGAGATAGTAGGCTAGTAGCTATAAAATAATTTCATATTTCAATATTGGTATTGTGAATTCATCATTCATTCATTCATGTACCATGAAATAGGATTTAAAAAGTAAACACTACACTGATATACTGATAATGGTAAGCACCATAGCTATACTGATAAAGTTAAGAACTTAAGCACACCGTTTACATGCTGATAACTTAATAGGGGCAGTGTGCTGGGAGCCTGAGAGCCAATCGCACCACCGGATACAAATTTATGGCATAATAACAATTTAACTTCAATCTAATACTGCAAATACAGAAATATATTTTTATGTGCATAAAGAGAAACATCAGCAATGGATACAACGAGAGAGTATTTGATTAAGGATCCGCACAATAATTCTTAACAGCTTTTATTGCAGCATTTCCTTCCCAGAAGACCATGAAGCTCCACATGGATGGAGAATTATCATACACCAAATCAATTTAAGGCCAATTTTTTCAGATGATTAAATGTCTTCTGTTTTATCCACTGCCGATCATATGGCAAGTAAGCCTGAATTGAGTGATCATAACTGCAAAATGGAAACCATTCCACACATAAATTGCATTTTGTGGTTTATTGATATTTAAGAATGCATTGTATGCAACAATGCATACAGAAGAGAGACAGAGAGAAAGAGCTACACTAGTGCACTCATGTCTGCAAGCCCATCAACAAAATTGTAAAGATCAGAGATGTCATATGAGATGTTTCTTATGGTTGGGTTGATCTCCTTCAGTTTTCTTTCATATAGTGCACAAATCCCTGCAACAAAGTCACAGAAAGCCAGTTAAAAGTTTTTCTACCATAATATGTTAATAACTGTGTCCATCCTGAAGAGCATACTTCACTGGTCAATTCATAAAAGTTTAATGCTTTGCCTCAAAACAAATGCAATCAGTTAGGTTGGAGAAAAGCTCAAATACACAAGATTCCAGGAACTTAATGTTTATTATTCATATATTACATCATCTCTTCAATTACTCCCTTCGTCCCTCAAAACTTTGCCAAGTTTGACCGGTACGGGGATTAATAACGTAAAAAGTGTGTGGTTGAGGTTTGTGCAGAGGAGAGAGAATTAATTGCAACCACAAATTCTCAACTTAAAAGAGAAAGTGGCGAAGTTAGTGGGACATCCAAAAAAGGAAAGATAGCAAAGTTTTAAGGGACGGAGGGAGTATGATATTGCCATTGTAATCGCTTTAGTTTATTGTTTAGTCCAAAAACTCATTCTAGGAATTCTATTTAATCATAAGTTCACGATACAACAATGTTGATACTATCAGAACCCAACACAAAAACACACACCTCAATAAATCCTGGATCTCATATCATATCAATACGATCAAACATAACCACAGAAGCCGGCAAGTTATCATAATTTTATAAAATCATCCTGAAATCTAACTCTCCATATATAATGCACTTCTATAAACAAAAAAAGGCAGCCTGGACGCCCGGCGGACATTGGCATCCCCACAACGCGAGGGTCCGAGGAAGGGACCCACAGAAGGGTGTATAGGCTTCCCTTCATACACTAATGGGTGAAATAAAAAATAGCATCCTACACAAGAAGTAACTTCGCAAGTCACCAAAAGCTAGTCATTTTCTTCCTTTGAGATGAGTTTCATTGCATCAGTTATTCAGTTTACATCGTCATATTGTCTGAGCAATTAACATTAAACCACACAAGATTAAGAAATATGAATTCTTTACCTTATCAAATTTTATTGATTAACACCTGGTGTAAATTAAGTAAGTTGCACCTTTGTGAAGTAAAATGATTAGTAGAAAGTTTCCGCCAGCACAGCAGATGATAAAAATGAAAACCACTAATTACCTTATCTAGTATATCCTATACAATAAGCTTAACGTAAACTCTGCAAGAAAAATATTGGTACTAAATACAGTAAGGGTTGGCTGGTAGATGAAAGCAGATTAGGAAATCAATCTGAATAGAGAAGTAATATGACAGAAACTGGTCAGCAATCCAAGAATCTAGATTGGTGTTTATAGAATACATATGTCATTAGTTCACTAAAAGATAATAGATGCCAAGGGAATCATGTTTTTATTACTTTGGATATTATATTTTGGTTTCTTGGAACCTTTTGGCCATTCATTATTACTCCCTCCGTCCCAAAATTATTGTCCCGCTTTCCTTTTCGGTCTGTCCTGAAATAATTGTCCCGTTTCTAAAACTTCCTTATTTGTTAAACAAATCTATACCAAACAGTGTCAAACAGTGCAAAACAGTGTCGCTATAGTGTCAAACAGTGTCGCTACATTGCCAAACAGTGTTGCTACAGTGTCATTTTCTTAATCTGAGTGAAAAACCAAACGGGACAATAATTTTGGGACGAAGGGAGTACTATTTGGGCACCTGTTTCATACGTAAAGTGCTCTTGTTACATTTCAATAAAGTCATTATCATTATACTCCCTTCTTTTGCTAAATGTACACTTCTGCCTCACAAAGGCGGGGGCTCTTTGCCACCCACCACGCCATTAAACATTCCTATTTCTTTACGGTTCCCATGCTTACGGCTTTATGGCGCTAAAATGCTACAAAGAAAGCCGAATCATCAAAGTAGGTGAAGATGTACATGGTCACAGCGAAGCAACACTAAGTATATAAAATTGTCACCAAAGAACTCATACCATCCATTGCTTGATTAATGGACTCATAATCCATAAAAGTGCGAGTTGCTCTATTAGGAGATGTTTGCATGAGAATAATTGTATGCTTATTAGCCTGCACAAACAACCAAAGAGAGCAATACAGTAAGTATATTATGAAGTGAAAAAATTGGAAGTCCTGATCCATTACATTTTTACAACAAAGATAGTCAATATAGCACCATAGCGAGACACACGGACATGCTGAGGCAAGTTGACCCTTGAAGTCAACGGAAGAGTTATATTCCACTTATTTCAATACTTCAATCCTCAATTACTTACTTCATGATCGAAATAGTAAATCTAAGTATTACCTATACTACTACTTTTGCTCTGTGCTCTTCATAGCAAGCCAGTTCCTAAACTACTATCAACTATTACTAAAGTAAAAAAGGCTAAGAAGGACAATGAAAATTGAATTTGACATGACCTGAAACGAAAATTTGAGGTTGTTCAATATTCCATAAACACAATGGAGTCGCATTTCGACTAAACAATTTCGCAAAAACAAAAATGCAGAAGGAGCGATATAGACAACGAGAGAGACAACTCTTCTAAGACTGCAATGTTGTTGAGTGTTGACTATGAAGCCACTTTCATGGAAATGGCTTATAACTAGACAGGAATGTATAAGAGTGATTTGTAAGCAAAAACTACACAAAGCAGTAAAATGAGTATTTACATACAAGCGATTTGTACCAAAGGAATGTAAAGTGTGTATTCACATATTTTCTTTAATTATGACTGTTTTTTTTTTCATCTCAAAGAAGCCTTTGTCTTTTTTTAGGAACTATTACTAACAGCTATTTAGCTAGGGTTTTTATAGTGTATACAAAAAAAAATAAGTCAGAACTAAAAGTCATAAATCACAGTAACACATTCATGTTTAACTGTTCGAAGAAAACTTTCTAATACCTATATAGTTATACCTATATACAATCAGAAGAAGTTCTTTCAATGAAAAAAGAAGAAAATCAAAAAAAATGGATGAAGATATTGTTACTTTGGAAATATAGAAAGCAAAAGAAAAACTAAAGAAATTGTTCTATAGATTCTGTTTTTATTGATCTAATCAAAAGGGGAAAGAAGCTGGAGTTGTTTGAACATTGCAGCAAAAAAGAAGTGAAGAACTGTGGTAGTAGCTCAGTAGCTCTGCAAGTGCAGGGATGGTTTACATTTCTACAGGAGTGCAGAATAGTTCATAGGTTATGTGAAATAAGTGAACTTTACAACGAGGTTTGTGTGAGGGCTCAGTTCACTCACCTAGTTTTCAGAATAATACTAAGGAAATCCTAAAGGTGCATGCAGTGTTCTAAAAAAACCTGCCGAACTAAGCCTAGGTACTAGGCCTCCCTTATCTGCCTACGACTTTTTCTTGATTCAGCCCCGCCTGAGCGCTAGGCCTCTCCTATCCACTTTAGATTCTTCCTTTATTCTTCCATGCCAGGCCCAAAATGATCCCTGATTCCCCATCTAAGCCCGTGTAAACACAAGTACATCTAAGCCCAAGGGGGCGAATAACTGTTTCTAACACAGCATACCTCCTAAAAGCCTTTTCAGACCATGACTGAAAGTTGAAACATACAACTGTTATTCCATGCAAAATAGAGTTCTAGTTATAATACTGAAACTGGAATTACAAACCTAGACATTGAGTTTCATCATAAAGGAAATACTTGTCGACCCTTAAATCTTTTGGGAATAAGGCTTGGATGTTGTTGTATAAAGGAAATACTTATGTAGTTATGCAATTGAATACAAACATTAAAAGCGGGAAGAGTGGAAGACTTAAGTAATTGTGTTCATTGCTTGGAAAGTCTCTTACACCTCATATGGTGCTGTTTGTATACTAAATAGTTGGCTTGACCCTTTGTTTTGTCCATCTAACGGATCAAAGATCCTATGAAACTCTCACCCAGTCACCCCAGGTCTCCTTGAAAAAAATACTATACATACTTAATACTTCCTTAAATTAGTATTTCCAATTAGTTCAATAAACGCGGATGAAAGTCCATTTATTTTTTCTACTTTCCTTTTAATATGAAACGCATATGTGCAATGAAGTGTCCAACATTCAGGGAGTGTCACTCAATGACCTCAGAAATACACCTTTTTAAAGATAAGTACTTGGAACTCTCCACATATTTAGCCTACTACCACAAAGGTGCTTCAAAAATTGAACCTTGAAGCCTAATAAAATTGTTACAGCGAACTCAAAGAAAGAATGCTACGCAATCGCGAATATAAGTTCGAGATCCCTAAGTGCACATATGGCATGCCCAGTGTATAGAGACAAACTGCTGTTGAAGTAATTTCCGAACCCTAACATTTGAAAGTGACTCAAATCTTAAAATTGAAAAAAAAACGATACAACTATATGGAATAAGATAAAGAAAGATCGAAAGGGATAGAAACTTTACCATTAGCTATACAACAGTGATGGCAGATCACGGCTTTCTTGCTGGTTTTTGAAGTAGAAAGAGAAGGAAGGGGTTTTGTCTGTGACCCGGGTATGACCCGAACGCCGCATTTTAAAGGTTACGATATTCTGGCAATCGAAATAGGCTTAGGGTAGGTAGATACTTAGACAAGAACTTCAATTATTTTTCGGGAATTTTGGACAGCATTTTTTACACAGCAAAAGTGCAGAACACTAACCAGCATGTTTTCTTGTCTAACACAGTAATTATTTTTCCTACTAGTGTTATCCTAGGTATATACTATCTCCGTCTCGCTATACCTTATCGGTCCGTCCCACTAAGATTGTCTCATATCAAATTTGGCAAATTTTGTCTTGATCTAAATCATTCTTACTTTATTCTTACTTTATCAATTCAATATCAACCACATAAACCACTTTTTATTGATTTGTGTGTCACTCTCTTTTGTCTCATAGTTAGCGGGACGAATGGAGTAGTATAAATAAGAAATTATCAACTCCAAAATAGTAATATTATATTTTCATTTCAAGTAATTACAATCATGGTTTGAAAATGTTATCTTTCATTTTTTGCAGTAATTAGTCTTATTCGGAAAATAAAAATATATTATTCTTATTTAAAAAAATTAAAGCGTTTTCAGTTCTATTTCGAGATTGCATGTGCAAATTATTCCATTAGCTGATTTAAAGAATATGTCAATCTCACATGTCTTATACTTAAACATGACACCTGAAGTAACTTAGCAATTTGAGATCATGTGTCTATGTTATAATTAAACATGCAAACTAAATTTTTCAAGATATATAAATTATACAGAGTGCAAAAACAGTAATGATATTCATTTTATTCGACAATTAAATTTATTTTTCAAGGGGGTTATGTATCTGATTTATTAAAGGAAAAATTATCAAAATAAGAGTAAAAACATTTTGAAATTTCAAACAGAAATTGTTATGCTTTTATTTTCTAAATAAATAGAAATAATTAATATCAAGTTAAAAAAAATGTTATGTTTAAAGCCAAGTAATGTTTACTCCTTTTAAAATGATTCATCTCCACTTTTGATATATCAAAAGGGTTAGAACTAAGAACATAGCATTTTTGTTTGCAATACTTACAAAAAAACATGTTTAAATTTTGAATAATTTCATGTCAATCAAACCACATGTCCATTAAGGGCATCCCATCCATGAGTTTATTTGTGGATTATTTTGATGATGTGAATGTCAATCAAACCACATGTCCATTAAGGTCATCCTCATCCATGAGTTTATTTGCGAATTATTTTGATGATGTGAATGATTTATTTAGATATCATGATTGAGAAACTGAGATTATTTGAAGACATTACAATAACAAAACATAAAAAATCCTAAACTTGAGGGGCATGAATGTAGATGCTCTAAAAAGAGTGACATACTAATGATAAGGTGAATTTACTTTGCCATCATTGAAGCACCATTTGAACATAAATGTGCCCGGTAAAGAGCACTTCCCCGTAGTCACGGTATTCATGCGTGCAACTCCATTCAAATAAATAGAGTTATTAACGTGATACTCCCTTTGTTGAACTGTCCCATTAAGAATGAGACATTACAATTTAAGATACTCCCTTTTGACCAACGATAACGTAAACAGATTCATGCTCACACCAAATTACTTTTTAAAATAAATACATATTCATAAACTATATTAAAAGTTTTACAAAGTCACAAAAACCAAAATAAAATTCGATAAAAATTTGATATATAAAATTTTTAATATAATTAAGAGGGAGTATAAATTTCTGCTCACTTTCACTTTCACGATGTACTTGCATGTTCAACTACCACACTTTTTAGAATTGCTAAAAAGTGCAACATTTGAACACAAAACTCAACGCAACAAAGTAAAAGTATAATTAACATAACTCACATTAAGCGATCTTTTTATTTGAAGTATGCCATAAATAAAATTGTCATTTAATTGATCACTGTTGACTTACAATATAGTGAATTAGTGATATACTACACCAGCACCAGTGAAAATGGGGATAAGAAATTACAATTGCCATATAATACGAATACCTGAGGTTTTCTATAAAAACCTGTTCCTGTTTTTTTGTAAAAAAATATTGCTGTCTACACAATCTCATTCTATGCCCTACTGCTATGGTTCTTATTGGAATGGAGACACTGACTTTTGACCGTGCAAATCAGAATTCCAGGTTGACCAAAATAAGGAATTCGCCGCAAATTTAACCCCAACAAAATCCATTGAAGGGACACGGTAGAGGAATAAATTGTGGATCCCCCCTGCTGCCAAACCAAAACAACACAGGAACCTGTAGAACATTATTATCAAGACATCGAAATAAGGTTATCAGAGAACATGGGCATGAAGAATCCTTCGCTTAATAGTTAATGTTAAAAAATGCAAGAAACTTGGCAGGCCAAAAGTGTAAAGGAAGGTGCATGCAGAAATATGGTACGGGTGAGGTTCAGGCGAAACCATCCTCCCAAACGAGGGGCACTAAAAACATGGGGTTATTAATGTCAATTGTATCGAAATACGGAGTAACAATTATCCTTCTCTTGTCGTTGCTTTTTTTTTATTTTTACTTTACCGTGTATTTTATTGTTCTTGCTTCTTCAATCACTACTTGTGCTATCCAGTGGATTGCGGCTAGCTAACGCTATCCCTCTATATTACTCTGGAAAATTTCTTAGTGTACATGGGTTAAACCCCCTAGTTGCCTCGTTTGAAAAGGGGAATGATTTGATGCCAAAAACCCACAAATTGCCTGTGTACAATTTGTGTACACATTTTGTGTACACCAAGAATTGATCCTTACTCCGTAGCATATAGGCAAGCGTTTTCAGTAGTCACCTCAGATCTGTGTCAGGAAAATGGCTACTACCAGACATTATTAAAGAGGGATAAATAATTTTAACACCCTGAACTTTTGAGCAACACCTCAAACTTGCAAATCTATTCACCCCTAGCTTTATATAAAAAGTTTTTAACATCATGATAATATGTTTTTCTTTGATAAAATTATAGTGTTAAGTATATACTACGTGATTTAAATATTCTAAGCGTTTTTTAGTGTGCAATTAACAATATAAACTTATTTGTTAATGTTTTTTATTTCAAATATTGAAGCTTAGATTAATAATTTCATCCTTATAAATGCCCAAAGTATTTTAAATTTTATACTTTAACACTATAAATTTGCATTTGTGAAAGAAAAACATATTATAATGGTGCTAAGATAATTTTTATATAAATTTTGGGGTATTTTTATTACATACTATGTATGTAAATTTAGGGTGCTTATGTCACACCTTACAAGTTTGGGATATTTAAATTATTTTCCCCTATTAAATATGACAGATATTTTAATATAGAATTTAAAAAATCATTCACATATTTTAGTGCACAGTAATATTAGAATGAATTGCTCAATGACAAGTTGCACCAATGCCATGTGCTAGTCTACTAATGGCTATTGACCACCTTGCCTTCCTTAAATCGTGACTTATAACAAGAGGTCTGTCTATACAAGGAAAAACGCGTCATCTGTGTGCAGTGTGCTAGAAGTGAATAAAAGGGCTGTTCCGATAAAGCCCTTGAAGACTTGGTATATAATAATGATATACCTCCTCCGTTCTTTTTTAATGCTCACTGCTGCATATTTACTAATATGCAGCTGTGAGACGAATTAAACTTGTAATGAGACGAATTGAATAATATTTAAAAAAATCATATATTAATAAATAAAATGTAGTCAAAGTAGAACATGTGAATAGTGTAAAATTCAAAACGTTGGAATTAAAAAATGGAGGATAATATGTTTGTAAATAGAAAGAGCCATAAAACGAATAAAGGTTACTCAACTGCTATACATTACATATACATGTACATATTATGTTCATCTTTTATTTTTTATAAAATCTCAAATGTATATGAAGATAGAGAATTAGAGACTAAACCCCTAAAACCACACCCGTAATCCAAACATGCCCTTCCTAATAGTCTACACCTCAAAAACCATCCCCTCTAAAGTTCAACCCCCTCAATCCAAAAATGCCCAAAAATACTCCCTCCCCCCCACACACATAAAATGCAGCAACACTTTGAGGTGGAAAAAGCCTCCGGGAGAGTAAAGAACACCGAGGATAGGCACAAATTATGGAGGGAGTGCTTTTACCTGTACAGTTTTTCACACAACAAAAGCTGCAAGAAGAGCATGTAAAACAGCCCAATATAATATTAGACCAAGCCGCAATGCAGGTTGTCGCATTAGAGCTCGATCACAAGACACCCTGGATGAACACAGAAACATGCAATTAACGTATATCAAATTCACTTACAGATCTTACTTCCAAGTGGGGATGAAATGTTCTTACCATAAACCATCTACCATGTTTGTCAGTGGTCTTGTAAATCTGGGAACTATTCTAGAGGTCGTAAGTGACTTGAAACCATGTGCTGAAATTAAGGCACAAGATGAGAAAGGCATGGCCAACAACAATAAGCATGAATATAATCATGTTAAGTAAACAAAGAGATCTTTATATGTGAAATCACTAGAAAGAGACAATAACAGGATCTATACATCAATAGATAGCCATCCACTAAGCCATTGTAACTAGGCAAGATAACATCCTGGCAATTCATTTGTTCCTTGGGTATAATTCATTATTTAATTAGGAAGGACGAGTGTGATGCAGATTATGAAAAAAAAACAAAGTCTCTTTGCATCCTTATGAACTAAAGCGTATGTGCACTAACATTTAAAAAAGCATCATTTATAGTCTTGTGTCTTGCGAGTTCCAAGCAGATGAAATATTGTTTTAAGTTAGAATATATATATAGGGGATGGTTCAAATAAAAAGTGGTCTTAACATGCAAAGTTTGCACTTGTTCATGTTTCGCTTGCACTTTTTCTTGCTTTCGTTGCACATTTTCGCGGTAGCTCAAAAAATGGTTTATTTACAAAACTGCCACCGTCATTTTGGCTGAATTTGGCCAAAATCAAAATGGCCAAAAAGTGCAACGCAAACAACAAAAAGTGCAAGCGAAACGTGAAAAAGTGAAAACTTTGCACTTTGCACGGGAAGACCACTTTTCATTTGAACTCTTCCCTATATATATATATATATATATATATATATATATATATATAATACAAAGAAACGATCTTCGATATCTCTAAAAGAACAACGAACAATATGCTGAAATTAACTTCAGTGGAAGTATGCTGAAATTACCCTTATCGTCATCTTCATCTTCCAACACCCCACCAACAGGATTCGCATCTACCGCAATAGCAACGTGGTCATTATTGCTTTTCCGCAAACTGCGAACTTGAGAAGTGACTACTGATCCAGGTGGGACCCACTTGTTGTTCTGCATTGGAATCACAAATTAAAATCATGCTGTCAAATATACCTAACACATAAAATCTTCACCATCTAGTTTTATACTACGTAATATTTTAATATTGATATTATTGTAAATTCAATGTTAAGTGGCTCCATAAACTATAGTAGAAAAACAAATTTGGTTAGGGGTAAGTGCAATGTATTCAAAAAAATCAAGTAACCAAATGGTTGAGCACTTTCCAGTGATCAAATACTGAATTTGAGAAATTAGCATATTACCACCAAAACCAAATAATAGCTAAAAGTTTACTCAACTTCAGAATAGCAGACAAGCAAGCATACAATCAAGAAATAACATACTACCCATAAAAAACATGGTATTAGAGCAACGAGGCGGCCACAAAAAATATCGAAAAGCCTTTGGAGGAAACATCAAAGAGAGAGAAAGGCAATAAGGAAAAAAGAAATTATATTGATGCATGGAGGCGCAAAGGAAATTCGCTTTTTAACAGGGAGTTGAGGGTTAAAATTGAACCTGGTTTGTTGTTATGTTGAACGGGGACCAATTGTTTATAACTTTATAAGTGAACCGTAAATTTGTAAATAAAGCAGGGTGTATTTAAAAATAGGGAAAAATAATAATAATAATAATAATAATATGGGAAAACTGTCAAATAGGTCCTCGAACTTTCATAAAAAGGTCAATTAAGTCCTTCTATAGGAGGTTCTGTCCGGACGTCGCGATTTGGGGCAGTTCCCGGTGGGTTTTTTTTATGAAATTTTTTGAGCATCTTATTCACCAAGTCTAGTTTACTCATACCAAATTTGAGCTAAAATTCAATCAGGAACTCATTCAAATTAATTCTTGAAGATAACTGCGCATTTTTGCGTTCTCGAATTAATTTGAATGCGCTCCCGATTAAATTTTTAGCTGAAATTTGGTATGAGTAAACTAGACTTGATGAATAAGATGCTCAAAAAATTTCATCAAAATATTCCACCGGGAACCGCCCCAAATCGTGACGACCGGACAGAGTCTCCTATAGAAGGACTTAATTGACTTTTTATGAAAGTTCGAGGACCTATTTGACAGTTTTCCCATAAAAATACCCCAAACTTTGAAAGGGTGTGAGGTAAACACCCCAAACTTGCACATGTAATTTAAATGCCCCAAACTTTATATAAAAAATTATTTTTACACCATCGTCATGTATTATTTCTTTCAAAAATGTAAATTTATGGGGTTAATTGCATAATTTAAAATAGTAAATTAAAAGTGTTGCAATTATATAGATTGGGGGTAACATTATTTATTTCGCAATGGAAGTTTAGAATGTTGATTGTATCTTCACGAATTATAAAATATTTTAAATTATGCAATTAACAACATAAATTTACATTTTCGAAAAAAATAATATTTGACTATGGTGCTAAAATAACTTTTTTATACAAAGTTTGGGGTATTTAAATTACATATGCAAGTTTAGGGTGCTCATCCCACACCTCTTCAAAGTTTGGGATATTTTAATTATTTTTCCCTTAAAAATATTAAAAATTCACGTTTTCATAAGAAACTGAAATTTCACATGATGACTTAAAAACCACAAGAAACTCTATAGCAATGATGACATTGACAAAAAAAGGCTGAATTATTCAACGCCACATCAAAACAAAAACCAATCAAGCCCTAACTGGCTAACTGCTAACACCAGCAGTTTCTTTGTCGTCACTATTGCCTTCTCACCCTCAGTAAAAACCAGTCTCTAGATAAGTATTTATTTTATATAATGTTACAATCTACAAAATAAGCTTTGAAACTTATCTATCCAGAAAATAAGAAAGAAATACTTAAAGAAACCATTGCCCAACCGTTAGACAAAGTCTGCTGATGCTTGATGATGATGTGAAATAGCTGGGAAAATCAGAATTTAGGACTACAATGATATTTCATGTTTTCACCTCATCGTATGTATATAAATAATATTAGAGGTTTGAATTAATCAACATAGATTTCAAGGGTTTTGCGATGTGACGCTTTCCTTAGCAACATGTTGAACAATAGTTGACCAACAATGATATAGTTGCATCTAGCTTTGGTGACACTATAATAGGGAGTTCATTCGGAGATTGACCAAGAATGTTCATAAAAATATCCTCACCTTTCCTTTTTATCATCAGTATGTTTGGATTTGTCTCATATTTCATGTCAGTAGATCTCAATGAGAACAGAAAATAAACAGCAAGGTAAAAAATGAACTCGGTCAAAACTAAAATAACACAAGTGGAAGTTCATGAAATCTCCTAAGATAGAACCTATCAAAAGAAAGGCATACCAGTGGTTCTATTTCCACAACCTCTGAGCTTGTACTAGTTACAGGTCTAGGGTCTCCAGCTCTTAGTATGGCCAATTGAGCATCCTTCTCGTGCAAGGAATTTTCAAGAATATCTTCTTTTCGTGACAGTTCTTTTACTTTAGCTTTCTCCACTTCTAACAGCAGATCTTTACTTTGTGTAGCAGCACGTAGACCCTCCAGTTCAGACACAATAGACAAGAGTTGCTTCTGTAGACTTTCTTGATATTCATGGACATGATTAACTTTTGCATTATCAAGAATTGCATCACTTTCTTGCAGACCAGAAATTGTCTTGTCTAACCACGTCAACAAGCCATAAATTTCAGCACTGTTTTGTTTGCTGCTTGTCTGACTTAAAGCTAGTGCATCATTGGTGCATCTAGAAACCTCCTGCCTCAAAAATGATACTTCTCCATCTCGCTCATGTAACTGTGACTGTAGTGACACAACCTCAGATAGCAGGTTTTCAGATAGATGGTGGAGTTCATCAAACTTACTTACTGTGACAGAAAGCTTCTTCAGAGCCTTCCCACGCGAAACTTCAAGTCTCTCCACATCTTTATTCTTTTCCACCAAAACTCTTTCAAGCTCACCAATCTTGGCTGACATATCTTCCATTTGAGCTTCTTCTTCATCAAGCGCTTGCATCAGTGCCTCATTTTCTGAAAGGAACACTATATTTAATATACAAAAGTACGCCAACAACAAGTGCAAATATACACATATGTTCCCAAGAAATAAGAGTGACCACAAATGGATAGTGCAGATAAAGTGAGGATCACAAATGAAAATGCAGCTGTACAACTCAGATCCAGCATACCTTGTTCCTTTGCAGCTATCATGCCTTCAAGTGCTTCAACTCTGTTCTGAGCATCAGCAAGGGAAGCTCCCTGATCTTGCAATTCTTTTATTTTATCTTCCAATTTAGTTTGCTCCTCTTCCATTAACTTCACATATCTTTGTAAATCATTTACCTGAACCTTTGCCAGCTGAAGCTCTTGCAAGTAATTACTCGAAACAGCTTCAGCTTCTTTGATCTGACTAACTAGCTCCCTACAAATTTTCTCTCCCTGGATATCTTTCTGTTGAAGTTCTTTCTGTAGATTTGACATAGCAGCCTTATTGTCCTTCTGGTTTACTTCAACCAGCTCCATTTGCATATTCACCAAGTCCTTCACAGCTATAAGCAATCTCTCACAAACAGACCTAATGGTATCTTCAGAGAAAGGGTTATTGTCTCTGGTCGATCCATCACCAACAGAATTCCAGGATACCGAAGTACTTCTAGGAACAGAAGAGACAGAATCATTTCCAAAAAACTGTGATCTCCCATTCTCAATTTCATAAACTGCACTAGTGCAAGCCTCATAAAGCAACGAACTGTATCCACGCATCTGAAGCAGTTCAGAATCTTTCTCCTTCCCGATACATTTTAGATCTGCCATGTCTTTCTTCATTGAGTCAAATAACTGTTTTTGTAACGTTATCTCTTCCTGAATACGTCCAAAACTTTCAGTTATATGTCTAGCTTCGTCGTACATCAGTTGGCAGTGCTCATCTAACATTTCTCTAATAGAACTCAGTTCTACAACAAAGGCCTGCAAATGCACAATACAATATAGTTCAAGATTATGTTTAATTATGATAAAACTCAATTTCAACTGTTCCTTACTAAGAATTGATACACAATTTTTAGAACTAAAGTTATGTGGAACTTCAGTTATTCATAACCAGTCCTATGAGTAAAAGAGCAAAGCTGGTTATGCACAAAAAATATCCAGATACATACTCCCTCCGTCCTGAAAAGGTTGGCCAAATTTCCTTTTTTGGATGTCCCAAAAAGATTTGTCATTTCCATTTAAAGTAAGGAATATGTGGCTGAAATTAATTCTCTCTCCTCTGCACAAATTTCAACCACACAGTTTTTACTTTATTAATCCAGGTGAAAGTCAACTTTGGCCAACCTTTTCGGGACGGAGGGAGTATAAAATATTAGGGAAATATCACATAATAATGTAATATCACAAAAAAGTTCACAAGCTACTTAGCTAAGGCCAAGTGGCTGAAATATTTGCTTATGTCCATAGTTGAAGGTAGTAAATTAGTACAACTGCCAGATAGAATGTCTAAACCTTTACTGAAAATGATACGGAATATTTGCCAACAGTTGACAAACTGTACATTTATTAGGATGTAATAATCTTTTACTTCATTTTTAAGGAGCAATTTCATTTTTTTTACTTCATAATCTTTTCATACTGAACCCAGCTCACCAAATACCAAGTACTCAAAAGAAGAAGAAAATCTACCAAGTGCTACAGAAGTACTAAATATAAAAGAATTCATCTTTTACCCGATTAACAGCATAAACAATAAATTGAAGGCACTTAGGAACTTACTGGAAAACTTCATGAAAGCATTTTTGGTTATATCTTGACAATATTGAAGAGCATGGTCAATAATGAGATGCTTGCATTAAAAATAAGGAGAAGCGGATACGCTGAATTAGCCAATTTAACATAATTTAAGATATTGTTACCAGGCATGGAGATACACAGACCAGGGCAACATAACAATGATCTAGTGATTGAGAAGATGGCATTATACCAAGCTTGTCATTTGACATATTTAAGTATGACTGGGTGTGATAAAAATGACTGATGCATTATAAACCAAGATTGTCACTTGACATATTTTTAAGTATGATTGAACATGGTGTCAAGTTTTCCATCATTTGCCATGGAGCCAAAGACTCGCTATTCTTTGGCTTGGGAATATGATGGAATAAAGCAAAATGGCTCACTAAACTATCTTTGCTTCTTTGTTATGAAGCAGAGTCGGTCCATGCAATTTTTGACGTGATTTTCACAATGAGTCATCCAACAACAATCTCTCTGTGCTTTAGTACACAGGTAAGGTTGCGTACATCCGACCCCCCTTACCCCACCGTAGGTGGGAGCCTTTGCGGTACTGGGGTGATGATGGTGATGATGATGATGATGATGAACATGGTGTCAAGTTGTAGCAAATCAAAAGAGAAATAAACCCATATCCAAAGCAACAAAATCAGGAAAATTTAGACCGCTAGTACCTTGTTTTCTGTTGTAATAGAGAAAGTGCAACATGGAACAGCAGTTCCCATAAGGGCAACACTAGTCAAAGCATCACTTGATTCTGTGAACACATTTAGGTTCGCTCCAACATTGTGCAAAATCTCCAAATAGTTTGAAAGCACATCTCTGAATGAACTTCTAACAACAGAGAGATCAACCTTCAATTGCTCCACGCTGGCTTTTAGTTCCACAAATTCAGCTAATTGATGTTGTCTTTCTTCAGAGTGGGCAGCAAATAATTTTTCAAAATTCTCTATTGCTTCATTTTTAGCAGAGTCAGCAAAATCCATTTCCTTGGATAACCTTGACACCTCACTGAGCGCATTTTCTAACTCCTCTTGGAGACCATCATTTCTTTCCTGGACTTCGTTTAATTCAGCGAGCAGCAGGTCTGCTGCTCTTTTGGATTTTATTGCCTCTTGTTCAGAAGAGGTTAGAGCAGATTGTAAATCTAGGAAGACACTGCTGACATGTTTGGCCTTCTCAACGGGGCTACTGATACTAGACAGGGCAGAAAGGTTGGTTCCATTAAAAATATTTAAAATATTAGCCAAAATATGATCTTTCTCCTGTGAATAGCACTCAGTTTCAGCCAAACGACTTCTCAGAAGCACATTATCAGATTCTATGCTCTTCATTTTTTCTTGTAATACAGACTGATCTTTCATCGTTTGCTCAAAGTCTGAAATAACAGTTTCCTGGAGTTTCAATTTAGATTTTAAGTTTTCCAGATCAATATTTAACTCTTCAATTGATTGCTTCAAGCTGTCCCTCTGTTGTACCAATGACTTACCTTTTCTAACTGCAACATTTAGTTTCTCCCTTAAGGAAGCTGACTTCAGCTCCTCTTGACTAAGATGTTCCTTCAATTCTTTCTTGTTCATATTCAGAGCTTCAAGTTCAGCAACCAAAGATTGATTCTTCAGCTCTTGATGACTAAGCAGTTGCTGCAATTCAATACTTTTCATATTCAGAGATTCAGCTTCAGAAACCAAAGAATGATTCTTTAGCTCCTGCTGGCTATGCAGTACCTGCAAATCTTCCATATTTACATTCAATGCTTCAACTTTGGAAACCAAAGATTGATTCTTCAGTTCCTCCTGACTAAGTAGTTCATGCAATTCCTTCTTATTAGTAGTCAAAGCTTCAACTTTAAAAACCAATGATTGATTCTTCAGCTCCTCCTGATGAAGC
Organism: Cuscuta europaea; assembly: GCA_945859875.1. Lineage (NCBI taxonomy): Eukaryota > Viridiplantae > Streptophyta > Magnoliopsida > Solanales > Convolvulaceae > Cuscuta > Cuscuta europaea. The sequence goes on from CAMAPE010000051.1 coordinate 9,318,973, forward strand.
AGCTCCAACAATTCCTTATTTTTTTTATTCAGAGCTTCAATTTCAGAAACCAAAGATTGATTATTCCCCACAAAACTAGCTCTCTCCTCCTCCAAGCATAGCTTGTCACCCACATCACCCCCCATCTTTCTGTCCTCAGCATACCTTGATTCACTTGTTCCTTGTTCACTTTCAGTCCCATCAACCAGCAAAACATGTTCAACTGCTGCATCTTCATCAACAGCTTTGCTAAAAGATAGTTCAGTATATTTTTGTATAAGCGTTCTCAGTGATTGCTCCAAATATTTAATGCCATCAGCACCAAGTAGTTGATCATCAGTGACATCGTCATGGATGGCATCCCTAACCAGATTTTGCAATCTTTTTATTTCTCCCGAAATATGATGAATGTGTTCCTCTATCCCAAGCATTTCAGCCAATTTTTCTTGCAAAGAACTAATCTCATTTTGCATTTCATTATTCTCGGTTGCAAATTGGGCAGCCTTTTCTGATAATTTCTCGTGATCACAAGTAACAGTCTCTAGCATTCTTGTGATCACCTCTTTCTCATTGACGGTGGATTCGAATGAAGCTTCAAGCTCAGATAATCTTCTATTTGACTCCTCAAACAAAGTTTCAAAGTTATCACTCTTCTGCTGGAGAGAATTACAATAGTTTTGAGCCTCTGAAAGGGCAAAAGCAACCCAACCAATCTTATCATTTGGCTCCACAGACCGCAGCTGTGAAGGCATTTCTATTGTATCCAGGATAGCTTCCCAATGGTGAACAAGATTGTTCCTTTCCACCAAAGATTGTTCGAGCATCTCATTCTGTTCAGCTAACCTGTAAAATTTGTTCTGCAGATCTTCATACTTTACCCTGAGGTCTTCTAAAGAATTCAAACTTTGTTGTGTATCCTCTTTCCAGCCATCCATGACACCAGTTCCTCCATCAGAGTAAGATCCTCCAACAGCACTTTTCTGATCCCAATCAGTTAAGGGCACAGAGTTTGCAGACACTGACTTGGCCAGCCAGTCAATTTTTTCAAGAATACCTTGGGAATGAAAGTGTTCTGGGAGCTCCAAATCTTCTAAGACCTCCTCTATTCTCTGAAGAACCGAGTCTTTGAGAAGGAATGATTCACGTAATGCAGTAGCAGAATTTCGAATGTAAGAGAGTTCAAATTCAAGAGCTTCCATCCGCTCAGAATCCTCTGAACAGGTCTTGAGTTTCATCTCAAGTTCATGGAGCCTGGAATCTTTTAAATGCAATTCCTGTGAGAGTTTCTCCAGTTCACTTGACGTATCTGCAAGAGATTGTTTAAGAACGTCACGCTGTACAATCAAACTTTTCCCTCTTGAAACTGCTATGCTGAGCTTTTCTCTAAGTGATGCCACGCGCTGATCTAACTGCTCAGTATCAGAAACCTTCTCATTTAGTTGTGAGTGTAGAGCCGCAGCATCCTCCTTCAATTTCCTCAAGCTTTCTTTGAGAATGAAATTCTCATTTTCCAATTGGGTGCACAACAAACTGAGCTCATCCGTTTGTTTTTGCAAATTAATTATTTGCTTTTCCTTGGAAGCATCACTCTCTGTGAGCAGCTTTGCCTGCAGAACAAGGAAAAGAAATATTACATGGGTGGGAATCAATCATTAATAGGGAAATATACAGTGTATGTCCTAAACAGGGTCATCCTTGACCAAGATACAACTTCTAAATTTTGGTGAAGTGCAATTTCTATAAATCATAATTCTACATATGTTTTTAAAATTTATTTGTTGATTTTAAAAAAGTTACCATATGCAACTATTTTGCGACTCTTTTTTAGTACATTAAGTGAAATATTAGCTTCGATTGATAAAAAAATGTCTCTTTTTGGGACAAATAAAAAGTTTGAAAGAGAACTCTTTTTTAGAGTGGCTGGAGTAAAACTATTATATTGTGTCCGCTGCATATATGAATGTCCATGCATATAAATATTAGGAACTTTTGTAAATAAAATGGACTCACCTGCCCAATGGCATCTTTGTATTTTTGAACCAAGAAATAAGTCAGAGACTGTACAAAGATAGCAGGTTGGTCCACATTGATATCAACTCCATCAAGTGCAATCACACTTTCAACTAATCCAACACACTTTAACATAGAATCTGAATCAAAGAAACATTTCTTCAGTTCCTCAAATTCCTTACTTTTGTCCATTTCTGAAGTGAGCTCAGAATTCATAGGCTCCACTTGCAGGCGCTCACTATTTAGCTTCCGCAACTGTTCCAAAAGGGTGTCAAAAACACCAGGAAGAAAAGGATCTGCCGGTCTCTCATTATTTGTGGTAATTTCAGCGTCTCCTACTTGATCAGGCATCTCATCAACAATTTCAACGAGATTCCTGTAGACCCTATAAATTAGACCAACTATCATCTCCTTCTCAGCTTGTAGGACATCAAACCTTTTATTTATTTCATTGAAGCTACTGACAGCGGCTTCAGTTTGTTCCTGCAGAGCATCAATCAATTTAATGGCATTGTCTACAGAATAAGCAATATGACTGATTAGACCAAGGCGATCAAATCCTTCTCTTCCAGCTAACAAAGAGGAGCTAGCAGTTACAGTAGACGAGTCTAGCTTACTTAGTTTCTCCATAACCTCAGAAACAAGAGAATTCCACTCTTCCTCCCGTATTGACTCCCTGTCAGCCACTTCTTTCTTAAGAGCTTCCACTTGATTAGAAGAAGATGCAACCATCTTATTGCAGCTCTGTTGCATATCAGCCAGCTGATGCTGCAATTCACCAGTTCTAGTATGAAGGTTGTGTAATTCTTCCCTAAGATAACTGTTCTCTGTAATCAATGTGGCTTGATTGTTCTGCAGTGATTCGTAAAGTGCCCTAAAGTCTCCTTCCTTTGATTTGGCATTGCTGATACACTGGGCTAAAGTTTCATTGAGAACCATTAGCGCCATGTTTGTGTGTTCCAAAAGATCAGAGTGCTGAACTAAAGACTCATGTTTAGCTTTCAGCTCTGCAAACATGGTGTCAGCTTCAATGTTATTCCTCATCTCTCCTTCAAATAATTTGCAAGCATTTTGAGATTCTAGAAGTATATTTTTAAGCAAACCGTGTAGGTTTAATATTTGCTTCTTAGAAAGCACACAAGGATCTGTATCTGAATGATTTTCTGATGGATGTTGATCCTCAGAAAGATTGTCATTCATGTGGCCTTTTGACTCAAAAGCCTGAATGAGTTTTGATATTCTGGGGGTGATCACTTCACCCCTTGCTGAGTGTGCGTGAATCACTTCAACAGTCTTCTCAAGATCAGCAAGTACCCTTTCTGCCTCACCAAGATGTTTTTTGATAAATTGAAACTGAAGCAAACCATTCTGCATATAATCAGATGAAATATTGTGGATCCTTGAGAAGAAATTTACACAGTCACCTTCACTAGAAAAACGAGATGACCCATCACTATCAGTTACACTATCTTCTGCCTGGACTGCAGAATGGGCGCCTGCAGATCGACTTCCAGCTTCTTTAGATTTAGAGGGTGACTTACTTTGGCTTTCAAATTCTTTGATCTTGGACTCCTGTAATTCCAAACTACTGCTCAGATGCAAATTTTCTTCAGCTAGTTCTTCGTTTCGCAAAGTTGCACACTTCAGGTCATCTACAGCCACACTACATTGTGCCTGCAGATGAGCAGCCAAGTCTTTTGATTCAGTCAACTCCCGCAATAATTCTTCATTCTTGATGAGTAATTGTTGCTTCTCATAATGAAGCTTATTTATTTCCTCCATTAAAGAGGTCATGTGTGTACTTTTATCAAAAACTTCCTTCTGGAGAGCTTCTATTGAAACCTTAGACACGCTCAACTCTGCTTCTAGATTCACGGAATCATTAAGCAAAGAGTGTTTTTCTTCCAAAAGCTTTTTGGACTCTTCGGTTACTGATTTTAAAAGCACATTTGAGTTTGTCTCCTCTGCATGAAGTGCTTCTATTGTTTTTTTGCAGTCTGCCACTTCAGCAAGTAGTTTATCATTCTCACAGACAAAATATTCCTTTTCCATTTGAAGCTTACATCTCTCTGCGTTCAAAAAAGTAAGATTCTCGTTAGAATCTTGATTTTGTAACTGCAATGATAGAAATGAATTTTTACATTGTGCCAATTCCATTCCTAATTTCTCAATTTCAGTCACAAAGCTCCCCCTCTCGTCCTCAAGCTTCTTATTCTCCTCAGATAATAAATCAAGATTTGCACCCAGGTTTTCCTTTTCAGCCTCAAAAGCTGACACCAAATTTTTGCAGGCAGCCAACTCTGCTGAGAGGTTGTCAAGGTCCTCCATAGACATGTTTAATCTAATCTGCAACTCATCAACTCTGGCAGAAAGATCTACAACCTCAGCTTTTGAGATTTGAAAGAGTTCACGAAGCTCCTTCTTTTCAGCAATAACCACCTTTAATTCAGATCTAACTTGTTCAAGCTCATTGGCAAGTTTTCCATTCTTGTCTTCAAGCTGATTCACTGATGCATTCGCTTCAGAAATTTGTAACTCTGACTCTTCCATGAGCTGTACGGTTTTGACATCTTTTACAAGACTCGCAAGGTATAGTTGCTCCTTCATTCTTTCAAAAACATCAAATAGGGTGGACGAGGATGCAAACAAAGTTTCCGCACTCTTTAATGCCTTAACAGCTGAATCTCTAGACATGAACAAGGACTTGAACTCATCATCATCAAGTCTCCTTACAACATCTGCAAGCTGTGACAGGTTGATTGAACAAGCACTTTGGACAGATGAAAATTGAACATTTTTTTCTTTATCAAAAGAACCATAAGGATTCACCCTTTGCACGTGGCCACCATCACAATCAGATGAAACACAATGGATTTGTGAAACACCTTCTGTCCGGCTACAAACCACTAGAGGACTCACAGTAGCTACTCCCTCATGCAAAGGCTCAAGCGGAATTGATTGTACATCCCTCTCTTCTGCATCTTTATAACCTATAGTACTTGATGTAACACCATACGTCTCTATGGGATGGTTTGTTTCATTCTTTTCCCTAGTAACTCCACCCTCCCCTACACCAGGCGTTGCATGATCAATAACATGAGCACCAAACTTATTTAAACAATGTGTATTCTCCGCAACAATCTCTACCTCACTCTTTGCATCAACTTGTTCTGGATCTGGATTGTAAGGCTCCTGCATTGCCCCTAGCCAGCAACAAATAAGACTTAATTATAAATCAAACTTTAAAGTTAAATAGGATAAGACATTTAAGTGAATGATGCCAAGAGAGAGGTCACAATTGACATCTATTACCTGCTCTATGCCATGCTGCATTTCCTCATCTACTCTAGGAGCAAGTGATTTGCTATTATTGCCTGAATTGGGATAAGTCACCAAGTCATCAGGCTCGTGCTGAGCTGACTTGGTAGGTTTCTCTTCAGATGCAACAGGTACTGGCTCTGAACTAACAAACCTTAGATCCTCAGCTAGTGTTTCAGAAAGTTCAACTTTGCAAGGATCCTCAGCATACACACTCGCCTCTGTCTGCATTTCCAACTCTTTTGTTCTTGCTGATGATTCAAGTCCTCCAGTCTCTAGTTCATCTACAGATGGATGATTAGTACTAGAGTCCACAGTGTCTTCTATAGTATGCCACTCTGACAAAGACATTTCATGATTGCTGCATTCTAATGGTCCTTCTGTACCAGGAATGTGTTGTGCATCACTCCCGGATCTGCTATGCTTGCCAGAGGACTTACTCCCTTTGTTCTTCTGCCTGAATTGTTGAAGCTGGTAGCAAATGAAAAATGTCAAACAAAGATCAAAGGTTTAGATGAAAGAAAATAAGGTATGACTTATCCTCCTACTAATGAGTGACTATGTGGTGCCACTTTCTAGCAACTGAGTCAACTGACTAGCAGCTATTCAAAGCCAACATACTTGAGTGCAATAGTGCATAACCTGTACAGATTACTGAAAACATCAATGCCATATCCTGAAATGACACATATATATTCTCCCAGACTCCCAGTCATCAAGCTACAGATGAGTCGCAGTCTGAGACTTGGAGTCTCATTATGAACAGATTATGTCCAGTCCCTCATGATATATTATGAGTGCACATGTCATTGGATGATTCCTAGTTTTCCTACTTATGTTTTGGTAATGGGATTTCACTGGAGAACATTAAATGATTGGGCTTTTTTCGGTGCTTAAGAGACTTTTGGGTTGCTAAGTAGCTAATATGTTTTATAGCATTATAAAATTATGGGTAAAATGCTTTTTTGGTCTTAAATATCTCCCCAGTGTCCCTTTTTAGGTCTCTCCGTTAAACAACTATTGGACTGACACTGCAACATAAATGGGGTGATGTGGCAATTCATCATGCACATTGAAAAGATTAAAACTCTTTCTTAATTCAATACAAAGAAACTTATGGGGTGTATTCAACTATGACTTTCAAAAACTTAAGGGGTGTATTCAACTATGACTTTCAAACTACTTAGGGGACTTACAAAATGGCAGATTTGAATAGAGTTTAAATGACTTTTGTAAACTCTACGTGATTTTTATAAATTTTATAGGAATCTAAATAAAATACCAAAATATATTTCTTATTCTCTTAGACTTTAATAGTTTAATATTTTATAAAATCCATAAAAAATACTCCAAATTGTCCCATTTTATGTGTCCTAATTATGTAATGAGACAATAATGAGGACATTTCCAACTCAATTTTAATCATCATCATCATTACCCAAGTGCCGCAAAGGCTCCCACCTACGGTGGGGGAAAGGGGGTGATGTACGCAGTTTTACCCATGTACTAAAGCACATAGAGACTGTTTCCGCCTTTCCAGATGACCCATAGTGAAATTCCAACTCAATTTTAATACGGAGTAATAATTAATTTTGTATAAGCAAATAAAACTTACATATTTACAAGCTGTATCAAAAGTTATAGAGAATACGTAGGAAGATGACTATATAACTATAAAACAATATTAAATCAAATAAAATAGAAAGTAGATGATATATCATTGACAAATACTAGCTAATGAATGGTCATAACGATAGATAAAATGTCACCGAGAGATTATTAAAACTCTAAATTGAATACACTGGACACCCAAAATGGATGTACATTCCCCGTTCCAAAAAAGAGTCATGTTTGAGTAAGGTGCATTTTATACATTTAGTCAACTCAATTAATTTATATCATTTCCCATGGAGCCAAAGCCTCACTATTTCTGGACTTGGGAATATGATGGAGTAAAGCAAAATGGCTCACTAAACTGTATGCGCATCTTTGTTATGAAGAATATAAAATTACAATTTAATGTTACATATTGTAATTTTGGGGAACCATAAAAACTACGCCGCGTTACGGAGTAATAGAAACAGGAATACTAGTGTCTGGCAGATAAATTAGTTGATCGAGCTACTATAATTATATTAGTTACCCCAAAATTACAATATGTAACATTATATTGTAATTTTATATTCTATATAAACACTGCATAGTTAAGGAAAATTAGATAGAGCTTAAAAAAATTCAAAAAATATTTTTTTATTACATTATCATAATTCATAAAACAACAATATCGTTTACATTATAAAAAAGAAATCATTTGTATCATATTAGGTTATAGATCATTTTTCACAGTGATGGTGTAATAATATAGTAGTGCTGTAATATAAAATGCCAAAATTTTATGAATACATTGATCCAAATGACCCCCACAAACAGTCTTAGTGTCTTACTAGTATTCTAGTTTCTATTACTCCGTAATACACGAGTAGTTCGTATGGTTCCCCAAAATTACAATATGTAACATTATAGTGTCATCTATTCTAAAAGTCTCTAAAACCGATCAACTAAAAACCGAAAACAGACGAAAACCTGTGAGCTAAGGAGCTTATTTCCTCTCCAGTATCATGCATTTTTGCAGCATTGCTTAATTTGCTTTGTCATTTACAGTCTTCTGTTTGCTGAGTAAAATGTTGTATGATATAGACTTCACAGATTGCGAAATGATACATTTATATAGTTTTAAAGCTGTACCCATTAAATTTAAAAATGAAAGCCTTTTGAAATTGGTCAAAGAATTTACTTCATGTATACATACTACAACTATGGTTCTATCTAGCGTTCATCTCTTCATAACTTCTATTAGCAGCGGATAGACTAGATTTATTATTTATGAAAGCAATCCTGCAAAATGCAAATCAATATGAGGCACAATGCACATAAATTCCTCGTCTTATGGCCAGGGCCGAACCTATAGTTGAGGCAAAGAGGCAATTGCCTCAGGCCCCACAATTTTGGGAAAAAATTAGGGCCCAAAAATATATTAGATGTCTTTACATATATACTCATAGTTAGTAGGCCCAATTTGAATTTGCAGCTTCCCAAATTCCAACTTCAAGCTTTTATTTGAAGAGTTCTCCAGTCCATAAGAGTGGAAGATGTCAAATCATTCCTTTCCAGAATGTAATCCCATTATTCCAGGTAAGTATTTAAGTATAAATGCTATTAAATATATAACCTAAAATCGGTAAATCGTCATATTTTGAATTATTGTGGTTTACTATTTCTAAATGTCAATTTTGGTTGGAGACTATTGTGTGCTATTCCGTTGCTAATTGTTGTGGTTTACTGTTTTTAAATATTATTGTTTATTTTTTTATGGTGCTTAAGGGACTTTTTACACCATTCTACTCAGGCCAAAAAATTCTTAGGATAGGCCCTGCTTATGGCACAGGTAAGCTGAATTCAGTACACAACGCGCCTACCTTATGAATTCGCTGAACTGTGATGTGTTCTTTTGAGAACAAATCTGACAAGACTAAAATTAACAAAGAAAAATATGGAGAACAATTTAGAGTTGAACCTTTTTCCGGCCTGCAGCAAGGAGATCCGTTCGGGTCTTATTTTTGTCCATCTTATCAGTTCGATGGCTAATATGAGGGCGTCACCGGCACCATTAATTCCAGTCCAGAATACCGTCCTATTGAACCAACCATATTAAAATGATAACAACCACGACGACAATACTAAAAAAATCATTTCAACAATTGAATATCATGAAGGGCAGATTTAGCTATACCCTCTTACCTTTGTGACTTTGTCCGTCAGGCCAGATCTCAATGAAGAAGAAGAAGATTAAGAAATGATCTATGAAACTGGGCTTAAGAACGGTGGAGTGGTGCTATGGAAGTCGGGCGAAAGACGTCGGGGAGTGGCGTGCTTAGCCGAGTTTAGATCTAACGCAAGCCCGGGGGTACGTGGATCCGTTTCGTCAGAAAGTGAGAACTCTCGGCCCAGGTTCAGTCACAGCGGGACCCGCCAGCTAACCCAATAATAAAAAGTTTGGATTTTTGTGTCAGCCGAACAAAATATTTAACCGACAACCAATTTTAAGATGGAGTTGACATGGATAACTTTTACATAGTACGTAGTATTAGACAACACTATTATACTTTTAACTTCATCTATGCATGTAAAAGATTACATTTTTTCATATTGGTGTTAAAACAAAGTGGCACAAATCATTCATGTTAGGTACCAGAGGCGTCTTCAGGATCCAGGACATTGGATGTACCAGACAAACAAAAATTATCATATTCAAATCAGAAAAAATCATATGAAAAAGCATATTCAAATTGCAGATATAACGTAGTGAATGTCCAAAGGAAAAATTCATGAAGGAGAATTTCACTAAATATATCAACTTATTCTTTCTTTTTATACTAATATATAATACAAAAATTATAAACAATAAATTAACAAAAACCAAGAAACTATAAATAAAAATGACAAATCAAAGAAAGTAAATAATTTAGTAATACCAAAACCATCACATTAATTATTTCATTCCTATATCATATGACGTATAATCTAATACATACTATACCAATTTGTTTTACTAGTACATCAATATTAACCTAATTTTTAAATTATATCTATTTGTCATACATTCAGCATATTAAATATTTAACTTTACACCTTTACTCTTTTAGTAGACATTATTTCACTGTAATCACATTAAAACACTTGTAGTACTAAAAAGTTAAAATGCTTATTACCTTATTTAGACATTTGCACGTAACGCGTCGCTGCCTGTTGGATGCGTAAAAAATAATTTTCCTATTCTAGTTTCCAATTATTAAGTAAGTATACATAATACTAACAGTAATAGCTTTGATTTTGGAGATCAAGACTACGTTAGGTACCCTATGCATGTAAAAGATTACATTTTTCTTAATAATATGACAAAGAATGATAGAACATTTATTAGTGGTATTGTTTAGCTTTCAAAAGGAGATTTGAGATAATGGACTATAAAGAAAAGGCAAATAATTTACAAGCACGGGAAAATAAAAGTTTAAAGAAACTTTAGACAAGAAATGTTCTATTCATATGGATTAAAAACTTTTTTGGCAAAAAAGAAACTTATTTATTAATGATAAAAGTAACAAAAGATAAAGTAATACAATAATTCGAGACTGCACTCGGATGAGACATAGAATAATCAGATGGCTTCCAAGTTCCAAGGACCAAACAAGTTCGTTAATTCCTCAATTATGTAGACTATTGAACTTGCTACTCAAAAGGCAATTGAAAGAAAATCAAATATAAATCCTTTTATTTTAATCAAATTAAAAACATAGAATAGAATAGAAATCAAATTAAATAGAAATTAGACTAGATCAAAAACTTAGAATAGATCTATTCATATGAAAATATAGATTGGATCGGGTAGAGATAGAGAGAGCATCGGAATTTGCGGGTCTCGGTCATTTATAGCGATCGATCGAGTATGTGTTGAGATTCAGGTATAGTGTTCGTATACGGATTTCATAAGATATTTTACCGTCCTTGTTTCTGAGGGGCGACGCTGATGGCTCATCCCCCTCTTGAATCATCACCATGAGGGGCGAATGGGTTGATACGGGTTGTAACTTGTATTTGACTTTCAACGAATGGGTGTGGCTAAATTTCGAATAGATGACGTTGGTGTTCAGTCAAGTGGGATGAGAGATCAAATATGGAGTATTTTTTTTTTTAAATACAACTGAATTACTGCATCAAAATTGATCTAACTCACACATTTTGAAGCGATAAAACACTCTCTATATAGGCTCGCATGACCAGAATACTTTTCATTTGAATTTATATAACCCGGAGTATAACATATGTATGGGCGAACATACATCATGTATATATTTAAACCTATTTAAGTAGTGTTATCGTTCATATTGGTTGTCTTGTTTTAGTTTGAAACAATTATTAATAAAATGGTTAAAAAATAAAATTTGTGTTTGAGAATTAACTTTAGTAAAATAAAGTTAAATGATAAGAACCGTGTATTTCTTATCAAAAAGAGAAATTGAAAATTCATTTTGAGATAATCCAAAAAGGAACGTATGACAACTAAAATGGGACGGGAAGTATCATTACTTTTAATGAGAAAAGTGTCAAATAAGGTCTTCTACTATTATGAAATAGTCGCATAAGGCAATGTACTCAATAAAGTGTCATGTAAGTACCTCTACTTGTAAAAAGTAATCAAATGAGTCATAATGGCCTATTTAACACCTCTTAATCCCGGTTTCAACGTACTTCTGACCATCTTTTTAGAATACATTATACGGCATATGTCGAATAATTAACTAAGATCGGTTGAAATAAAGTCAAAAAATCGACATGTAAGCTAAAAATGAGATTAAGAGGTGTTAAATACGCCGTTAGGACTCATTTGATTGTTTTATACAAGTAGAGGTACTTATATGACACTTTATTGAGTACATGGCCTTATGTGACTATTTCATAATAGTAGAAGGTCTCATTTGACCCTTTTCTCTTACTTTTTATTGGTACTATAAACATTGTCTAAAATGAAAGGCAACACGTAGCCTAAGATATAAGTTTAGTTATCTCAAATTGTAGAATTAATGAAAGAACTTTAAATTCCATTATAATACGGAGTATCTTTCAGAAAAAAAGAGAGTAATGAAATTTAGTTGTTTCAAATAGAAGATAAAATTATACTCCATACTTTTTTTTATTAGTCCCTTATTCTGATTTGAGATGTTTTTTTTATTTGTCCATGTTTCTGTTGTTAGAAAGTTTTTTTCCTATCAAAATACCTTTATACATTCACTTTTTACCTTTAACTTTTTTTCTTTTTTAATAATACATTACTTTCTATTTTTACTTTTTCATTAGTTTACTCTTATTTATATATTCTCTTTCATACACCCCGTATATCAATGCCATTATCGGCAACTCTCCTACTTTAATTATACCAAAAGATTCACCACTTTTGTATAAAGTACCCCATCAGTTCGAGCTTAAGAGCGCGTTTGGTGACTCTGTTTTTCGCCTTATCAGCCAACTTTTTAACCAAACACGTAATTTTTTATTTCGCTCGTTGAATTGTGTAATAATAAAAAAACAAGGGTGAATTTACTTTTCCGGCTGTATTGGCCGAAGTTACTGTAGATGACCATTTTAGCCATTTTTCATATATATTTTTTCTTTATTTTGTTACTAAAATATATTTTATATTTTTTTTCATAAATCAGTAGAATTGACTGATACAATCATTTCAGTCAGAACTTTATAAATTTCAACAGAATCAGTAGATTTTGCCGATTCTAATGTTACCAAACGGGTTCTAAGATTCTCGCTTGTCTTCTTTAGATACACCGACTAAATGTTCTCATGTATATTTCACGAAACAATTAACCCTTACAAATGACAAACTAATCACCAAGTATTAAAAAATACTACCTGCATTTTAAACATAACAATTATCGTCAACGTCCCAATTTATTATATATTCATCAAAACTTTTTCTCAAATATACTCGAATTACCTTATTAAAATATTGTTTAAATAATTGTGTCATTCTTATACAAATATTTAATCAATTCTAGACAAATTTTAAAATTTAAAATTCCAGACAATTTTAATTAGCACGTAGGAAGTATAAAGTCTCTCCAAAACATTTTTTAAACAATGAATCAAGAAAAACGTTTTATTAACCATGCAATTAAGGAGTTTCTTTAACAAACGTTGTCAATTGGTATCTAAGTAATACCTTTATACTTTCATAGCAGTCATATTAGGGTCGAGCTTGTTAGAGTATCTAAGCAGTGGGTATGCAGTCTTTGTACTTTCAATTCTTCTTCCAAAGACACAAAGTCGATGCAATACATTATACTCCCTCCGTCCTGAAAAGGTTGGCCAAAGTTGGCTTTCACTGCACGTGAATTAATAAAGTCAAAAGTGTGTGGTTGAAATTTGTGCAGAGAAGAGAGAATTAATTTTAGCCACATATTCATTACTTTAAAATGAAAATGGCAAATCTTTTTGGGACATCGAAAAAATAAAATTGGCCAGCCTTTTCGGAACGGAAGGAGTATGGAGTAAATTAAACAACCTTTGGCTAATCTTTTAGACTTTTAGGGTAGAGCTTTGTAAAGCTCCAATGCAATCAATACCAATTTGTTTACCATGTGATAGTGACGTTTTTGAGAGGGAAATTTGGCCATTTTCCACCTTGGTTTGTATATAGATAGATTATAATTATGAGAAAAATTATAATTAGAATGTTTGTACCGTTTAACATAATACATAAATACATTAATCAAAACTTGATGACATAAATACCACTCCATGTAAATATGTGATACGTAATAATAATAATATCATTCCAACTAAGACCATTAAAATTAATAAAAAGCTAATAGAAAAATAAAAAAATTGGGATAACAATGACAATGAAAATCAATGCGCTCAATCAATTTATTATAACTAATAATCGAAAATAAACCCCATAAAACATTTGAGATAACAATGATTATGCTTATTACCCCACTTGTAAGCTTGTGGCTACGTGTATAACATGCAGAATGCTCATGCACTCAATCATATCATATTACGGAGTAATATTTTTTTAATTCTTGAATCCAGCCCAAACCAAGTACCCTATTTCTAATACCAATCCAGGCACTTCAAGTTCAGAGTTTCAAACACCAAATTCACAATTTTAAGCAGTACGAATTGAAATAGTTCATTAAGTGCTGCTTAAATTACATTACCATACCGAACAATACATTTAAATTGTAATGCGTACATGTGAATAATGATCAATGTGTGACTTTTAATATGATATTCAATTAAAATGAAATAATACTTCAAATTTCATTAAGTGAATATTCAAATTTAATAAATCATTTTTTTCAACAAAAGTATACATACGGAACAAAGAATATGGGCCTTCCTTTTAAGCATCGGAAAATCAATTTCTCATACATTATATTGCTATTGACTAAAAGAGGCCAACATAGAATGTGCTCATGAATGGTTTGTTATGTGCTTGATCGTAAATTTTTAAGGGCTATTTGTAGTTATTATAAACTAAAATTATTTTAAGGCATTTTCTTTCTTTTTTGTAAATGTGACAATGTTAATTAATGTGATCATGTTGATTTGCACACAAATATTTGTTTCTACAAACATATTTTGCTTAGGATTTCATATTTAATGTTTATCGAATGAAGCACATCAAATTTAATTTACCTCTGGGCTCTGGATTAGGGAACACAATCTCCATCAAAGCCCTTGCCATTCTTTTGTGTTTGTAATGTTGCCAACACTGTATGAGTTTTGTGGCGATGTGCTAATAAATATGGGATTCAAGTCTATTTATAATAGATTAGGCCAATGTTGTGTACTGATATGTACTCCCGCATCATTATCTGTGTAATAACCAACAAATAACAACATGCCATAAGAAATAGTCCGTAGGATAATGGAATAAAAGCTAGGCCAAAGATCTTAATTACTCCTCGGCATCAGGTGACGTGCTACTGCAAATATATCCATAAAGACCTCTGCAGCTAACATCACCTCATCACGTGTAATACTACTTTTGAGCAGTGAATTGAAGTAGCTAGACCCGTTTTTTATGCCCGACCCACGTTTGACCCGGTAGTTTGGGCGGGAAAGTTGTCAAGAAATCCACTCTGCTTTGTATATAGATAGATTATCTATTATATTCTCTGTATTTATTAATAGTATGTTTTCGTATTTGTACCTAACAAATAAGAAAACATACGGAAATAAGAGTTTTTCTTATCATAATTGGGTTAAAATATAACACACAAAAACAACTAAAGAGAATCAAATTACCACAACCCTACATATCTAGCCGGACAAACCATGCATTGATAGCTATTACCACACGGTGATACATTTCTATTGCACCCAACACAAGCTATGTCGCACCAATCTTTATGGCTATCAATCGAAACGATTTCAGCCAATATCCATTGTTTTCCACCGTAGTGTGTTTAGTTAACATTAATTAATTAGAAAGTGTAAGCTAATTGAAATTTTTTGGAGAATAAACCATGAAATACCTATTCTAGGTTCATTAGTTGTGCTCAATAATCACCAAATCAATCTTTCCAGTACATATTATCCTCCGTATCATAATAGTTGCAACATGGGAATTTACACATTATTCATGTACTCTACTTTGACTACATTTTATTTATTAATGTATGTGAATAATTTTTTATGAAAAATGTTGTTGAATTCGTCTCATTACAAAGTTTCATAATCTGATTTTTTTAAAAAAATACTAATAGAGAATTAATAATAATGACGGTCAAAGTTGTGTGTTGGCAAGCATGAAAACGGGAATGTTGCAACTAAAAAAAGAATGGAGGAAGTATATCACATATATCATTCCTGGCAACCATTCTTTAGAAATTGAATTCAAGAATTAGGCTTTTTGAAAACTTTATAACGGTATAGTTATTTGTAGCTTCTAGTTCTCTTACATTATCCATCATTAAATTCATTGAACTCGGCATCATCTCCATTCAATACCATCTTTGATGTGTCAAACATGATGTTGCTAAATACACAACCTAATATTTTGAAAAGCATTAAAATATAGTGGGTTGTAAGACTTAATAAGAGTACGATTATGTCACTAGGGTTTTGATCTTTATAAGTTAACAATATATCCACATAACCTCCCCATAGTGTCCCAATAATTACATTTCCCCCTAAGAATAAGTTAAAGTTTCACTCCACACATTTATTTCTACATTTGTGGTTTTTTATTACTTTTATTGGGGAAACTTACTGAGTGTCCCCAAGGCCAATCTCCAGCAACGTAACTGTGAAGGATGACCATCCTTAATCACTGGTCTTGGCTTTCTTTCGAACAACATCTTCCCCATAACATTTGAAATATGGGATAGATATTTGTAATATAATAAAATAATTCCTTAAATTAGATGCAGAATTAAAACCACCCAAATTACTTATTAGATACCTATTATAGTCTTCTCATCAATTATGATCTGGGCTTGTAGCATGGCAAATGACTTCAAAGATATGATTTTTAGGGAATTCAACCCAGAAGGCATTTCAAAAGCTTTAGTTTTGTTAGTAAACAAGAGTTTAAAAGCATTGTTGGTCATCTTGAACCTCATATAGTTGTCTTGCACAACGAATTTTTTCTCACCAAACACAAAATCTTCCTTGAAATCATGCCCGAACATTGTAATGAGGTTACTTGATATATGTGCATGTATTTTGCTACCATGTTCACGATAAAGTGAAGCAAGTTAATGATTTATATATAAAAAATGGCATTAAAAGAGTTATCACACAAATTTTATGGATTCTGAAATACACACGATAGATAGCCTAAGGTTACAATTTAGAACGTTTGTAAATTTTAATTGCCTCAAATCTCTTCATCATGGAAAACTATTCCATAACACTCTTCATATATTTGATGAGTTGAGGAGTAGTACACCCTACTAGTCCGAACTTTATGGTCCATGTTGTCTTAGTTTTATTAAACTCACTGAAAGTAGACTACATGTTTGGTGTGTCTCGGAAAAACGAAGAAATATTAATCAAATAAAATTAATTAATAAATAAAATAGCCAAAGAAAAATGGAAAATAGATGTGATCGAAATTAGGCAGAGCTTGTGCTACGCACGATGTCCTTAAAACGTATTTGTCGCCTCCCACGGTGCTAGGAGCGTTGCAATGACCGTTTTCCAGGATACGGTGGCTAAGCATCTGCCAGCTATTCATAAAAAAATTGTTGTGTGTTAATGGAGAGTTAATGGACCTGAACGTTGGAAATCAATGACCAGTCCATCGGGCATTGAATGGTCCATAAACTATCCATTTAACGTTGAGGTCTTCTAGTTCTAAGCGGCCAGAACTGCCCTGAGGTCTTCTAGTTCGGAAGCCACCAAAGCTGCCCTGAGGCCTTCTGGTGTGTAGAGCAGAAGAGTTCCGCATAGAACATAAGCGGTTCTGGTTCTAGAAAAAATAAAACGTTACAGGAAGAAAAAAACTAGGCAACTGTGTCTGCAGGTCGCCCGCGCACGCAAGTCGCGGTTTTTCTTCTCTGTTTTCGGGATTTGATCGGCACCCCCCTACGCATGAAGAGAGCCTCTCCCCTTAGGAACCTTAACTCCTTCAAGAGGAGTTCTCTTTATAAAGGGGTGAAAATTTCTTGGGTTTTCCGATGTGGGATAAATCCCACTAGAAACTCATCATTCTCCCAGTTTTTCCGTTTCAATGAGTGAACTTCGAGAATCAATTTCTCATTCACCCGCTATCCGTTTTGAGTGTACCACACATTTAATTGTAGCCCTTAACAAGGATAATCCGAAACCACTTTGAACCGACCCAAATCGGAAGTGGACCACACTCAGAATAGTTCTCCAAATTGACCATTTAATGCAATTTTAACACATTTTTCCAACAGCACATTGCAACCATGACATCATGTTTAGAAGTTTAGAAAGTAAGGAGAAAGTTGTAGGAGTGTGTAGGTATAAAAGGGCAGATGTGGAAGTATTTATAGTAATACTTTGGCTATCTCCATTTAGGAGAATAGCCCTTAGTGGAGTGTCTCATTAATGATGAAGGCATGGACAACATATATGTAACTATTTTAACTTAGTCCTCTTACGTAGTCCAACAACATATTTGAAGTTAGACACTTAAATTTTGTATACGTTTTTACACACACATATGATACTTCTTAAAAAGTTAAAAAATTGAGAAACAAATTTTTAATTCCTTTGCCATAACAACCGTTCTAAATTATATTAGAGTTACTTTTCCTATATTCTTATCACACAATTTGAAGTTACAAATTGTATAGATTTTTCCTTAAAAATCACACGACGTGAAATAGGTGTACATGATTAGATATTTTTTTTAAAAACCCAATAAATACAAAAGTGTAAAACCTGATAATTGTTAAACTCATTTATTTTAATTAGATGTAATTATGATATTTCCCAAAGTGTATAAAGAATTTGAAATATATGTGTTTGATAAACTTTGTAAATTTTTGTGACAAAATATATAGAAAAATTCAGGTACAAAATATGTGTATGCCTCTAGGATGGAATAATTAGACGTAGCAAAATATGATTGTACTAAAGTAAGTGAAAATGGGTATATCAATTTTATAAATACAATACCACTTAAATAAATCGGTCAATGATTTATGTTATAATATTGGTAATGAATAGTGTACTCGGAGGTAGCTTATCTGAAAGGTTAATACAAAGAATAACTTAGAGAGAGGTCAGAGAAAGTAAGAGAGAGAAGGAGTGTATATTCGATATATCTCGGTTGTTGTTTGCAATGGAAGAACTGGCTGCTATTTATAGAAGCCATAAATGTTAGGCGGGGACACGTGTCATACATCTGACGGTCGAGGGCCACTTCAATCGGGGTGACACCAGCATTTGCATGTGCACCGCATTAGATGCGGTGGTTGGATGTGAGCACCTCCCGCGTAATGCCGGCGAGGCGAGCAGCTCCGGCCTCTTGACCCGGAACCTCTTAGGGTGGCCTCGGGCAAGAAAAAGAAGAAGGTGAGGGGTGCGGCGAAGAAGAAGACAGCCGCTGTAGATGCAGGGCAGCCGGTGGGTATCCCCGAAGGCCACTCATATCTGAACACCGCGGCCCTGGATGTGAAGGCGAGGGCAACAGGTACCAAATATCAGGCTACACAGTTCTTCATAGGCCCTTCGGCACATGTGGTTGAACCGGGGCCGGATGACGTATTGTTGCGCGCGCCCGAGGGTTGTTTTGCCGTTCATATAGCATTCTTCCTTTTCTTCCTGGTGTAAAGTAGGGCCAGGCACTACTTTTCTGCACTGGTGTATCGACTTTATCCCTCTTTTTAGCAGCGTTTCTGGTGACTCTAGGTGAGTTGTCCTCTCTATCATTCTTCCTTTTCCTCCTGTAAGTCACCATTGTGAAGCCATTTTCATGTTTCTGCACAGGTAGCATCTTCCTTGAATGAGTTAGGCATTTCAGTTTTGTCCAGTTTTTCTTTCATGAGATCCACTTTAGAAGAGATTGCAGGCCACGCTATCGCCCAGTTTGCTAGCGGCTACAGATTGGATCTATCTTCCCTGTCTGAATAGTAATCTGTGCCAGTAATTTCTGTATCTAGATCAAGAAATTTTTTTCGTATATTGTAGGTGGAAGTCATCCTTTATGGCTTGAATTTTGGCGTTGTAAGAGAGGCCTGATATATTCTTTGTTAGCAGTCTGTGTAATTCTTGTTGAAAACTTTCAGCAGATTCTGAACATTGCTCCTGTGAAGCCTTGTTTGCTAGGTTTTTTGGCGTTTTCAAGTGCTGATCAGATTGAGCTATAGACACATTCAAGTCTGAGGTTGTTTGTTGTTTAGGAGGGGGTTCCATTTCTATCTCATCCACCTCTGAGTCTGTGTCAACAACTGTAATAGGAGTAGGAGAAAGTTGTTGCTGTGATGAGTTTAAAATTCCTTTCCCTTTTTCCTGAACTGTGAATTTACGTGTGTTTTGCAAATTGCTGGGCCCTGCAACAGAGCTAGTCTTAGCCACCCACTGCTCCTTTTGTGGCATACTAGCTGTAGGCACTTCAATCTTTTGTCCCTGAGGGGGATCAGCGTTCTGAGGGGGTTTATTAGTAGGCTCAATACCTCGCTTAGGACATTTAGAGTCCAAATGACCTAAATGTAGGCAGTGCCTGCAATATGAAGGTCTGTTTGCGTAGGTTACAGGCTGAGAGAATCCATTGCTGCCACAATTAATCCAAACTTTGGTTGGCATTTCCTTTGTCAAATCTAGTTCAACACAAATGCGGGCCAGAGATGGCCTCGAGAGGGTAGCCCTAGGATTATCCAATTTCAGAGGAGTGCCAATTAATCTGGCAATCTCAAATAAAGCACTTTTGTCATGTAGATGAATTGGTAGGCCTTCAAAAGAAATCCAAACTGGAACCACAGGGGATTCCACGTTGGGACGAAAATCCGGAGTCCACTTCGTTACTCGCATAGAATAGCCATAGATGTCCCATACTTGCTGATTCCAGCACCGCAAATAATCATCTTCCCTAACAAACCGGATCAAGATATGCTTCTTTTCAAGTAGACCTAGGTGAAAGGAACCCTTGCAACCAATAACTTTGAAAGCTTTGCGTAGTTTCTCCATGGTCGGACGTCCCTTGAAGAACTAACCAATCAAGGATAGCTTATGTCGTTGGGCAAGTGCAAGAATATCTTCCTCCGAGAAAGTAATCGCTGGCAGTCCTCTAAACCGAGATCGAGAAGCTGTCAAAGGGGCTGGAGAGCGATCTGATACTACTTCTGTGAAGGATTTTCCAGTCCAAACGTTCCCTCTAGTGGGAGGCCGAGCCGTCGTCAAGGGAGAGCCGTCGGAGGGCGGCTGCGCTGTCGTTGGAGGTACCGTCATTCGTCAGAACTCTCAGTCGTGATGCGCGGTGGCGAGGCGCGGTGCGCCAGGCGCAGTGCGGTCAGCCTAGCCGTCTAGGGTTCGCGTCCTTCTGCACTTCTTCTTCTTTTCTTTCAGTCCAACAGCAGATCATGCTTATGTATTTATCATCTTTTTGTACCATCCAATTACATTTGTTTGAAGTTAGAAAATTGGTTCCCTTTAAGAGCCCGTTTGGTAGCACGAAAATGGACTATTTTGGCTGATTTTGCTGAAATTTATGAAGTTCTTACTGAAGTGGCTGCATTAGCTGATTCAGCTGATACAAGAAAAAAAAAATATTTTTAAAATATATTTTATTAATAAAATAAAAAAAAATGTAAAAATAGCTAAAATGATCATCTACAGTAACCAATACAGCCAGAAAAGTAACTCTGATGGAGTATATGGCCCGGGAACACCCGGCCCACAGACTCCTACTACTCCAGTGAAGGCCCAACAGGCCCAGAAGGCCCAACAGGCCCAAATCACGGCGCCCAGAGTACCAAGCAGCCCGCGATACGCACCAGGGGGTGCCTTCGCCCCCTGGCCGAAGGCTCCAAACTATCACAGCGTGGATATTTCGAACAAACAGAGGAACTGGGAGAAAACGGCGAAAACAGTAGCCCTCGGCACTCAGGGGTCCTAGGCACTCGGAGCCCTCGACTAGTCCTCTGCAGCCGAGGGCACCTCTCCCGACATGATATCCGCCTCACAGGCGTACAGATCACTGTACCCTGTACAGATGTCCCATCCAACAGCCGCATTAAATGCGGCCACATGCGGCTGCCAACGCCAACCAGTTGAGGTGACCTCTCGGCCAATGGGCGCTTGACACGTGTCCCTGTCCGGCATTTATTGCTACTATAAATAGCACCCCATTTCCCCATTTGTAACCACGACATTCATACTGAATACACTCTCTCTCTTACTTACTTGTGCTCTGACTTCTCTCTAAGTTATTCTCAGCAATAACCCCTCGGATAAGTTACCCCCCGGGTAGACTATCCATCATTTGGTGCTCTCGTTGAGAGCTCGAGCAATCGAGTAAGAAACCCTCCCCCTTCGCCAAACACTAGCCCTCTACCAAAATGGTGAGAACAACACGTGCCAACTCCAAAAACGTAGAAGACAAGAACCTGGCCCTCGGCGACGTCAACGCCCCCGAAGCCTCTCACAGGGCTCCCGAGGGCGGTTTCATCGCTGGGCTGGAACAGGCGGCTGTCGACCTACACCTTCAGATTCAGCAGAATGCCCCCGATGCCCGCCTCGGCATCGAGGCCAAAAAGAAAACCGGAGCGATGACCAAGTCAGCCCTCCGGTTCTCACCATCGACGTTCAATCGGCGCTCTCCGCCTTCATCCAAACGCTCACTCAGAACCCGGGTGCCTTCGGCACCCTGGCTCCGGCTCACCCCCAGGTTGGGGAGAATTTCATACTCCCCCCTCTGCCACACCCCTTCGGAAACCCCACCCCTCGGGTTAGAAACAACGAAGGGGTAGTGGCCCAAGATACGTCCTCCCAGGAAGTTCAGTCCCGGGACCACCATAATTACAACAGAGAAAGGCCCCGCACTTCCGCCCTCAACCGGCTCGGAGGAGGGCCAGACCGCCGAGGGGTCCAAGACCGCCTCGGAGGGAAAGCACTCCAAAGGCCCCAGGAAAGCGGAGGGTCTGTCTCGAGGGCAGACGAGGAGCGTCCCCCTCGGGACAAAGGCAAGGCACCCCTTCATGCTGATGATGCTCGCCACCAAATCAACCAGGCCCACTCGGCCCGGGTTCGTTCGCAGGGGGCGGAGACCCTCCCGAAGGATCCCCGGGACGAAATCATTGTGGCCCTCCAACGCCGGCTTGATGAAATGGAGGCCAACAAAGCTCACGCCACCACCTCCACCCCCCATTCAGACCTCAAATATGAGGCCATGATGGCCAAAATGGAGGAATTACAGAAGAAGGTGGCCGAGGGCTCCGGGGAACCCGTCATCCAGCTCCGGACCCGGACGCCATTTACACTAAGGGTACTGGCGGCCCGGATCCCGGAAAAATACCGAGGGCAACACATACAGCCTTATAACGGGAAGACGGACCCCCAGGAACACTACAGCAAATATCACAACAGCATGATGATGGTAAGGGCGTCGGACGAATATTTGTGTCGTTGGTTCCTCTCCACCTTAGAGGGGCCGACATACGAATGGTTCAACCAGTTGCCCGAGGGCTGCATTGATTCGTGGCAAGAACTCGCCCAGCGATTCTTGACACAATTTGCCGGGAGGCGTCGCACGAGGAAGCACTTCTCCCACCTCCTAACCATACGCCAGAAGAGGGATGAAACCCTCCGGGACTTCCTGGAGCGCTGGAGGACGGCGGCCGACAAGGTCGATGGTGCTGATGACGGGACCCTCCTGGCCCTCCTGCAGACCGTCCTCCGCACCGGCAACTTTTCAAGGAGCCTCATCATTGAACCCCCCCCCCCCCCCCCCCGCGACTACATAAAGGCTTTGCAGCGGGGGGACCGATATGCTGAGGCCGAGGAGGTGGAGAAATACCACCAGCATCCGGATCAGCAGCCCCCGAGAGCTGACAACAAGAACAACCGGGGGCCGGGGGCTCCCCCAAATCACCCAAGCCTTCTGGACCCTCCGACGACCGCCCTCGGCAAGGCCAAGCCAAGCCCGGGGGAGGTTATAAGAGCAACCCTAAGACTTGGGCACAGCCCATTCTCCTGGACCGCCCCCGGACACCATTGACGCACCCCGTCAGCATCATCCTTGACTTTGCCGAGGAGAGGGGCCTCGTTGAGCGCGACTCTCGCGCACCCCCGGAGGTACATGCTATCAACCCTCAGTTTCCCTACTGTCGTTTCCATTGGCATCAGGGGCACAAGACCGATGACTGCCACCAGCTAAAAACGGCCATCGAGAGATTGATACAGGTGGGGCACCTGTCCCAATTTGTCCAGAGCCCTCGGCAGGAGGGATCTTCTCATCAGGGACCTCCCCGAGGGCACCACACGAAGGTGAACGCTTGGGTGAACCCGAACACCATCCCCCTCGGCAAGAAGAGGGAGATCAGAAACTTGGAGGAAGAGGAGGAGGAGTACCCCCACTACCAGGAGAAAAAGTGCCATATCCTCATGATCACCGGTGGCAATACAGGGGGCGATTCCACCAGCCAGCGAAAGAAGTGGGCTCAATCGCTTTACGTGGGGGAAGTCACTCATATGCCCCCGCTAAAGCGACTGAGGGAGGAACCCATCACCTTCACCAACGCAGATCTCCCTCCTACTTCTTCTCCTCACAGGGATGCCTTGGTGATTCGGACTGAAATAAACGACACCATCATTCACCGAACTTACATTGACACGGGCAGCTCCGTCAATGTAATGTACCTCAGCACCTTCAGAGAGCTGCATCTGGAAAGGGGGTCCCTTCGGCCCATTAAGACCCCTCTTGCCGGCTTCACCGGTGATACTATTGATTCCGAGGGAGTAATAACCCTCCCGGTGATCTTCGGCGACAGGCTCCATAGAGCCCAGCTCGAAGTGGAGTTCGTCGTTGTCAACATCGACTGCGCCCACAACATTATCCTCGGCCGGCCAGCCCTCGAGGACCTCGAGGCCATCATCTCCATGAGGCACCTCTGCCTCAAGTTCCCCGCCGAGGGGGGCATTGGCTACTACCGGGGGAATCAGAAAATCGCCCGCGCCTGCTATCTTCAAGTCACTAAGAAGGTAAGTAAGACGGAATTCCGTGTTGACACCATCACCGGAACCATCGACCAAGAAGAAAAAAGGCCGAGGGCTGAACCAGCCGAGGACGTAGAAGACTTTGCGCTCGATCCGGCCCAGCCGGAGAGAGTCGTGAAGATTGGAGCCCAGCTCCCTGAAGATCTGAAGACCGGTATCACCGACGCCCTCCGCGCCTACTCCACTGTCTTTGCATGGGGGCCGGAGGACATGCCGGGAATTAGCCGAAGGGTCATCACCCACCGCCTCTCGGTGGACCCCTCGGTAAAAGCAGTACAACAACGAAGAAGACCCCTCTCCGCCGAGAGGAGGGAATTTGTGAAGAAGGAGGTCGCCATGCTCCTCTCCATTAAGCACATCAAGGAGGTGAAATATCCCTCATGGCTAGCGAATGTAGTCCTCGCACAGAAGCCCCCTACCTTCCGCATGTGCGTGGACTACACCGATCTCAACAAAGCGTGCCCTATGGATCCATTCCCTCTACCAAATATTGATCAACTGGTGGATGAGACCGCGGGGTGTGAGATCATGTCCTTCCTCGATGCCTTCCGAGGGTATCACCAAATTTTCATGCACGAGGAAGACGCCGAAAAAACTGCCTTCATGACTCCCGAGGGCATCTTCTGCTACCTGGTAATGGCCTTCGGACTAAAGAACTCAGGGGCCACCTACACCCGGATGGTGGCCCGGGTCTTTCAAGCCGTCCTAGGGCGCACCATGGAGGCATATGTTGACGACATGATTGTCAAGAGCAAACAATCTTCCAGCCATGCCGACGACCTCCGGGAAATCTTCGCCATCATGCAAAAATTCAACCTTCGGCTAAACCCGAAGAAGTGCACCTTCGGCGTCCAAGGGGGCAAATTCCTGGGCTACATGGTGAGCCGAAGGGGTATCGAGGCCAATCCCGAGAAGATCCAGGCCATCATCGACATGGAACCCCCACACAATGTGAAGGAAGTTCAACGGTTGACGGGCCGCCTGGCAGCCCTCAACCGCTTTCTATCTAAATCAGCGGAGAAGTCTTTGCCTTTCTTCCAAATCATGAGGAAGACGGCTGGTTTTCAATGGACTTCAGAATGCCAGGAGGCTTTCGACGAGCTCAAACGAGACCCAAGGTAGGGGAGACCCTCTACCTCTACCTTGGGGTCAGCTCGGCGGCCATCAGCTCTGTGCTCATCCGGGAGGAAGACGGCATCCAACATGCCATCTTCTACGTTAGCAAGACCCTAAGGGAGGCCGAGCTCAGGTACTCCCCTGTGGAAAAAACGGTGTTAGCCATCGTTTGGACTGTCAAGAAGTTGGGCCACTACTTTCAAGCTCACCCGGTTCAGGTCCTCACTCATCAACCCCTCGGCGCCCTCATGAGGAGCCCCACCAGCTCCTCCCGCATGGTGAAATGGGCTATCTTCTTGAGCCAGTACAACATTGACATCCGTCCGAGGCCTGCCATCAAGGGCCAAGCCCTGGCGGACTTTGTGACGGAGTGTACCGCAAGGGCAGCCACGGACGGGGAGCCCTCGGCTACCTCGGACGACTGGTGGACTCTCTACACCGACGGCTCCTCCGCGACCAAAGCATGCGGGGGAGGGGTAGTCCTCATTACTCCCGAGGGCTTCAGAGCCTACTATGCAATCCACTTCTCCTTCAAAGTCTCCAACAACGAGGCCGAATATGAGGCCCTCCTATGTGGCCTTCGGCTGGCTGCCAACATGAGGGCTCGGCAGATCCACATCAAATGCGACTCCAAGTTGGTCGTTGGCCAAATCTCCGAGGAATATGAGGCCAAGGAGGGAAGAATGAAACAGTATAAGGAAGCGGCCAAGGAGTTGCTTAAAGTATTTGAGGCACACTCTCTCACTCAAATACCGAGGGCTCAGAACTCCGAGGCCGACATATTACCTAAGCTCTCGGCCGACTCCCCCGAGCACATCTCCAGAATTGCCAAAATTGAGGAACTCAGCCTCTCAAGTATCCATGCAAGCCCCGTTATGAACATACAACAACGCCAAGAGGATTGGATCTCAGATATCACCGCCTTCATCTCCACAGGGCAGCTACCCGAGAATGAGACCCACGCTAAACTGGCAAAGCTGAGGGCTCCTAGCTACACCATCGAAGATGGAAGGCTCTACAAACGATCTTACAATGGCACGCTACTTCGGTGCCTTCATCCAGATGAAGCTGAGGTCGCAATGGAGGAAGTGCACAGTGGCACTTGCTCAGCTCACCAGGGACCCTTCTCCATGTCCCGAAGGCTCATTCTCCAGGGCTACTTCTGGCCAACCATGGCCAGAGATTGTGCTGACCTTGCCCGGAGGTGCACCGCATGCCAACATTTCCAGAAAGCCCCCGGCAGGCCAGCGGTCAACTATGCCCCCATCAGCACATCTGTCCCCTTTTCTCGATGGGGAGTAGACCTTGTGGGCCCTCTGCCGAGGGGTACCTCCAACAACAGATACATCATTGTGGCCATCGACTACTTTACCAAGTGGGTGGAGGCTGAACCCCTCGCCAGCATCACAGAGGCGAAGTGCCGTCACTTCGTCCTCAAGAACATCCTCACAAGGTTTGGCGTCCCCCAGCAGATCATCTCCGACAATGGGACACAATTTGAGGCAGCCCCCTTCTGCGCCCTTCTGGAGGCATGGGGCATCAAACACACCTTCTCCTCCGTTGTCTACCCTCAAGGCAACGGGCAAGTAGAGAATGCCAACCGGACCTTGCTCGAGGGCCTCAAAAAGAAGCTGGAGGCCGAGGGCGGCGGCTGGGTGGAAGAACTCCACAACATCCTTTGGGCCTACCGCACCACCCCTCGGCGAGCAACAGGTGAAACACCCTTCTCCCTCTGCTACGGTTTTGAAGCCAAAGCTCCTACGGAAGTCACCCTTCCCACCCGGAGGGTGATCCAATATGACCCCGAGGTCAACGACAGCAACATGGCCCTCGACCTCCACCTCATTTTAGAACGCCGGGAGCAGACATTCATCCGGGCAGAAAATTACCGAAGGCAAGTCAAAAGCTACATCGACGCCAAAGTTCGCACCAGAGAATTCCAAGTGGGGGACTATGTCCTCCGGAGGAGGGAAGCCAGCCAACCGACCGAGGGAGGCAAAATGGCACCAAAATTCGAAGGTCCCTACATCATAGCAGCCATCATCAAACCTGGAACTTACAAACTCAAACGTCCCAACGGGAAAGAAGTCCCTAGGCACTGGAACGTACACCACTTAGTTAAATTTTATCAATAATGTAAGAGCGGCCAAGCCCTCACAACTAGTGAATGTACTATCCTATGGCCCAAGGCCTCCAATTTCGAAGAATGAAGATACATTCAAGACACCAAGAACAAAACACTTATGAACGGTCAAGCCTTCATACCAACTACAGACCCCAGGCCTCACCTCGAGAAGAACCCCCTCCGGCGTCAAGTGCCGAGGGCGGACACCATCAACACCTACGACGACAGTGAAAACACCATGTGTTTTCAGTCAAGACCCCTCGGTACCAAGTACCGAGGGTGGGAACTCCCACCTCCGACGACAAGAAACACCAAGTGTTTCATTTCCCTTCGGCACCCAGTGTCGAGGGTACACCTCCATCATCAACATCAAAACGAAGAAAAACACCAAATGTTTCAAAGAAGACCCCTCGGCACCCAGTGCCAGGGATATGCCCTCCTATCAACTTTCAAACATCTGTTGGGAAACACCAGGTGTTTCCTCCGAGGGCCCTCCGGCACCAAACGCCGAGGGCGTACACTCCAATTAAAACACCAAGTGTTTCATTTGAAGACCCTTCGGTACCAAGTACCGAGGGCGGACACCTCCGTCAACTACAACAAAAGAGAACACCAAGTGTTCCTACAGAAGACCCCTCGGTACCAAGTACCGGGGGCTACACATCGAAACTAACACCAAGTGTTGTTTCTAAAAGCCGTACCCCACGAGGACGCATATACCGAAGGCGCCACCATCGGTGCCGGCGGCACGTAGTGCCCCCGGCCATTTGCAACTAGTGTGCAAATGAAAACCCTTCCTTGAAACGCTTTCCGCGTCACTACCCCCAGGGTATGACAGGCATGAGAAATGCCCAGGATTCGACTTTCAAAAACGGAACGCTATCCGCGTCATCACCCCAAGGGTATGACAGGCACGAGAAATGCCCAGGATTCGACTTCCAAACCGAAACGCTCCCCGCGCCACCACCCCAAGGGTGTGGCAGGCCACGGACTATGTCTAGCGCCGAGGGGACGACTTTCAAAAATGAGGCGCTTTCCGCGCCATCCCCCAAGGGGAGGCAGGTTACATACCATCATATCTTGTACCCAGGAAATGACCCTCGATCCCCTCGGAACTCGGAAGGTTAACCCGAGGGAGGAGAGCCATTGGTGTATTCTGATGGTCTCCTAATAGGCCCAGCCTTACCAAGAAACCAAGTTTCTTGATGCCTTCCCTTCACCACCAACCAAAAAAAAAGGGTGAAGGGGAGTAGACTCAGCGAGAAATCAAAGAGTACACCCCAACAGATCACAACATGCCGAGGGCTCCTATTTCCCGAAGGATACTACTCAAACAAATATCATCAAGAAATGGCTAAGTCCACTGCTTGGTCACCTCCGGTCACACAAACACCGAAGGCTTCAACAATACGAAGGGACTGGACTATCCAAAGTCTACTAAACGGTAATTCAAACAAATACCGAGGGCATCTGTTACGCACTAATACCGAGGGCCCCTACCCCATTACAAGGGAGACAACTGGCTAAGTCAGGCTCTACAACTTTTCAAAGTGTATGCCAAGGGCACACACTCCTCATTGGCTTTCTTCACAACAACAGGATTCCACACTTTTCCTAAGTCCACACTTTTGGAAAATGACAGCAACCGGAGGTTAATATGTCACCAGACAACCGAAGGCATCTATTACAAATCATCAAAAGCCAACCGAGGGGGACTATTCCAAAATATTTGCCCCTCGGACAGACTCCTCACTGACCGAAGGTTCAACATCTACGACACACTGTGAAATTTTGCTAAGTTCCACATATTTGGCCCTCGGTCAAATACTCATACAACACAAGGGCCCCACGATCACCCGAAGGGTCCTATTCATATACCCAGAGGGCTCTACATCCGGAAGCTCAACATCACTTTACGCTTAAAAAATATTCTAAGTCCTAAATGAGTAGCCCCCGGGCACCTCGCAAAGTGATGCAGAGTCAGAGGGCACCTATCACCCGAAGGCGACACAAGGAAGCAGCACTTGGAAAATATTCTAAGTCCTAAAGATTGGGCCCCCGGCCCAATCAATATTACAACCAAGGGAATATGATAGCCGAAGGCTATGCGATACAACAACACTTAGAAAATTTTCTAAGTCCTACATATTTTCCCCCCGGTCAACTACTCATACATCAAGAAGGGATGCCATTTCCCGAAGGCTCCCAAGGGAAAATCTACACTTAGAAATCTTTCTGAGTCCTACATATTTCACCCTCATCTCAAGGGACCTAATAGCCGAAGGCTACCTATCAATCAAAGGCTACAGTACACAAGGAATTAACATTGAGGAAAATTTTCTAAGTCCTAAAGAATTGGCCCCCGGCCTAATCAACATTTCAGTTGGGGCTCCACGGTAGCCGAAGGCTACATGACATGCTACACTTGCAAAAATTTTCTAAGTCCTGTACATTGGGCCCTCAGTCCAATATTCACACATCAGGAAGGAGGCTACCAGCCGAGGGCATCCGAGGGCAAAACTACACCTAGAAATTTTTCTAAGTCCTAGGAATTGGGTTCTCAACCTAATCACCACACAACAATTGAACTACAAACACCCGAAGGCCCTATGGTGTGCTACACTTAGAAAAATTTTCTAAGTCCTAGTTATTGCTGAACCCTCGGTTGTATGTCCAGCAGAGGGTGCCCAACTACCGAAGGCTTCCGAGGGCATGCTACAATCAGAAAATATTCTAAGTCCTAAAACATACATTCAAAGGAGCAAAGGCATACATCCAAAACGAGACGAAGGCATACATTCAAAAAGAAATGAATTAAAGAAAACAAGCCATATATACAAAGCCCGAAGGCAATCATTCAATCATCACAAAAAGGGGTAAATGTAACTATTACATACGGGCCAAAGCCGAGGGGTGACAAAGGTTCATTACAAAGATTTTTCAAAAATGGACTAAGTACAAATCTTCTCTGTGGCTTCAGCATCATTATCTCCGGGTGCATCTTCTACGGTGGCTTTGGAGGAGACTTCTTCCCCAGCAGCATCACCTCCGGCGGCTCCGCCCCCATCACCCCCCATCATCACAAAGTCGTATATCGTTGGCCGCTCTTCGCCCGGGGGGAGGGGAACTCTCACATCTGGTTGCAATGGAGGGAGGCCGTATGCTGAGGGGTCAAATTGATCGAGGGATACGCCAAAGTGCCTGGCGAGCCTCTGGTAAATCAAATGCTGGGTAAAGAATTCACCCCCTGGTAGTAGGCGTCGCCCCTATCTGTCAGCCAGTCAACCCCGGGGCCTTCTATCCAAGCATCCACCGAGGCTGCCACCACGGAGGCCACCCACTCCTTGTGGCCCTCGGTCCTCCAGCCCTCGGCAAGGAACTCAGCAACTGCCTCCCCTCGGGCCTTGGCCACAGCTCCCTCCTTGGCGGTTTTGGCCTCATCGACAGCTTTCTTCGCCGCCTCAGCAGCAACCCTCTCGGCCTCTGCCTTGCCCTCGGCTATGCCATCGGCCTTGGCCTTCTCCGCCGCCGCCTTCGCCTCCCGGAGGGCCTCCTCCAGCTGCGCAGCATGCTTCATCGCTTCAGAGTTCTTGCGAATCAGCCCCTCCATCTTCTTATCTTGCTCGGCCTCGTGAAGGCGCCTTTCCTCACGCCTCCGGGCCTGTTCCCCGAGGGCTATGCAGGCCTGCAAACGATGATCAAAGAAGTTAGATTATTCCCCAGGAAAAAACACTAAATTGATAAGGGAAGGAAACAAGAAGCAGATACTTACAGTGAGAGAGGACCGGAGGATCCTGTTCTCGAGGGCATCATCGTCGTATGTCTCGAAGACTTCTCTATCCATCTTCGAGGTGATGCCCCGCAGGAAGGCCCTCGGCTCGGCAGTACCGTGCATCAGTGAAGCACCGGGGGCAAAGGAGAGTTGACGGATCTCCCGGGGTAATTCCCTCGAGGGGAGATTCACCGGAACCTTCGGGGTGACCGAGGCCAGAGGCCCATCAGTGGAGGGCATGTCATCAACAATTATGAGGGGGGCCGCCCCCTCAACAGCGCCCCCGGCGGCTTTCTGCTTCTTGGTAGGGGGCTCCACCCCCTTATCACTCCTCTTCTTCTTCACGGCCGCCTCGGCCTTCGACCCCCCGGTCCCCACAGCAGCATGGACATCCCCAGCAGAAGGCTCTACGACCTTCGGGAAAAACGCATCAGCTGGCTTCTGGCCCGAGGGCCCCTTCTCCTTGGCCTGTGTTTTGCCCTTCCTCTTTGCAAACAGAGCATTGGCATTCATCTTGCTACCTGCAAAGAACGACAACAACAAGTTAAAAGATTAGAACCGAGGGATCAGAGACACAACGACAAACATGACAAAAGAAAAAAAAATCTAAGTACAAAAATCTAAAGCCCTCAGCTACTACCTCCTGCTCCCCCGAAGGCTTTATCATAGAGGGGATACTTCTCATCGGTCTCCCCAATGAACCGATACCTCAGGAATCCGAGGGCATATAGGTCTTCCTCGAGGATGCACTCCTTGATGGTTATGTTCTTTTCCCGACCCTCTGGAATCTTGGCAATCTTCAGGCCATCCTCCTCGAGGGCGGCACTCTTGACCTTCACGTGGCGCCGAAAGCGATTCTGCAACTCCCTCGGGAAAGGGCTGTCGGTCAGTCTGATATAGCACCATCGCTCTCTCCACCCTTTGTTGGAAGAAGGGGCCTCGGTGAACAGTTTGAACTGGGCTATCAGCTGTAAGTTTGCATAGCCCTCGGCATTAGTATGGCCCCCCCGGCATAAGTTAATACTTTGGAAGAATAACTCCAAGCTCGGTGTAACCCCCCGGAGTTTGCACAGGTTCACGAACCCAGCTATGTATGAGTGGCTATTGGGGGTCAATTGACAGGGAACCAGGCCAGTGTACCTCAGGTACTCCCGGAGGAACGGATGGAGAGGGAACCGGAGGCCCATTGAAATCGAGAGCACGTGCACGGCTATACATCCCTCGGGGGGCCGGGACAACACGTCATCAGGACCTAGCTCGACTACTACGGCCGAGGGCCCTACATGCAACTGGGTGATGTAGAAGTCCGCCTTGTCAGCTTGGGACTTAATCTCCAAAGCGGCGGTGTCCAGGAAGGAGTGACCCTCCGACAGATCAACAGGCCCCCCTTGATCGACGGCCCTTACTTTCTTCTGGGGGCCAGCCTTCGTCTTCCTCCTCTTCTTCCCGGGGGCTACACTTAACGGCGTCGGGTCCAGCGGCCTCGAGCTACTTGCTTCCCAGGAACCCCGGGGGGAAGAACAGCGACAGTAACCTTCGCCCTCTCCTTTTCCTCTTCCTCCTCAGCAACTTGGACGGCGAGGGCCAACTCCTCATCTTCGGCGGTTCGCTCGAACTCCTCCGCCTCGGCCTCGGCCACCGGATCCTTCTGCACCTCGGTGACGAGAGCTGCATCACCACCATCCGAGGGCTGACTGCTACTGGACTCCACGTCGGAGATGCTTTCATCCTCGACCGAGGGGTCCCCCGTGATGTTTTGGGAATCGCTCTCGGACGACATTTTTTATCACGAAATGTGCCTAAGATTCCGTAGGCTTTCTACAGGACTCTAACCCTAATCTAAGGCCAGAGGGCGGAACTTACTAAAAGTTTTGAGAGGAAAGCAGGACACTGACCTTGAAAGCTGAGTTTTGACCGAAGGCTTGAGTTTCTCTCTCTAGAATTTTTTGCCAGAGCTTCGCTGCACTGAGTTCGCACAGCGGGGAATGGCTCTAGCCTTGGGGTATTTATAGGCGCTGGAATCCGGGCTTGGGCCTGGATTCCGGGCCTCCGGATGGACCGCCATCATTACACACCGCGTCTTCGCCTAACCAGTGATGCCGCCCACGGACAGCCAACCATCATGCGCCACGTGTACCCCCCAACGGCTATATCCTGACGGTACGTATTCCAACGGCTATATTTCCAACGGCTATATTCTGGGAGCCCCCGGACCTTTTTTACTCCACTCCACTTCACCAAGGAGAGCCTCCGGGGTACACTTACCCAGAGACGCCCCCGGTTTGTGCCCTACATAGTACATAACAGACGCCTTCGGCATCACTCCTTCAGAAACCCAAGGCTTCATATCAGGCACCCCTCGGGGATTCCCCTCAGTACTGCAAGGACCGGATAGCCCCCGGGGAGTATGCCTCATTGACGGATAGTCTACGATACATAGGTAATGGGAGCCCTCGGGTATCCTCATCACCAACTAACCGGCAAGCAGGGGACCCCCCGGTGACAATTCAACTACTGCCCTCATCCATCGCGCCCTCGATCCCCAGATTGAGGGGCTCCCCTTCGGCACCCTCGGGCATCAACAGCAAGCCTTCGGCATTACCGTCATTCTCCATTTTTGACCAAGGTTTAACCTTTTTGATTCATCCTTGGGGGAATTCGGTGCACTCTTTTTCCCTCATTAGGATTTTTTTTCCCACAGGGTTTTTCCTAATGAGGTTTTTAACGAGGCATCCCCCCAAAATGAAACGAAAAGCGTCAGCCTTCGGCCCACAACAGCAACGCAACTACTCTACTCCTTTTCACCACTTTACAAGTGCCTCAAGGAGTGGGGGACTGGAGGACCCCCTCGGGAAAATCACTAAAATTACAAAATTGGTGAAAAATTCCAACAAACGGCAAAGCAAGCCCTCAAGTCCCGACATGTGGGTAACTGAGGGACTGCCTTCGGCAGGGACATGCAAGCAACAAACCAACCTCAGAAATTACAACGGAACAACGGCAGGGGACAAACACAAATTACTCCTTTTCCCTCAAGTACCTTTCGGCAAAAGGAGTGAGGGACTCCTGATGGAGTATATGGCCCGGGAACACCCGGCCCACAGACTCCTACTACTCCAGTGAAGGCCCAATAGGCCCAGAAGGCCCAACAGGCCCAAATCTCGGCGCCCAGAGTACCAAACAGCCCGCGATACGCACCAGGGGGTGCCTTCGGCCCCCTGGCCGAAGGCTCCAAACTATCACAGCGAAAACAGTAGCCCTCGGCACCTGGAGCCCTCGGCACTCAGGGGTCCTAGGCACTCGGAGCCCTCGGCTAGTCCTCTGCAGCCGAGGGCACCTCTGCCGACATGATATCCGCCTCACAGGCGTACAGATCACCGTACCCTGTACAGATGTCCCATCCAACAGCCGCATTAAATGCGGCCACATGCGGCTGCCAACGCCAACCAGTTGAGGTGACCTCTCGGCCAATGGGCGCTTGACACGTGTCCCTGTCCGGCATTTATTGCTACTATAAATAGCACCCCATTTCCCCATTTGTAACCACGGCATTCATACTGAATACACTCTCTCTCTTACTTACTTGTGCTCTGACTTCTCTCTAAGTTATTCTCAGCAATAACTCCTCGGATAAGTTACCCCCCGGGTAGACTATCTATCAAACTTCAACCTTACTTTTTCGGTTTATTACACAATTCAGCGCACGAAAGCAAAATTTACGTGTTTGGTAAAAAAGTTGACTGATAAGTCTGATAAGCCGAAAATGAGGGTTGCCAAACGGCCTCTAAATCTCACAACATTATATCACGCATTTTAGGTGAAGTTTTAATTTCCCCCCTAGTTACCTACAATTATTTTAGTAACTTGTTATTTTAATACACATTAAAGTAGATTTGGATATTCTCATATGCAATCAAAAATAAGTTGTGTATGCTTTTGTGGCAAATGACATATTAAAAGTGTGACCTCAAAAAAAAAGCATGACCTCAAAATTTGTATATGAATACTCATTTTCTATACATAGAGAGGACCACACAATATTTCCTACAAAAGTTATTACGTACTTCCTAGTTTTTTGGATAGTGGATACAATACAGAGTATGCAACCATGCAAATATATTATAAATATTAATGATTATATTTCATTTTGTAATAGCATACTGCATTTTATCGAGAGTACATAAACCGCTAAACATTGTGTTCTTGAGAGTGTTTGGTTTACGCAATGCAAACGTGTAAAATAAATCCAAGTCAGCATGGGGTGACCGTGGTTCATTGTAGTCGTGATCATGAAGCAAATGGATTGATCCAACCTCTTCAAGTTTTTGCCATCAAATGCAGCTTTCATCAACATAGTGTCCAAGACTAATTACCATGAGACGTGGAAACATATATTATTATAAAAATTCATTATTATTTTTCTCATATACTTGTATTCCGGAAAATGTAAATACACTTTTTTATTTTGATGTTTTGAGCTGGAATTTGTTCCACTACAATTCTTTTACTTTTAGATAATATTTCTGTTGGGATATTGATCCAGAGGCCCAATACCCGGATCAGGAAGGCTCAAGATATCCGGCCCAAGCAACGGGCCCATCACATTATGATAGGATAATCATGGTAGAATTAGTGCCGAACGAGAGTCGGCCCAAATAAGGGTTGGCCCAGTAAGAAGACATACCGAACGGAGTTCGGACTAAATATTATACTTGGGCCAATTTGACAGCATCTTCAGCATAGTCCAACATCCCGTTCGGGCAACGGCCAACCAGCAAGTGGCCTGGTGCAATTAATGTCAGATCGTGACATCAGCAAGTGGAAACATGGGTGACCAAGTCGGTGGAACAATGGCCAATCAGCATAGGGTAGCCCATGCTCTCCATTAGTATAAATAGAAGGTTTCAAGTCATTGTAAGGGTTAGCATTTCAATACTCAGGCTCTAGAATAACATCATTGCTCTTATTTCTTGTATTAAAGCATAGTTTCCGACCTACCGATCAGGAAATTCCTTGTAATCAGACTGGTTAATTAATACAAGTGAGCTTTCGAGTGTTAGTTCAGATCTTATATTTTTTACACGCTTTGATTCTGTGTCATTCCTGATATATCCAAAGTTCGTGTTGGGCTTTCGGATCTACGGGATTTACCCTCAACATTGGCGCCGTCTGTGGGAAACATTTACAAAAAGTTTCACATTCAAATCATCCAAAAAACCACTATTTTCAAAAATGGTCAGAATCAGTTCCTATCATACAAGCGACGGTTCACACCGTCACGGGAGGAGTCACACCCCGGGGAGTCAAAACCCTCAGGGACAATCCAGTCGAGGATCGTATCCTCGTTTTGATGGGGATTTTGTGATTCCCGAATCTCTGAGAAGAAATCCTCAGGCCATGCGTGACATGGCCCAGGTCATGCATCATTTGGCGAACGAAGAGGAAGGAGGTTCCAGCTTTACAGGGGAGACTCCGCGCACGGAAACAACCACAGCGTCATCCCGTTCGCATGCCCATCGGGATAATCGACGTAGCGCCCCACCAACAGCGCACCACAGTCCCAGTGACCGAACCCCGATCGGGTCACAAGCTAGAGGACCAACTCCCGTTGGTCATCATTTCCAGTATGCCGAGCGGGGAAATACTAGGGCCCCTCAACGGCATTGGGGCCGGGACTGTACGGATATGAGGGCTCCACCACCGCCCCCTTTGACAGCCCAGGAGGAAGAAATGGCTGAGATGAGGAGGCAGATGAATGAAATGCGAGACCAGATGAACAGGGCACCTGTACAACCTACCCCAGTTCAGCTGGGAATTACTTCCCCGTTTACTAGGGAACTCATGTACGCAGATATCCAAGGGGGTGCCAAGCCCCCGACCGGCCAAATCTATGACGGGGTGGGAGATCCCCACGTGCATTTGAGGAGTTACCAAGGGGGACTCATGCTGCTAGGAGCACCCGAGGCCGCCATTTGCCGGTTGTTTTTTAGCACGCTCAGGGGGGCTGCCCAGGAGTGGTTCGGGACACTGCAGCCCGGGTCAATCAATAGCTTTGCCGAGTTATCGGCGTTATTCTTGGCCCAGTTTGCTTCCAGTGCCAATCCCAAACGGCACTTCAGCTATTTGACCAGCGTGAAGCAAAACGCCAAAGAGACCCTCGATCAATTTCTGAAAAGATAGAGGGATGAAACTTTAACGGTGGGAAACATGATGGATGATACCGCCATTACCCTATTCACGAATGCTCTCCGAACGGGGGAGTTGTACAAAGAGTTGAAGAAAAATCCGGGTACGGTGTACGCCGAGGTATTAGATAGGGCTCGCAAGCATGCCGCCCTAGAGGAGGAGATAATGATCAGGGATAAGGTCATTGCGCCTGCTACCCCGATCAGAATGGCCGATCGGCTGGGTCCTAGCCCAGCAGCCGCTTTACCTCCCAAACAAGGGAGATTTACTCCCCTGGTCCTATCAGTAGCGACCATTTATCAGCACGAGAGAGACAACATTCCCCTCCTGACTGATTCTGGACAGTTTAGGGGAGCGGATGACAATGCTTTCTGTAAATATCACAACAGGAAGGGTCATGCCACCAATGCCTGCAGGGCCCTACAAACAGCCATTGAGGATCTGATCCGACGAGGTCACCTTGGCAAATATGTGAATAAGGATCCAAGCGCGGTGGGCACGTTGAAACCGATCAGGAAACCTAATAGCTGGTGCCGGGATGCCCAACGTGATGCCCAACTGATATTCATGACGCCTTGTATAGTATGGATGAGTCGGACTGCGGTTGACTATTCGTACTGTACGGCGGGTTGTTGACGTGTCCGGCTAGGCCCGGGGCGTGACATAGAAGATGGCATCAACCTGAACAGATACCTCCCTTCTGATCTGGGCCCCATGTTTGAAAATTCGACAAACATCTGATCGTCGATCGGTGCGTCAGTAGGAGCCGGGGTTGATGTTTTGGCAGGCGCCGATCTTTTGGGTTCAGCCTCCGGCTCGGTCAAGTCAACCACATGATCGATCGGGATCAATTGATTGCCATCGTTCCCCTTGCGCTTCTTCCGGTGTTGCTCCGCAGAGGCATGGTCGGCTATCGTTTTCTCTTTGCCTTAACCAAAAGAAGCCGTCATGGTAGCAGAAGAGATAGAATGCCGGACGGGTATGGGGGATATCACACCTGCAAAAAAGAGGAATAAAAGATAAGAAGCTGAATTGTGAAAATAAAGGATGATCGGGTTAAAACCCTACTACGCTTACCAATTCCAGCAGATAACATGCTTGAAGCAGTGACAAAACTCCGGAAGCTTCTGGTTCCTCCCATCCGCAAGGACTCAGCTTGGGAGCGTAGAACGGCGTCCACCCTGGGCTGAGAATCCCGAACGGGATAGGCGTTCCACCTATCCGGAAATGGCAGAGAATCGCCTACCCGAACAAACAAGAAACGCTCCTCCCAGTCAGCCGGCGGAGTGATATTCTCTGTGAATAATTGACGATCAGAACGAGCTACCAGCTTCAGGTACCCGGTCATCCAGTAAGGCTGATAGCAGTAATGGTGAAGGAACAGGTCGACGCTTGGAGTGATCCTCAACTCATGGAATCGAATGATGAAGCCTGTCAGAATGCGGTAAGTGCTGGGCACGAACTGAGCGGGCAGTACAGAAACCCGGCGTAAGAACTCCACAATGAATGAATGGAGAGGGAACCGAAGCCCAGCAGTCAGAGCGTCAAGGTGCACTAGCACGTGCCCCGGTCGGTGCCTCATCGGGTGCCGAATGAATCCAGCGTAGTATTCCCTTGGTGGGGGCAATAACTGGCTAAGTTGCCGTTCGACATCTTCTGGAAAACGTTGTATTTGTTTGCGTATGCGAGTGAAGTGTAGGGGAATGCGGGGTGGCCGCTCGGGCATCCCCTTGTTATACACCTGGACATCATCACCTGACAGACATCCATCATCTTGTGGTTGTTCGATGTGTTTGTCGGCCTGAGGATTGGCGGGTTTGGGTGTTTGGGAAGAAGAGCCTTCGGCCTTGTTACCAGCGGATGTTTTGCTTGTGCGAATCAAAGGCATCTCTTCAGATTCTGAGCTAGAGGGGTAATACATAAAAACACTGGAAACTCTGGGAATTCTAGAGAGAGAAGGCTTGAAAGTACGCAAGAGAATTCTGGGAATTCTAGAGAGAGAAAGCTCGAAAGAAAAGTGAGAAAACAGCAGGAGAAATTAGGGGAAGCACCTCTCTATGAATAGGGAAAGTGCCGCACAAATCCCTAATCCATGAGCAACACGTGGCATTGGGTGGTTACGATTAATCTGGGGCATTTATGATTCATTTTTGTGCACGTACCCCGAACGGGCTTACAGAGGAACAACAAAGATCACGGGGAAATGGCTAAAATCTATTTAGATCATCGATTACCGAATGACGAACGGGCTTGCAGATGATTAGCAAAGATCACAGGGACTTGCTATTTAGAATAACTAAGAAAACGGCTAAGTCCTAAAAATTGACCTGAAGCCCGACCGGCTATCAACGTCGTAAAGGGTTATCTGAAATCAAACGGTTGTCCTAAAAATTGATCTGAAGCCCGAACGGCTACCAACTTACGAAGAAGCCCAGGGGCGAAGAAAACCAAGAAAACGGCTATCCTAAGGATTGATCTGAAGCTCGACCGGCTATCAACGTTGTAAAAGATTATCTGAAGCCAGAATGTGCTAAGTCCTAAAAAATGATCTGAAGCCCGAACGGCTGAGTCCCAGAGAGAAGGGGTTTTTTCCTTGATAAATTATCACAACTTTCCAATGCCCGAACGGCGATCAACAACGTTAGGAGTATTTAAGTAAGAAATAAAGTCAGGAAATTGGTTAAGTCCTACAAAACGGGCCGAATCCCGAATGGCGAGTAAATCATTCAATAAAGGCAGGAAAGATAGTACACAAAGCTTCATGCAAAAAAGAGATATGTATTCATCGGTTCTACTGACCGGGAAGTACAAGCTACTTAAAGAAAAGAAAATTACAACGATTAATTTAAAGAATACATATAGATTATTGGCTAGAGGCCATTTCCTCTCCCTCTTCGTCATCAGACGGGGGTTCAGGTTCTCTTCCAGCAGCCCGATCAGCTTCCCGTTTCTGATCTCGCAAAAATTTCTCAAATTGGGCTTGTATGATGTCATCCTGGGGAAGATCAGAAGCCTGAACCGGCCTCCCCAAATTGTTTTGAAGTTGAGCGACGAAGGGACGCAGCAGGACCTGGCCGATCTTGGCATAAAGATCTGTCACGATGGAGTCATTCCATTTCTTGGCCTCAGGGTCCTTGTCCAAGAGAGCCACCCCTGTCGAGAGTCGACCATCACCTTTAGGGAAACCCTTCAAGTACGCTCCAAAGGCGAACGGGATTTGGGTCCTTGCATGATCATCCTTGATGAGGGAGAATTCATCAGAGGATTTAAATGTTTCCCGGACGGCGGACAGATCCACATTCACTTCATAGGGGCCGTCCGGGATGCTGGAGGGCATTTCCACAAACTTGACCTGTGCGGCCTCGGCAGCAAGGACCTTTGCCTGGGAAGCTGCAAGTTGGACCCGAAGGGTACCGAGCTCGGCATCCAGCCTCTGTTTCTCCTCCACAAAGGCCTTCCGTTCGGCCTCCAGAGAGGTGATGGCGGCGGCAGCGTTTTGCTCAGCAGAAGATTGAGCAACAATCAGTTCCCGCTCCTTGGCCAGACGGGCTTCCCGCATTTTCAGGGTGTACAAACCCATCTACAGAGCACCGTTCGAAAGTTAGTACTGAATACAGAGAATAAAATAAAAACAGAGCGCAAAAGATAATATACCTTCAGAGCGTTCAAGGCCAAGCATTCTTCAGATTGCTCGACCGGCAACTGAGGAAGGGAGAAATTGTTGAACCAGGAGGATGTAGACCAGATCTGGCTCGCGGTAGAACCAACCCTTTCTAACACCTCGTGAACGGGATCCGATAAGGA
Source organism: Cuscuta europaea (assembly GCA_945859875.1). Taxonomy (NCBI): domain Eukaryota; kingdom Viridiplantae; phylum Streptophyta; class Magnoliopsida; order Solanales; family Convolvulaceae; genus Cuscuta; species Cuscuta europaea. The sequence continues at coordinate 9,360,552 of CAMAPE010000051.1, forward strand.
GATCCGTTCGACCTGACCAGTGATATGGTCGGTGTGAGTCCCACTTACATTCGAGGGTACCCCCTGAACGGAGTCGAAGTGTTGGGAGAACTGATGCAGTTGGTCAGAGCCAAACCGATCGTCGACCAGCATGGCATCGAACTGGTCCTGATGGACCTGCTGTATCGGTTGTGGCTCTGGAAGCGGTTGAAAAGACCCAGCATCTTGGGCAGGAGCAGTAGAGGGAGTAGGTTGGGGGTTCTTCCTGGACTTTTTCCGTTTACCGGCCCCACCGGCTGCAATAACTCTGCTATCGTCCATGGGTAGATCTGGGTTTGGTGCTGAAAAAAGACAAAGGACAATGTTAGTATCGAGCGGCCTTAGCGTGTGAGAAACTAGAAAAAAGAACAAAAGAACGTTCCTCGCACGGGAAGGACCGCCCGGACCATGGCACTTGGTTTCTCAAAACAAGTAAACCCAAGAGAACGGGCAGTACCTATCCCGGCTGTAACAAGTCAATCGGGAGTCAGATAACTCATGATGTCCATGCATTTATCCTTCTCCACAGCAAGCACGTCCTTGTAAATTTCTTCAGTAAGGACAGGATCAGGAGTCTTGCGGGGAAAGGCATTCCATTTGCGGGGAATTAGGCCGTCCGGGACAGACACGAAGAAAAACCGTCTTTCCACCCTTTGATTGAGGTTGGATTCCCCTTGAACAGAATGTGTCCCGTTCGGGCACTAGTGGCCAGGTAGCCGTGGGTTTGTTGGGGGGCAACCTTGAAAAATTGATGGAAAAGTTCTAGGGTTGGTCAGGCACCGGCATCTTTACAACGGCACATAAAACCCGCCATTGCCCGATAGGAGTTCGGCATAATTTGGGCCGGTACAACTTCGTAGAAATTGAAGAATGAAATGTCAAAGGGGTGTAGCGGAAACCTAAGGCCGGCCCTAATTGAGTCAAAGTGAACTATAGTCATTCCGGGCCTATGACGCATTGGGTGAAGCCCAGCTTGCAAACGGAAATCCACCGGGTCAGGGATAAGGGCCGGAATTTCGACCCTATTATGGGAGGTCAGTTTTTGCCGCCTCTCCCTAATCAATTTTAGGTCAAGGGTATGGCGAGGGAAATCGTTGGGACGTCCGGCCGCCATGGAGGCTATTTCATCCTCGGATTTGGTATCGTCGGAATCTTCACTGGAGGAAGAAGAAGTGCTAGGAAGGTCCTCCGCCTCAGCCCTGGTATTCGTCGTCGTTTCAGTAGAACCACCGGCAAACGGGACTGTGATGACGTCCACAATAGCGGCGTCACGGTCATCTCCATGGGAGGCCATCTCCGAATCAGAGGAATGCTGTTTGGGGCTCATCTCGGTCGAGCCAGAAATGAAGATAAGGAACAGAGGGAGGGAAGGTACCTGAGCGATGGAAGCTGGGAGAAGATTGCAGGGGAATCAACGAGGCGCAGAGAATTGCAGAATCGAAACCCGTATTTGAGAAGTTAAAGGCTAATTTATAGCCTTGAAACCGCCGTGTCAAGAACCAACCAGGGAGCAACACGTCACTAGAAGCATTTAAGCTAAACACATGTCTAATGAAAAGACTAAACGACGGTTACCATGATGAATATGGGGAAATGAAGCGGCAGCCGTCAAATCAAAGCATGGGGAACTGATTACTTCTGAACCCCGATCGCCATTCGGCGTATTACAACATTGATATTCATACTTCATAATGCACTCACTATCATTCGAGACATCGGAAGTGGGGGACTTGTGTTGGGATATTGATCCAGAGGCCCAATACCCGTGTTGGGATATTGGCCTAGAGGCCCAATACCCAGTTCGGGAAGGCCCAAGGTGTCAGGCCCAAGTAACAGGCCCATCACTCTATGATGAAAAGATCCAATAAAGAGACATACCGAACGGGGTTCGGCCCAAATAAAGGTTGGCCTAATAAGAAGACATACCGAACGAGGTTCGGGCTATATATCATACTTGAGCCAATTTGACAGCATCTTCAGTATGGACCAACATCCCGTTCGAGCAACGGCCAACCAGCAAGTGGCCAGGTGCAGTTAATGCCAGACTATGACATCAGCAAGTGGAAGCATGGATGACCAAGTCGGTGGAACAACGACCAATCAGCAAGAGGCAGCTCATGCTCTCCATTAGTATAAATAGAAGGTTTCAAGTCATTATAAGGGTTAGCATTTCAATACTCAAGCTCTAGAATAGCATCATTTGCTCTTATTTCTTGTATTAAGGCTTAATTTCCGACTTATCGATCGGGAAATCCCTTGTAATCAGATTGGTTAATTAATACAAGTGAGCTTTCGAGTTTTAGTTAGTTCAGATCTTATATTTTCTTTTACGCTTTGATTTTGGGCCATTCCTGATATATCCAAAGTTCGTGTTGGGCTTTCGGATCTACGGGACTTACCCTCAACATTGGCGCCGTCTGTGGGAAACTTGCAAAAAGTTTCACTTTCTAAACATCCAAAAAACCTCTATTTCTAAAAATGGTCAGAATCAATTCCTATCATACAAACGACGGTTCACACCATCACGGGAGGAGTCACACCCCGGGGAGTCAAAACCCCCAAGGACAATCCAGTCAAGGATCCTATCCTCGCGTTAATGGGGATTTTGTGATCCCAGAATCTCTGAGGAGAAATCCCCAGGCCATGCGGGACATGGCCCAGTTCATGCAGCATATGGCAAACGAAGAAGAAGGAGGTTCCAGCTTTACAGGAGAAACTCCACGCGCGGAAACGACCACAGCGTCATCCCGCTCACATACCCATCGGGATAATCGGCGTAGCGCCCCACCAGCAGCGCATCCCAGTCCCAGTGACCGAACCCCGGTCGGGTCGCAAGCTAGAGGACCAACTCCCGTCGGTCATCATTTCCAATATGCCGAGCGGGAAAATACTAGGGCCCCTCAGCGGCATTGGGACCGGGACTGTGCGGATATGAGGGTTCCACCACCGCCCCCTTTGATGGCCCATGAGGAAGAGATGGCTGAGATGAGGAGGCAAATGAACGAAATGCGGGACCACATGAACAGGGTACCTGCACAACCTGCACCAGTCCAACTGGGGATTACTTCCCCGTTTACAAGGGAGCTCATGTACGCGGACATCCAAGGGGGTGCCAAGCCTCCGACCGGCCAAATATATGATGGGGTGGGAGATCCCCACGTACATCTGAGGAGTTACCAAGGCGGACTTATGCTGCTAGGAGCACCCGAGGCGTCCATTTGCCGTTTGTTTTTCAGCACGCTCAGGGGGCTTGCCCAGGAATGGTTCGGGACACTACAGCCCGGGTCAATCAATAGCTTTACCGAGTTATCAACGTTATTCTTGGCTCAATTTGCCTCCAGTGCCAATCCCAAACGGCACTTCAGCTATCTGACCAGCGTGAAGCAAAACGCCAAGGAGACCCTCAACCAATTCCTGAAAAGGTGGAGGGATGAAACTTTAACAGTGGGGAGCATGACGGATGATACCGCCATCACCCTGTTCACGAATGCTCTCCGAACGGGGGAGTTGTACAAAGAGTTGAAGAAGAATCCGGGCACGGCGTACGCCGAAGTATTAGATAGGGCACGCAAGCATGCCGCCCTAGAAGAAGAAATAATGATCAGGGATAAGGTCATTACGCCTGCTGCCCCGATCAGACTGGCTGATCGGCTGGGTCCTAGCCCAGCGGCCACTTTACCTCCCAAACAAGGGAGATTTACACCCCTGGTCCTATCAATAGCGGCCATCTATCAGAACGAGAGGGACAATATTCCCATCCCGACTGATTCTGGACAATTCATGGGAACGGATGACAATGTTTTCTGTAAATATCACAACAGAAAGGGTAATGCCACCAATGCCTGCAGGGCCCTGCAAACAGCAATTGAGGATCTGATCCGAAGGGGCCATCTGGGCAAATATGTGAACAAAGATCCGAATGCAATGGGCACGTTAAAACCGGCCAGGAAACCTAACAGCTGGCGCCGGGATGCTCAACGTGACGCCCAGCCTCAGAATGATGTGTATGTTCCTCCCAGAGAGGAGCCAGAGGGCTCGGGAGGCCCCGGAAAGAAGCCTCGAATGGAGGTCAGGGTCATATTTGGGGGCGGAGAGACCGGAGATTCGAACGCCGAATGGAAAAGGTTCGAGCGGAGTCTTTATGTGGGGTCCGTCTCCGCTCCCCCCCAGAAGAAAGTAAGGACAGACCCGATCACGTTCGGGCCAGCTGATCTACCCAACTCTCCAAGCCCCCACAGGGATGAACTGGTAGTAAGCATGTGTATTGACAATGCTTTAATCCGCCGAGTGCTGGTCGATACTGGGAGCAGTGTGAATGTATTGTATCTACAATCATTCGAGAAAATGGGTCTGCAAAGGAGCAACCTGACCCACCTGCGGACTCCGCTGGCAAGTTTTACCGGTAACTGCATCGAGGCGGAAGGGACCATCGATTTGATGGTTGAAATTTGAGATGAAACCCACAGAGCGTCACACCGAATGACGTTCGTGGTGGTAGACATAAAGTGCGCCCATAATGCCATTTTGGGCCGACCGGGATTAGAAGATCTGGAGGCAATAGCCTCTGTCCGCCACTCATGCATCAAATTCCCCACAGACACTGGGGTAGGGGTGGCCAGAACTGACCCAACAACAGCCCGGACATGTTATCGGGAGGCCCTGAAACAGATGAACACTCGTGGGATGCGGGTGAATACAATTGAGGTGGAAACCCACCGAACGTAGTTCGAGGCACATCCGGAGCCCGCCACCCTTCTTGAACAAATCGACCTTGACTTTCCCCCGAACCGTAAGGTCGCTATCGGGGTAGATCTGGAGGCACATATCCAGGATGGCGTGATTGCCGTCCTCAAAAAGTTTCAGGTGCTATTTGCCCGGGGGCCAGAAGATATGCCCGGCATTGATCCAGAAATAATATGCCACAAACTTGCCGTTCGGTCTGATGCAAAACCGGTCCAACAGAAGAAACGATACCAAGCGACCGAACGGCGGGAATTCACCAAGAAGGAAGTGGCCACTTTGCTGAGGATAAAGCATATCCGTCCGGTAATCCACGTAGAATGGCTATCCAATGTGGTTCTAGCTCCAAAGCAATCTACCTGGAGGATGTGCGTGGATTACTCCGATCTCAATAAAGCATGCCCCATGGATCCCTACCCGGTGCCGAGGATCGATCTGCTAGTGGATGAGACTGCTGGGTGCGAGTTACTGAGCTTCATGGATGCGTTCCGGGGTTATCATCAGATATTCATGCATCCGGCCGATGCAGAGAAAACGGCGTTTGTTACTTCGGGTGGCGTGTTCTGCTACATCGTCATGCCATTCGGATTAAAGAACGCGATGGCAACCTTCCAGAGGATGATCGGGATGCTGTTTAAAGATGTACTGGGTGTCACAATGGAAGCCTACGTTGATGACATCCTGATCAAGAGCAAAAAGAAGGAAAACCATGTCCTGGACATAGAAAAGGTGTTCGGGATAATGCAAAAGGCGAATATGAGGCTCAATCCCAAGAAATGCGCTTTTGTTGTAAGAGGAGGCAAATTTTTGGGGTACATGATGAGCGAGAAGGGGATTGAGCCCAATCCAGAAAAAGTAAAGGCCATTGTGGACATGGAGCCCCCGAGGAATCTCAAGGAAGTGCAGAGATTGACCGGTCGGCTAGCAGCCCTGAGCAGATTCCTATCAAAACTGGCCGATCGAGCTATCCCGTTTTTTCAAATCATGAAGAAAGCCAACCCTTTCGAGTGGACGGCCGAATGCCAAACGGCCTTCGAGGATTTCAAGACATATCTGTCTTCCCCCTGGTCTTGACAAAGCCCGAACCAGGGGAACATCTGTATATGTACCTGGCTGTAGCCGACTTGGCCGTAAGCACGGTTCTGCTGAAAGAAGAAGCTGGCGTTCAACGGCCAATCTATTTTGTGAGCAAGGCGTTGAACGGCCCGGAAACCAGGTACACCTTGCTGGAAAAGAATATACTGGCCCTGATAGCTGCCATTAAACGCCTGGCCCCGTATTTCCAAACCCACCCGGTAACTGTATATACTACCCAACCATTATCCACCATCTTGAGAAATCTTATGGCGAGTGGGCGCATTACCAAGTGGAGTCTCCTGATCGGTCAGTACGAGGTAGATTTCAAACCCCGGCCTACTATCAAAGGGCAGGCCCTGGCAGATTTCATTGCAGAATGTACCGCCCGGCCCTCAGAAAAAGATTCAGAGAACAACGGGCTGGATAATTGGTGGGAAATGTACGTGGATGGAGCATCTAGTGCCAAAGGTTGTGGAGCTGGAGCTGTGATCACATCGCCCGAAGGGTTCAAAGCGTATTATTCCATTCATTTTGATTTCAAGGTGACCAACAATGAGGCTGAATATGAGGCTCTCATTGCTGGTTTAAAGTATGCAAGGGCCCTGGGCGCCGATCGGTTAAAAGTAAGATCGGACAGTCAACTGGTGGTACATCAAGTGAACGGCACGGCTGAGGCCAAAGAAGAAAGGATGAAGGCATACAAGGAAATGGTCGAGGAGCAGATACGAAAATTTGAACAGGTGGTGCTCGACCAGATATCCAGAATCGAAAATACTGAAGCAGATATCCTGTCCAAATTAGAACATGCAGCGTTCGACGATCGGGCACAGGAGATCCCGGCTCATATCCAACGATTTGCCCATCGGGAAACATTGGCAACCCCATCAATAATGGTTATCCAGATCGAGGCTGTATCTTATGCCATCCCGAGCAGGGTCGTGGATATGACCAACTACCTAGAAGACGGAACCCTCCCGCAAGATAAAAATCCTGCTTATCAAATAAAATGCATCCAGAGGAGGGCTTCCATGTTCGAATTAGTGGACGGGCAGCTGTACAAAAAGACATTTGGGGGACCGTATCTGAAATGCCTCCCACCCGGTCTGGCGGCGGCCGTAATGGAAGAGATTCATGAGGGTATCTGTTCCAGTCACCAAGGGCCCAAGACGCTGGCCAGAAAAATCATCTTGCAAGGATATTATTGGCCAACTATCCAACAGGACTGCTTCGCGCATACCAGGAAATGTAAGGTATGCCAATTATACGCACCGGTTCCCGGACGGCCTGCCACTTTCTACACTCCAATAACGGTGGCCCTTCCATTCGCAAGATGGGGAATAGACCTGTTAGGTCCTCTACCTACTGCACCCGGAAACAACAAATACATCATTGTGGGGATAGATTACTTCACTAAATGGGTAGAGGTCGAGCCACTGGCCAGCATCACAGATATAAAATGCCAGAAGTTTGTCTGGAAAAATATCATTTGCCGGTTCGGAATCCCTGAACAGATTATAACTGACAATGGAAGGCAGTTCGTGAGCCGGAATTTTGAGAACTATCTGGTCAAATGGGGGATCAAGCATTCCAGAGCATCCGTCGCATACCCTCAGGCAAATGGCCAGGTAGAAAATATGAACCGAACCATCATGGATGGCATGAAGAAGAAGCTAGAAGAATACTCCTCGTCGTGGCCCGATCAGTTGAATTACATTCTATGGACTTACAGGACCACACCCCGAACGGCCACGGGAGAGACTCCATTTGCCCTTGCCTATGGTTTTCAAGCCAAAGTACCAACAGAGATCCTGGTTCCCACACACCGAACGGTGCATTACAGCCCAAAACAGAATGAAGATAACTTACGGGCCGAATTGCATTTCGTAGAAGAAAGAAGGGATCTGGCAGCGGCACGAATGGAAGAGTATCACAGAACCACAAGAAGATACTTCGATAAGCAGGTTAGAGTTCGTTCAATCGAGATAGGGGACCTGGTACTAAGAAAGAGAGAGAAAAGAAAACCGCTCGAAGGGGGCAAAATGGCACAAAATTGGGAAGGCCCTTACCAAGTATGTAAAAAGTATGCTTCAGGAACGTTTGGCCTACAGAATACCGAAGGCCGACCGGCAGGAACCTGGAATGTAGAGCATCTGAGGAGATTTTATCAGTAAAAACGGCTGTTGCCACCTCTAAAAAAAAAATAGGGAGAGGGAGACATAACTTCCACAAACTCAGCCCATGGTTAACTCAATCATTCCGGATAACCGGATGACGAACGGGTTAACAACATGGAAGGAAAATCAATTCTCAGTTTAGAGAGTTTTTGACCCTAGAATTACGAAAGAATAAAGGGATAAAAAACGGCTTGAAGAATTGAGGCTCAGAAAATCGGTGCCCATGGTTAACTCAATCATTCCGGATGACCGAATGACGAACGGGTTAATTCCATGGAAGGAAAATCAATTCTCAGTTTAGAGAGTTTTTGACCCTACAATTATGTAAGAATAAAGGGATCAAAAATGGCTTGAAGAATTGAGGCTCAGAAAATCGGTGCCCATGGTTAACTCGATCATTCCGGATGACCGAATGACGAACGGGTTAACTCCATGGAAGGAAGGTCATTCTCAGCCAAACGACTGGGAATTTGACGCTCAGATAGTCTCACCTCAGCGGTTAATATGAGAATCGATTCTGGAAAACCGAATGACGAACATATTAGCAGTTTGGAGGGAGCCATACATTTCAGCAAGAGTTTTGACCCTGTAATTACGCATTGATGAAGGGATCAAAATGGCCTGGAGTTCGAAGGACAGTGATTCTCACCTCAGCTTGTTAACACGTAGAATCATTCTGGATGACCGAATGACGAACGGGTTAACAACTTGGAGGGAGCTGAGTCGTCAACTTAGCCAAAGTCGACCCTGTAATTACGTACGGGCAAAGGGATCAAAACGGCTTGGAGATGGTGTCAAGACTGTAAGATATGGATTAACCGAGCGACGTTCGGATAATGTACGGATTGTCGTCCGGGGAATCGGAACTATGGTTTTGAAAAATCTCGCCTCAGTCATAAAACGTGACTTGAAAGCTAGTCGCCCTTTTAGCTATAAGTAAGAAATGACCCAACTTCGGTGATCTTGCTTACAGTTCAAAAAAGGGTTACCTCAGACCCCTAATATGGATGATACGAGCCAGAGGAAACAGTTCGGAATGCATCGGAATTATGGGTTTGGAAGGAGAGAGTCTCACCTCAGCTTGTTAACGCATGAAATCATTCTGGATGACCGAATGACGAACGGGTTAACAGTTTTGAGGGAGCCCCTATCTCAGCCGAGAGTTTGACCCTGTGATCACGATCAGAACGGCTTGGAGGAATTCACCTCAGCTAAAGAGTTTTGAACCCGTGCGTCACGAACAGGAAAAGGGATCAAAACGGGTTCGGGAAGGTGTCAGAACAATTATAAAGAGAGTCTCACCTCAGCTTGTTAACGCATGAAATCATTCTGGATGACCGAATGACGAGCGGGTTAACAGTTTGGAGGGAGCCCCTATCTCAGCCGAGAGTTTGACCCTGTGATCACGATCAAAACGGCTTGGAGGAATTCACCTCAGCTAAAGAGTTTTGAACCCGTGCGTCACGAACAGGAAAAGGGATCAAAACGGGTTCGGGAAGGTGTCAGAACAGTTTGGAGGGAGCCCCTATCCCAGCCGAGAGTTTGACCCTGTGGTCACGATCAAAACGGCTTGGAGGAATTCACCTCAGCTGAGAGTTTTGAACCCGTGCATCACGAACAGGAAAAGTGATCAAAACGGGTCCGGAAAAGGTCAGATATAAAAATACATAAACCGAGTGAGGTTCGGCCATGTAGAAAAGATTGTGGACAAAAAATCAAAGGGCCAGAAAAAGTGCAACAGACAAAGGAAGAAAGTCCAGTTTATTCTTCGGCGTTACTAGCCGGAATATACAAAAACAAATATACAAGAAAGAAGACAACAGATAAGGAAAGGCTACACTAATGGATGATCGCCGTTCGGGGAGGATGTAGGCTGAGAGCTCCCTGCCTGCACTGCATCGTCAGGCACTGCTTTGGATCTTTTCTCCATAACGCGATCATACGTATTCCCGAACAGATCATCGAAGCCTAGTTCATCAGGATCGAACGGCTTGGGGAAACGCTCTAAGATCAGTTCAAGATTCCTATCCAGAAGCAGGTCCGGACTTTGCTTAACAATTTTCTCGGTCAGGACATCCAAGAAAGATTTCCCTTCCGGCGTGCTATCCAGGAGGTCGATCCCTGCCTTGATGGGATCTGAGCTCTCACGCAAAAATTGGCCAAGGTGAGGACCTAGGAATTGCCGGGCCGTATTCTCCAGAGCGAGGTTCAGCGCCTTGCCCCGCTGGAAATCCACTACCGATTGCTGAGCAATCTGAGAGGTATTGACCGTGTAGGGTTCGGGCAGATGATCTCCGACAGCCTTATCAAATTTAATGCCAGCAGATTCAGCAGCCCGCACCTTGGCCCGGAGTTCTTTGAGCTCCCGGTCGCGACGACGGGACATCTCCTGCATCTCGGCCAGAGCAGCTTTTGCCTTCTCACCCTCTTTGGCCTGCTCTTGGAGGTCGGTCGCTAACTTCCGAGCGGCGGAGAGGAGGACCTGGCTGTCATCCCGATCACTGGCCAGGGCTTTCATCTCCTTCTCCGCGGCAAGAAAGGCTTTGTGATAATACACGCCAGCCTGAAAACAAGGTTACAATGAAGGTCAGAAAAGGTAGAACATAAATAACAGAAAGGTATGGGACGGACTGAAATATACCTTAAGTGCTTCCTGGTGACCTGCTTCAAAAAGGTCCGACCAGTGAGTCAAGTTAGTAAAGCTCGGGGGAACTTTGATCGTGGTATGACACCACATAGAAGATGGCATCAACCCGAACAGATACCTCCCTTCCGATCTGGGCCCCATATTTGAGAACTCAACAAACATCCGATCATCGATCGGTGTGGCGGTAAGAACCGGAGTTGGTTTGTTGGCAGGTACTGATCGTTTGGGCTCAACCTCCGGCCCGGTCAAGTCAACCAGATGGTCGATCGGGATCAGATGATCGCCATCATTTCCTTTGCGCTTTTTTCGGGTTTGCTCCGCCGAATCACGATCGGCTATCATCTTCTCTTTCCCTTTAGCAGAGGAGATGGAACGCCGGACGGGTATGGGAGAGATCACGCCTACAAAGAAGAGCGAAAAAATAAGAAAGTTGAATTGCGAGAGCGAAGGATGATCGGGTTAAAACCCTACTATGCTTACCAATTCCAGCAGATAACATGCTCGAGGCAGTGACAAAGCTGCGAAGACTTCTGGTCCCTCCCATTCGCAGAGACTCAGCCTGGGAGCGTAGAACGGCATCCACCCTGGGCAGGGAATCCCGGACGGGATATGCATTCCACCGGTCCGGGAATGGCAAAGAATCACCTACCCGAACGAACAAAAACCGCTCTTCCCAGTCAGCCTGCGGGGGTAGCGTTCTCTGTGAACAGCTGATGGTCAGAACGGGCTACCAGCTTCAAGTACTCGGTCGTCCAGTAGGGCTGATAGCAGTAATGGTAAAGAAATAGATCGACGCTCGGGGTGATCCTCAACTCGTGGCACCGGATAATGAAGCCTGTCAGAATACGATAGGTGCTGGGCACGAACTGAGCGGGCAGTACAGCAACCCGGCGTAAGAACTCCACTATGAATGAGTGGAGAGGGAACCGAAGTCCAGCAGTCAGGGCATCGAGGTGCACTAGCACGTGCCCCGGTCTGTGCCTCATAGGATGCCGAATGAATCCGGCATAATATTCTCTTGGTGGGGGCAACAACTGGCTAAGTTGCCGTTCAACATCTTCTGGGAGACGTTGTTTGTGTTTGCGTATGCGAGTGAAGTGTAGGGCAATGCGGGGTGGTCGCTCGGGCATCCCCTTGTTATAAACTTGGACGTCATCTCCGGACAGACATCCGTCATCCTGTGGCTGTTCGGCATGTTTGCTGACCTGAGTATTGGCAGGTTTGGGTGTTTGTGACGAAGAGCCTTCGGCCTGGTTACCAGCGGATGTTTTGCTCTTACGGATCAAAGGCATCTCTTCAGATTCTGAGCTAGAGGAGTAGTACATAAAAATGCTGGAGGAAATTTGGGAACTCTAGAGAGAGAAGGCTTGAGAGTATGCGAAGGAATTCTAGAGAGAGAAAGCTCGAAAGAAAATTGAGAAAACAGCAGGAGAAATTAGGGGAAGCACCTCTCTATAAATAGGGAAAGTGCCGCACAAATCCCCAATCCATAAGCAACACGTGGCATTGGGTGGTTACGATTAATTTGGGGCATTTATGATTCACTTTTTATGCACGTACCCCGGACGGGCTTATAGAGGATTAGCAAAGATCACAGGGGCTTACTGTTTAGAAAAATGCTAAGTCCTAAATGTCAGCCTGAGGCCCGACCGGCCAACAGTATTGAAAAAGGTTATCTGGAAGAAAGTGCCAAGTCCTAAATGTCAGCCTGAAGCCCGACCGGCCAACAGTGTTGTAAAATGTTCTGGAAGAAAACTGCCAAGTCCTAAAACTTGACCTGAAGCCCGACCGGCTATCAACGTCATAAAAAAGATAGCCTAAGGATTGAACTAAAGCCCAACCGGCTATCAAGTTGTAAGAGATTATCTGAAGCAAGAATGTGCCAGGTCCTAAAATTCGGTATGAAGCCCGAATGGCGATCAACAGCGTTGGGATTATTTGAGCAAGAAATAAGTTAGGAAATTGGTTAAGTCCTACGAAACAGGCCGAATCCCGAATGGCGAGTAAATCATGCATTAAAGACAGAAAAGATAGTACACAAAATTTCATGCAAAAAAGAGATATATATTCATCGGCTCTACTGACCGGGAAATACAGTTAAGGTTTTTTGTAAGGGAAGAACAAAAAGGGGTTACAGTTACTAAGATACTACTCTATTGCCCTGCCCCATTGTCTTATTCATCACCCTCCTCATCCGAATCAGTAAGGGGATCAGGCTCCTTTCTCGCATCCCGATCAGCAGCCCGTTGTAAGTCTCTTTGATATTTCTCATATTGAGCTTCGACTATGGGCGCCTGAGGGAGATCAGTAAGCTCGACCGGCCTCCCTAGCAATTCTTGGAATTTGGCGATAAAGGGAGCCATGATGTGCTGACAGCCCATGACGTACAGAGATCGAGCCAGGGAATCATTAAATTTTTTCCCCCTGGGGTCCTGATCGAGCAATTTGACCCCCTCGCTCCGACGGGCGTCACCCGTGGAAAAATGGTCAAGATAATCACCAAAGGTGACTGGGAGTTGCTGCTGTGCGAAATCTTTCTTCAAAATAGCAAACTCATCAGACCCTTTAAATGACTCCCGAACGGTGGACAGGTCAACCTGTATTTCAGCAGGGCCGTCCGGGATGCGAGGGTCATGCTCTTCGAATTTAACCAAGGCAGCTTCTGCAGCATGGACCTTGGACTGAGAAACTCCGAGTTGAACCCGAAGCTCGCCAAGCTCCGATTCAAGACGTTTCTTCTCCTCAGTATGGGCCTTCCGCTCGGCCTCCAGGGCAGCAAAAGCAGCTGCTGCATTCTGCTCCGCGGAACTCTGAGCAACGATCAGCTCCCGCTCCTTGGCCAACCGAGCTTCCTTCAGCTGCAGGCTATAAAGCCCAACCTGCGGAATGACATTCAGGGAATGAAATGGGGAAGAGAAATTGTAGATTAAGAAAGATTTAAACTATGGAATGGCTAGATACCTTCAGAGCTGCCAAGGCAAGGCATTCCTCGGACTGCTCGATCGATAACTTAGGGATGGTGAAATTGTTGAAGAAGGCGGAGGTAGGCCAGATCTGACTTGCCGAACAGCCACCTCTTTCCACAACATCATGAACCGGATCCGCCAGGGAAATCCGGTCAACCTGGCCAGATAACTGAACGGTGGGAGTTTCACCCGTACCCTGGCCGGCTTCTGGAGCAGCTTGAAAATGCTCGGAAAATTGCTGCAGTTGATCAGAGCCAAACCGATCATCGACCAGCATGGCATCGATTTGATCCTGATGGACCTGCTGTATCGGCTGTGGCTCTGGAAGCGGTTGAGAAGACCCAGCATCCTGGGCAGGAACAGTAGAGGGAGTAGGTTGGGGGTTCTTCCTGGCCTTTTTCCGCTTACCGACCCCACCAGCTGCCATAACTCTGCTGTTGTCCATAGGTAGATCTGGGTTGTGTGCTGGAAAAAGACAAAAGAACAATGTTAGTATCGAGCGAGCTTAGCGTGTGAGAAACTAGAAAAAAGAACAAAAGAACGTTTCTTGCACGGGAAGGACCGCCCAGACCATGGCACTTGGTTTCTCAAAACAAGTAAACCCAAGAGAACGGGCAGTACCTATCCCGGCTGTAATAAGTCGTTCAGGAGTCAGATAACTCATGATGTCCATGCATTTATCCTTCTCCACGGCAAGTACGTCCTTGTAAATTTCTTCAGTAAGGACAGGATCGGGAGTCTTGCGAGGAAAGGCATTCCATTTGCGGGGAATTAGGCCGTCCGGGACAGACACGAAGAAAAAACGGTCTTTCCACCCTTTAATTGAAGTTGGATTTCCTTTGAACAGGATGTGTCCCGTTCGGGCACTGGTGGCCAGATAACCGTGGGTTTGTTGGGGAGCTACTTTGAAGAATTGATGGAAGAGATCTAGGGTTGGTCGGGCACCGGCATCTTTGCAACGACAAATGAACCCCGCCATTGCCCGATAGGAGTTCGGCATAATCTGGGCCGGTACAACTTCGTAGAAATTGAAGAAAGAAATGAAAAAGGGGTGTAGCGGAAATCTAAGGCCGGCCCTAATCGAGTCAAAGTGGACTATGGTCATTCCGGGCCTATGACGCATTGGGTGAAGCCCGGCTTGCAAACGGAAATCCACCGGATCAGGGATAAGGGCCGGAATTTCGGCCCTATTGTGAGAAGTCAATTTTTGCCTCCTCTCCCTAATCAAGTTTAGGTCAAGAGTATGGCGAGGAACATCGTTGGGACGTCCGGCCGCCATGGAGGCTATTTCGTCCTCGGATTTGGTGTCATCAGAATCCTCACTGGAGGAAGAAGAAGTGCTAGGGAGGTCCTCCGCCTCAGTCCTGGTATTCGTCGCCGTCTCAGTAGAAACACCGGCAAACGGAACTGGGATGGCATCTACAATGGCGGTGTCACGGTCATCTCCATGAGAGGCCATCTCCGAATCAGAAGAATGCTCTGTGGGGCTCATCTCGATCGAAGCCAGAAATGAAGATGGGGAATCCAAGGTTGGGAAATTACCTGAGCAAGGGAAGCAGGGGGAAATTTGCAGAGGAAACAACGAAGGCCAATGAATTGCAGAGTCGAAACCCGGAATTGAGGAGTTAAGGGCTAATTTATAAGCCTTGAAACCGCCGTGTCAAGAACCAATCAGAGAGCAACACATCACTAGGGGCATTTAAGCTAGACACGCGTCTAATGAAAAGACTAAACGACGGTTATCATGATGAATATGGGGAAATGAAGCGGCAGCCGTCAAATCGCAGCATGGGGAACTAGTTACTTCTGTACCCCGATCGCCATTCGGGGTATTATGACATTGGTATACTTCCTGATGCACTAACTTCGTTCGAGACATCGGAAGTGAGGGACTTGTGTTGGGATATTGGCCTAGAGGCCCAATACCCAGTTCGGGAAGGCCCAAGGTGTCCGGCCCAAGTAACAGGCCCATCACTCTATGATGAAAAGATCCAATAAAGAGACATACCGAACGGGGTTCGGCCCAAATAAAGGTTGGCCCAATAAGAAGACATACCGAACGAGGTTCGGGCTATATATCATACTTGGGCCAATTTGACAGCATCTTCAGTATGGACCAACATCCCGTTCGAGCAACGGCCAACCAGCAAGTGGCCAGGTGCAGTTAATGCCAGACTATGACATCAGCAAGTGGAAGCATGGATGACCAAGTCGGTGGAACAACGGCCAATCAGCAAGAGACAGCCCATGCTCTCCATTAGTATAAATAGAAGGTTTCAAGTCATTGTAAGGGTTAGCATTTCAATATTCAAGCTCTAGAATAGCATCATTTGCTCTTATTTCTTGTATTAAGGCTTAATTTCCGACTTATCGATCGGGAAATCCCTTGTAATCAGATTGGTTAATTAATACAAGTGAGCTTTCGAGTTTTAGTTAGTTCAGATCTTATATTTTCTTTTACGCTTTGATTATGGGTCATTCCTGATATATCCAAAGTTTGTGTTGGGCTTTCGGATCTACGGGACTTACCCTCAACAACCCGGATCAGGAAGGCCCAAGATACCCGGCCCAAGCAACGGGCCCATCACATTATGATAGGATAATCATGGTAGAATTAGTGCCGAACGAGAGTCGGCCCAAATAAGGGTTGGCCCAGTAAGAAGACATACCGAACGGAGTTCGGACTAAATATTATACTTGGGCCAATTGGACAACATCTTCAGCATAGCCCAACATCCCGTTCGGGCAACGGCCAACCAGCAAGTGGCCTGGTGCAATTAATGCCAGATTGTGACATCAGCAAGTGGAAACATGGGTGACCAAGTCGGTGGAACAATGGCCAATCAGCATAGGGTAGCCCATGCTCTCCATTAGTATAAATAGAAGGTTTCAAGTCATTGTAAGGGTTAGCATTTCAATACTCAGGCTCTAGAATAGCATCATTGCTCTTATTTCTTGTATTAAAGCATAGTTTTCGACCTACCGATCGGGAAATTCCTTGTAATCAGACTGGTTAATTAATACAAGTGAGCTTTCGAGTGTTAGTTAGTTCAGATCTTATATTTTTTACACGCTTTGATTCTGTGTCATTCCTGATATATCCAAAGTTCGTGTTGGGCTTTCGGATCTACGGGATTTACCCTCAACAACTCCTATGAGTATTATAGGTAATCACCCTTTTATTACCACTTTTTTTTTTTTTTTACCCCGGAAGGCAAACCACCCTTTTATTACCACTATTTATTATTATTCTATTTTTATTACTAATATTATTATATCTTCTTTTTATTACTACATTTATTTACTCTATCCTGAACCTATATTTATTTTTATATTAAATCATGATGAGAATAAATATACTTTCATTGCATACTGCCTATATATTTTATTTTGATATGTTAAGTTAGTCTATACTATCCTTCTTGTAATATTATTATTTTTCATATTATTATATTTATGTATTAACTATTAAACTTCTCACTATTTTAGTAAATCGTAAAATTACCACGGGTATAATAATAACAATAAATAGTAATTGTAATTACGTCAGTATCTATGTCATCACGATCGACATCCATTTTCAATTCTCAAATGATACGTCAATCTGGTAAGAGTCGTCTACTACTCCATCCTCCAAAAATGATGGCTACATTCTCTACTTTGACTATATTTTATATATTAAAATACTATAATTATTTTTTTGAAATATTGTTGTATTCATCTCATTATTTCATAATAATCCAATTTTTATGTTTTTATACTAACGGAGAAATAAATACAATAACCGTCAAAGTTATGTGTTAGTAAATGTGAATAAAATGAGAATATTGTAACTAAAAAGGAAGTGTAAATATGTAATACCCCGTATCTTTCTTTCCACAAAAGAAGGAATCACAAACCACCAAGATATATTATTAAAAAACTTTTAACATTTTTTTATTCTAATTTGAAATGACATTATATAAGAATATTGGTTTTTTAATATTTCTATTAAAATGTAAAATCTGGCATACACACATTTCTATATACCACTTTTTGGTCAATGAAGTTGAACTTTAATCAATAATGTCTTTTTATAGAAAATTAGTTATAATATAAAAAAAATGATATTAGAATCTTTTATAATCTTCTTTGTAGAAAATATTTTGATAAAAGTATAAAACTAATAACTTTCGGAATTCTTTAGTATCGTGGATTTGAAAAGTTGACAATACTTTAAGTATAAATATTGATATGTATTAAAATATAAAATGATTGTAATAACTATTTTCAAATAATAAATTATATGCTCTCTGATGTAATCTCATACTTTTGACTTTTGAGGCACCCCTTCGGCTCTTTTTATCAAATGGGTCAAATTCAACTGGAGTTTCGAACTATAACTCTTAATTCACACAACAATCTCTAGGTCCAACTACTAATGTCAAGTATAGCCGAACAAGGAATATTTACGTTAACTGAAGTGAACTTACTTGTATAATGATGGATAGTCTACCCGGGGGTATATATCCGAAGGGTTATTACGGGGAATAACTTAGAGAGAAGTCAGAGCAAGTAAGTAAATGTAGAGAGAGAGTATATTCAGTATGAATGCCGTTTTCAGCGTGGTTACAAATGAGGAAATGGGGTGCTATTTATAGTAGCAATAAATGCCGGGCAGGGACACGTGTCAAGCGCTCATTGGCCGAGGGGTCACCTCAACTGGTTGGCGCTGGCAGCCGCATGTGGCCGCATTTAATGCGGCTGTTGGATGGGACGTCTGTGCGGGGTACGGTGATCTGTACGCATGTGAGGCGGATATCTTGTCGAGTGAGAAGCCTTCGGCTATAGAGCAGTAGCCGAGGGCTCTTCCACCCGATGGCACCCTGGTGCCGAGGGCTCACAGTGCCGAGGGCTACTGTTTTCGCCGTTTTCTCCCAGTTTCTTAATTTGCTTGAGAAACCCGTTCTGTGAGAATTTGGAGCCTTCGGCCAGGGGGCCGAAGGCACCCCTGGCGCGTAGTGCGGGCTGCTTGGTACTCTGGGCGCTGTGATTTGGGCCTGCTGGGCCTTCTAGGCGTTGTGATTTGGGCCTGCTGGGCCTTCTGGGCGCTGTGATCTGGGCCTGCTGGGCCTTCTGGGCCTGTTGGGCCTTCGCTGGAGTAGTAGGAGTCTGTGGGCCGGGGGTTCCCGGGCCATATACTCCATCAGGAGTCCCTCACTCCTTTTGCCGAAAGGTACTTGAGGGAAAAGGAGTAATTTGTGCTTGCCCTTTGATGTTGTCCCGTCATGATCACTGAAGTTGGTGAGGAGTTGTTGCTTTTATGTCCCTGCCGAAGGCAGTCCCTCAGTTACCCACATGTCGGGACTTGAGGGCTTGCCTTGTCGTTTATTGGAATTTCACTAATGTTGTAATTTGATGATTTTCCCGAGGGGGTCCTCCAGTCCCCCACTCCTTGAGGCACTTGTAAAGTGGTGAAAAGGAGTAGAGTAGTTGCGTTGCTGTTGTGGGCCGAAGGCTGATGCTTTTCGTTTCATTTTGGGGGGATGCCTCGTTAAAAACCTCATTAGGAAAAACCCTGGGGGAAAAAATCCTAATGAGGGAAAAAGAGTGCACCGAATTCCCCCAATGATGAATCGAAAATGTCAAACCTTGGTCCAAAGTGGAGAATAACGGTAATGCCGAAGGCTCTTCCTTGTTCTGAGGGCTCATGTGTTGATTAGCCGAAGGCTTGCTGTTGATGTCCTGGGGGCGCCGAAGGGGAGCCCCTCAATCCGGGGATCGAGGGCCTGCCAGATGAGGACAGCAGTGGAGTTGTTACCGGAGGGTCCACTGTTTGATGATTAGTTGGTGATGAAGATACCCGAGGGCTCCCATTACCTGTGTGCCATGGGTCACCCGTCAATGAGGCAACTCCCCGGGGGCTACCCGGTGTTGCAATGCTGAGGGGGAATCCCCGAGGGGTGCCCTGATATGAAGCCTTGGGTTCTGAAGGAGTGATCCCGAATGCATCTGCTATGTGCTATGTGGGGCACAACCCGGGGGCGCCTCTGGGGAAGTGTACCCGGAGGCTCTCCTTGGTGTAGCGGAGTGGAGTAGAAAACCCGGGGGCTTCCAGAATATAGCCGTTGGAAATATAGCCGTTGGAATATGTAACGTCAGGATATAGCCGTTGGGGGGGCACGTGGTGCGTGATGGCTGGCTGTCCGTGGGCGGCATCACTGGTTGGGCGAGGACGCGGTGTGTAATGATTGCGGTCCATCCGGAGGCCCGGAATCCAGGCCCAAGCCCAGATTCCATCGCCTATAAATACCCCAAGGCCAGGCATTCCTCCGTGTGCGAAAACCTTGTTAGCGAAGCTCTGCCAATTTTTCTAGAGAGAGAAACAGCAGCCCTCGGTTGAATCCTCTGTTCTTCAGGTCAGTTCTCCACTTGCCCTTCAGCTCTTAGCTACCTGTACTGTGCCCTTAGGCTAGGAGATAGGATATTCTAGGAAACCTTAGCTTCCCCGAGCCTTCGAATTAGTGAGCAGATGTCATCGCAGAGCGACTCCCAAGACATCTCGGGGGAGCCTTCGGTAGAGATGGAGACATGCTCAGATGTGGAGTCGTCGAGCGTGGAGTCTTCGGCGGGTGGTGATGCCGCAGTGGCCATGGAAGTGGAGAAGGACCTCCAGGCCGAAGTCGAAGTCGAGGGATTCGAACAAGAAAACGAGGACGAGGAGCTTGCCCTCGCCGTGCAGACCGCCGAACAAGAAGAGGAGAGGGAGAGGCTGAAGGTGACGGTCGCCATTCCCCCCCCCCCCCCCCCCCCCGGGGGGTGCCGGGGAAGCCAGCTCCTCCCGGCCATTGGACCCGACGCCCATAAGTGTGGCTCCCGGGAAGAAACACAAGATGAAGGCGGCCTCGAGGAAGAAGCAAGCGGCAGTGGATGCCGGGCGGCCGGTGGGCATACCCGAGGGCCATTCGTTCTTGAATACTGCCGCTCTAGAGCTGAAGACGAAGGCGTCCCCGGCGGAATACCAGTCCACCCAGATGCTGGTTGGACCTTCGGCGCGCGTGGTGGAGCCCAGGGCAGATGATTTGCTGCGATACGCGCCCGAGGGGTGCTTTGCTGCTCACACCCTCTCGGTGGAGATGGGGCTTCGGTTCCCGCTCCATCCTTTTCTCTTGGAGTATATGAGATTTGTGGGGTTGGCCCCTTGCCATCTAACGCCCAACAACCACTCCTATGTGGCCGGCTTCCTCTCCTTGTGTCAGAGCCGGGGGGTCGAGCCCACACTTGATCAATTCTTCATGTCCTTCAACCTTTGCCGGGGGGGACATTCAAATGCTGAGGGCTTTGCCAACCTTCAGCAGGTACCGGAGTTCCGGCTTTTTGATGATGTGCCCTCGTCTCACAAGGGGTGGAAAGAGAGGTTCTGCTATATCCGCCTCGAGGAGAACCCCCGGCCCAGCTCCGTAATAGCTTCCGGCGCCATCCGAAGGTGGGGAGCGCAGCTTTGGAGAAGAATGGCAAAGTGCTTGCCAAGAAGCCGGAGGGGTCTGACAAGCATGTCAAGATCAGAGAAGTCACCCTTCCGGAGGATTTGCTTAGCTTGGGCTTCCGGCAGTTCAGGCCGAGGGGCTCTTCGGATGAGAGATACCCTCCCCTCGATAGGGTCTTCGAAGGCGCCGGAGGTGATCACCGAATTGTTCACTGATGCGTTGATAGTTCTCTCTTATTCCGCTTTTTTTTATGGCGTAGTAACTGGTAGCCTTCGATCTAACCCTCCTGTTTTTTTTTGTTGCTTGCAGGTAACAATATGGACGTTGGTTCCCTCTTCGCTTTGAAAAACGCGAAAGGGAAGAAGAAGACCCCGGCGGGCGCTTCTGCCAGGGATGGGCCCTCTCAAACTGCTGGCGCTGCTGCTGGCGCCGGAGGGTCCAAGGGTGCTGGGCCGGTTAAAAAGAAGATTGCTGGAAAGGGGACCGAGCCCCCGGCCAAGAAGCCGAAGACCACCGCCCCTACCAAACAACCGATCACCGATGTGGTGGTGATTGTGGACGAAGGGCACGCTTCTGCCTCCACCCCCCAGGAACAAATCAATCAGGAGTTCTTTGGGCAGGAGAGGTTGGAGGCGTTAGTACCGAAGGGGGCCTCCGTGTTGGAGGGCAGCTTGAACCCTTCGGCTCTGATGAGCCAGATGCTGCCGTCGGCCGACCGACTGGTCCTTGCCCGGCTGGACGAGGGATCCCTCGAGGCGAAGGTCCTCCTGAATGCTGCCTCCGTAAGTCACCCTCCCTTCTTTGCTCATTGTTATGTTTTCCTTCTGTTTTATGTTCATTATGCCTTATTCTTGCCTTCGTGGTATGCAGACTTTTATGGGCCTCTGCGAGCACCTCCGAAGGGTGAATCAAATGAGGGAGGCCAAGGGTGCCGCCGAGGGGGAGGCCGCCCTCCTCAGGAAGAAGCTTGCTGAAGCCGAGGACTCTCTCCGGCTGGCCACCGACGGCATGGAGCAGAGGGTGCAGGCTGCAAGGGCCGAAGGGGTCAATGAGGGGCTAGCCAGGGCCGGGGAGGCCGCCCGTATTGCTGCCGATGAAGCCCGCGCGGCTCAAGAAGAGGCCGTCTCCAAGGCCCGAGAGGATGCGGTGATCAGCTTCACGGCCGAAGGGTGGAAGGCCGAAGACCGGAGGGAGTGGCTCGCTTCGGTGGTGGGGGCTTCAGTAGACGAGTGGGTCGGGGGCCCCGGAAAGATGTGGCTTGCCGAGAGGGGCGACTCGTACTACCAGTGCGGGGAGTTCTTCACCCAACGCCTCATCTACCGGAAGCTTGCGAAGCACTTTCAGGTGGCACCGGAGGAGTTCCGTCCGGAAGCTTATGGTCTCCCCCCCCCCCCCCCCCCCGCCAGCCAGATGTCAGGATCCCGCTCCCCGAGGGGGAAGAGAGGCCAGTTTTTGAAGACTCGGAGACCCTCCGGGAGTGCGGCCTTGGCGGTGAAGAGGATGAAGCCGAGAGCGAGGCGATATCTACAGTTCCCCCTTCTTGAATTGTATCCCCCCTTTTTGTGTTGTAATTGTTGGCCTCGGCCCCCTTTGTAAAGCACAATCAAACTTCTTCTTTTTTTGAATGAATGAGTACATCTGCCCTCGGGCCTTTGATATACAATCTGCTTCCTTTTGATTTGTTCATGGTCGAATACATGCCTTCGTCTTGCTTTGGATGTATGCCTTGGTCCTTTGAATGTATGTTTTAGGACTTAGAATATTTTCTGATTGTAGCTTGCCCCTGGAAACCTTCGGTAGTTGGGCACCCTCTGCTGGATATGCAACCGAGGGTTCTGTAGGAATTAGGACTTAGAAAATTTTTCTAAGTGTAGCACACCTTAGGGCCTTCGGGTGTTTGCAGTAACCCAATTCCTAGGACTTAGAAAAATTTCTAAGTGTAGATTTTCCCTTGGGAGCCTTCGGGAGATGGCATCCCTTTATGATGTGTGAATATTGGACCGAGGGCCCAATGTACAGGGCTTAGAATTTTTTTTTGCAAGTGTAGTATGTCACGTAGCCTTCGGCTACTGTGGAGTCTTAACTGAAATATTGAATAGGCCGGGGGCCAATTCTTTAGGACTTAGGAAATTTTCTTGAGTGTTGATTCCTTGTGTACTGTAGCCCTCGATTGATAGGTAGCCTTCGGCTATTGGGTCCCTTTATAAGTTGAGGGTGAAATATGTAGGACTTAGAAAGATTTCTAAGTGCAGTTTTTCCCTTGGGAGCCTTCGGGAGATGGCATCCCTTCTTGATGTAAGAGTAGTTGACCGGGGGGAAAATATGTAGGACTTAGAAAATATTCCAAGTGTAGATCTTCCCTTGGGAGCCTTCGGGAGATGGCATCCCTTCTTGATGTAAGAGTAGTTGACCGGGGGGAAAATATGTAGGACTTAGAAAATATTCCAAGTGTAGATCTTCCCTTGGGAGCCTTCGGGAGATGGCATCCCTTCTTGATGTAAGAGTAGTTGACCGGGGGGAAAATATGTAGGACTTAGAAAATATTCTAAATGTAGATTTTCCCTTGGGAGCCTTCGGGAGATGGCATCCCTTCTTGATGTATGGCCTTCGACTGTCATATTCCTTTAGCTGCAATACTGATTGAGCCGGGGGCCCATCTTTAGGACTTATAATTCTTTTTTTTTTGCAAGTGTTGTTGTATCGCCTGGCCTTCGGCTACCATATTCCCTTGGCAGTAATATTGATTGGGCCGGGGGCACACACTCTGAAGAGTTGTGGAGTTTGACTCAGCCAGTTGTGTCCCTTGTAATGGGGTAGGGACCCTCGGTATTAATGTATAACAGATGCCTTCGGTACATATTTGAAGGTACCGTATTAGTGTACTTTGGATAGTCCAGTTCCTTTGTATTGTTGAAGCCTTCGGTGTTTGTGTGACCGGAGGTGACTAGGCAGTGGACTTAGCCGTTCCTTGCTGCTATTTGTTCGAGTAGTATCCTTCGGGAAATAGGAGCCTTCAGTTACCGGAGGTACTCTTTGATTGTAGGGAGCCCTCGGCTTGTTGTGATCTGTTGGAGTGTACTCTTTGATTTCTCGCTGAGTCTACTCCCCTTCACCCCCCCCCCCCCCCCCCCTTTTCTTTTTTTTTTTGGTTGGTGGTGAAGGGAAGGCATCAAGAAACTTGGTTTCTTGGTAAGGCTGGGCCTATTAGGAGACCATCAGAATACACCAAGGGCTCTCCTCCCTCGGGTTAACCTTCCGAGTTCCGAGGGGATCGAGGGACGTTTCCTGGGCACAAGATATGGTGGTCCGTAACCTGCCTCCCCTTGGGGGATGGCGCGGAAAGCGCCTCATTTTTGAAAGTCGTCCCCTCGGCGCTAGACATTGTCCGTGGCCTGCCACACCCTTGGGGTGGTGGCGCGGGGAGCGTTTCGGTTTGGAAGTCGAATCCTGGGCATTTCTCATGCCTGTCATACCCTGGGGGTAGTGACGCGGATAGCGTTCCGTTTTTGAAAGTCGAATCCTGGGCATTTCTCATGCCTGTCATACCCTGGGGGTAGTGACGCGGAAAGCGTTTCAAGGAAGGGTTTTCATTTGCACACTAGTTGCAAATGGCCGGGGGCACTACGTGCCGCCGGCACCGATGGTGGCGCCTTCTGTATATGCGTCCTCGTGGGGTACGGCTTTTAGAAACAACACTTGGTGTTAGTTTCGATGTGTAGCCCCCGGTACTTGGTACCGAGGGGTCTTCTGTAGGAACACTTGGTGTTCTCTTTTGTTGTAGTTGATGTAGGCGTCTACTCTCGGTACTTGGTACCGAAGGGTCTTCAAATGAAACACTTGGTGTTTCCCAACAGATGTTTGAAAGTTGATAGGAGAGCATATCCCTGGCACTGGGTGCCGAGGGGTCTTCTTTAAAACATTCTGGTGTTTTTTTTTCGTTTCGATGTTTGATGATGGAGGTGTACCCTCGGCACTGGGTGCCGAAGGGTCTTCTGTAGGAACACTTGGTGTTCTCATCTTTTCTTTTTTGATGATGAAGGTGGGAATGTACCCTCGGCACTAGGTGCCGAAGGGAAATGAAACACATGGCGTTCCTTGTTGTTGGTGATAGGAGTTCCCTCCCTCGGTACTTGGTACCGAGGGGTCTCTGACTGAAAACACGTGGTGTTTTCACTGTTTGTAGTAGGAGTCTGTGGGCCGGGGGTTCCCGGGCCATATACTCCATCATATAACTACGTGGATTATATGAATTTTTTTATGTCCTATTGAGCTTGCAACTTTCTTGTGTGGATTATAAGATTTTTCTTAAAATCATGAAAATTTCTTTCTACTTTACCTTTAATATATTTGTGAATGAAATTTAGGCAAGTTTGTGCAACCAAATTTAGTGTTATTCCAATTTTTGTAATCTTTTAATATAGTAAAAAAATAAGATTTATACGCTCCCTCTTTCCCAAAATGATTTGTAAAGTATACTTTTCTAGACAAACACAAATGGCTTCATTTACTTATTATATCAATTTTTATTACAATTTAATTTACATTTTATGACTTTATAGAACACATAATAATTTATTAATGTGGGAAAAAATCTCCTGCGTTAGAGAGCATATAAAAGTCTCGTGTGTTGATGACATTAATGTGTGGGATCTAAAAAGAATTCTATCCAATGGAGTTGTTATACATGAGATGCAGGAAACTTGCAATGTAGATTGTAGAGCATGTAGGCTAATATCACATATCCCATAAAATAGTACTCATCTCAATTTGGATCGGAGTTTAAGAAAGTGGAAATAAAGTAGAAATGTATGATTGTGGTTGAGTAAGAAAAAAGTAAATGAATGTTAACCACACAAAACTTTTCAAAAAGGGAAATGGGAACAATTTTTTGAGACGGCCCAAAAAGGAAAGTGAGAGCTATTTTATGGGACGGAGGGAGTATTTATTTAAAATGTTGATGCCATAACCCAAAGTTGTAATGTGCGTGAAAATAGAGACACAAAGTATACATATAAGATACTTTAAAAAATGTGTAGAATTGAAATATCATTAAAACTCAAGACATAAAATGATCATCGACAATGCAACATATGTTGAGAGCTCACACAGTGATGTGCAACTGACCGAGTCGCCACGACCTTATGAATTATGATAGTCCGACAAACGTTCATCGGTTCATGGCAAAAAAATGGACAGATACAGCCAGCACATAATGGACAGACATTATGCCGGGTTCAACTTTCTTAGTCAGGAAAGTAATTTGTTCAACCCACACCACAGACATACACGAAAGCTGACTAGCATGAAAATCTCTAGTACAACAATACAGATATGGTTTAGTATGGTACATTCTTTGGGAGGACTCGGATAACATTATTTCTAATACCAATCTTTGTGCGCATGGCCTCAGGACCAGATCTATTCATGGCCTTCAGCACTTTCATCTTAACCATGTTCTCTCTCGACTGCACAGTTGCGAGCCCCATGCTTCTATACCTGGAAAGAGAGACATTACATTGCTTGTAAGAAGACTAAAAGTTGGAACTCGGAAAATATTAAGGAAAGGAATACTCATACAAAAATTAAACGAAAAGATGGGCTGTAACTCCTACACTTATTTTAGGTAATTGTTGATGCTCATTTTATTTATGTAGGTCTCTTACATAAACACTACATAATAAAAAAAATTAACAAAATCATATTTTATTTCCCTTTGCATTTTCCAAGCTAACACAGTACACGAAAATAACTTTCCATCTCATTTTTTTCTTTGCCTAACACTTACCCAGATCCATACATACTCTAAAGGCGGCACTGCTTGGTTCAATTTACTAAGACTCCTTTGGTAATGTTAGATTACCCAATTCCATTGGAGTTATAAGATTACCCAAAAAAGGTAAAGCAAAATTACATTGTTGGGTAACTTGGGTTCAAGTTTTGAGATTACCAGGGTAATCTTAAAATACTGCTGGAAAATGAGATAATATTAAGGTAATCTGATTATCTTGGATTTCTTAGCTGGTGTAAGATTACTTTGGTGATTTTCTGCTGTTAAATCACAAACTCTTGAAGTTTTATAAACAAATTAGTATTACATTTTTATTATCCTAGGCAAACCCACCTGGTAATATTCTAACATTCCTATAATCTCATTTTATCTAGGTAATCTTAGGTTCTCATAAGAACATATTATCTTCTTTCAGTTATCACATTTTCTAAGGTGTCCTTGAATTCCGCGAACCAAATGCTTTCATAGAGATATATAATCATGATTGTTAAAGCCACTTAATAGAGACAATGCCCAAAAGAACCTGGAAGCTAATGCAGCTGTGAGAGCAATATCGCCCTCATGAGTAGGCCTCAGTTTCTGGCGGTAATACCGCAAAAACTCTCTGGATCCAATTGTTTTGGTAGACAATCGGTTATCAGTCCGTTTCTTAATTATCAGCTCAGCTCCACCACTTCCAAGCTCAACCCCACAACCAGTGTCATCTGACGCAACCAGCTCTTTTCCATTTGAGTCCACGTAGCTAAGAAACAAAGAAGACAAATAGCAATTATTTATTAATGGCTATGCACACATCAGCACTCTGAAACAACAAGAGGGGGGTATCTTTGTGTGGTGTAGGACTGTGGGGATCGGAAGGGAAAAGACCACTCCCTTTGCCCCCTTCCATGCCTAAGAAAAATGAACGAGCCCTATTTTAAAACTTACTTTTGTCTAGAAAAAGGAGTCATATTTCGACCACAGCCTATTTCTCATTCAATTATATGATGTATTTTTTCAAAAAATTAAAAAAATAAAACATTCCGGACACCTTAATGTGCTAAATTCAGTTCAACAAAACAAATAAACTTAAAGGCATAAGTTTGAATGGAGGGAATAAAATAGAAATTGATAAAAGATTTTACCTGCTGGCATAGTCATAAAACTCTTCTAGTTCTGCATCTTCATCATCACCTCCATCACCATAGCGCACTTTACAGTGACTCTTTGCTTCCATATGCTTCCTAACTCCTTCTAAACTGCTGAAAGGATGGCATCTGTCATTGCAATAGAGACAAAAGTGGTCCCTCTTAACCTGATTTCAACAAATCAACAAAAAAATACATGAAGTACAACCATAAAAAAATTAAAATATAACTATAAACCAGAAAAATATGAAAAAAATAACATATTGAAGTATATTTATGAACATCACACTACTGCCACCAGTCCACCATCTCAAAAAGAGAGCCATCAATGTATGATGTTTTAACTTTAGTAAAGTACAACTACTGGAATACATAACATCTAACTACATTGATATATTGGTTTAACTAAATTTAGCATACACCCTCTTATCCAGAAATTTTATATCCACTTTCTCTCTTTTTTCTTTTTATCTTCTCTATCTTTCTTATGTAAGTTATGTTCTTTAGTCTTTACCCTTTTATTCGTTTTATTTTACATATTTTCTTTTTATCCCCTTTATCTTATCATTTTTATATTTATCTTATGATCTTATCCTTTCTATTTTACCTTATCTTTTTATCTCTCTTATCTTTCTTTTCTTTTTGGCTCCGATATCATGTATCGATACATGTTAACCGATCCCAAGATCTTTTGGGACTAAGGCTTGGATGTTGTTGTTGTATTCATTTACAGGAAAGCAATATGCGCTACACAACATTTCTCTCTTCTAAATAAATCTCAACCACACATTTTACCTTTCTTAAATCTTGTGTCTGGTTGGTGAGTTACAGTTTTGGGACTGGAAGAGTATTTGAAACACCTTTTTTTAAACCATATGCAATATAATAAATATTAGAAAGGACCCTTTTTTGGAGATAGATAACTTCCAAAGGACTCTTTTTCAGGGCGGATGCATTAATACAAACCACTGCATGCATATGAAAGAAGGCCATGAGCAATTGAGCATTAAACTTGTGAGCAGATTTATATACCTTGAGACCAACATAAGTCAGAAAGCCTTTTGGATCCTTCAGATACTCAACATCAGGAATGAAAAATCCATGTTGTTTGTGCATGTGAATCATACAGCTTTCTATTGTTCTAAGCTTTAAATCACACATGAAGCAACATGATGGATCCAGCTCTTCATCATAGCCCTCGTCATCCATATCACCGTCTTGCATATTCCCATTATAAGTATGTTCATTTAACTTGAGTTGCATCAAAGGATCTTCTTCCATGGGATCAACCTCCTCCCACTCACTCTCGTCACTTTCATCAATATCTATCTCCTCTACCTTTTGAGATGAGCTATCAAAATTCAGGTGCGGGAGAGGTCTGATTATAACATTTCTATCATCATCAGGATTTGGCATTTGTGAAGCCCTTAACAAATGGCTCTTTGATTCCAAATGCTGAGAATGAGCCTTGGCACTTCGGTACCCTTTCCCACACACACCACACTTATAGAGCATTGGAGTTTCGGTTGACTTTTTCTTTGCTTCTGCGATGACAGACTGTCTGGCAAGGAAGAGAGATTCTGTGACCCCTGGAACTCCTGCAACCTGTGATAAATACAGGCGAGTTGATGAATTTTGAAACAAGCATTCAGGTATACAACCACTGCATATTAAATCATAGAAGGCAAATATGATCACTGATCTTAGCATTTAATTCCCCCGCACACATTATTTTGGATGCAGCTTGCTAAATTATCAAGAAGATATAGTTGAGCCAATAAAACATGAAAGAAGCTATGTAAGCACTTAAAGAAATAATATCCACACTCTTGAGAGGCCAACTGGTATCTTGCCCAATAAAAACGAGGCTACAAGGCAGCCCTAATAATAACTCACAAAGTGCGACACTCAGAAATAGGTCAAATAACCAGCGAGCTACTCTGCACTTCTGCAGTAGGATGAACAACACCCGCAGAGCTGCTAAAACTATTTATCCTCTTCTACCTTCTAGCGAGGTCAAAACATCCTGAGCAACTCTTTTTTTCCTTTTGATTGATCCATCTTAACATCAAAGATGTATGTTACCTATTACAGTTGGTTGGTTGCAGTCTGTTACACCCCATGAATAAATATCTTCCTCTAAATGATCAAATAATAACCTATGAAGATTCTAATATGATCCACAACCCCTAACCATATCAGAATGGGCGCTACTGTAGTATAAGCAGTTACGGATGAAGCTTCCTAGTCTCCTCTTCATTCCAAGCTACTCTTGTGCAAAACCTAACAATCATTTCTACAATTCATATTCACATTACTGCAAAGTATTCAGCAGGCTCTTCAAATTCCAGTTTGTTGAGCTGAAATTTAGGTTCATGAGTTCATCACCGAAACTATCCTAAACTTCATTTTCTAGCCAATTGACTCACTTGAGAGAAGCCCGATGCAACCCGAAAATCTATATGCTGCAAATGGAGAAGCGAAGAAAGTAAAGGTTATAACCTTGCGTTTGAGGTTGTAGCAGTGCCATTCGGATCTGTAATGAAGCTTCTGGTCCGATTCGTCATGGAATTCTTTGTTGCAGGCGTTGCAAGTTAAACCCGGCATTTCTTCCCAGATTGGATTTTGGATACAGAATTGGGTTTACGCCGTTGGCGGCGAGTATATAAAATGTCAGATTTTTACGTGTCAAAATAGGCTGAGTTGGTGTCTTCTTGATCAACCCTACTGCCTTTGGGCTATGGCCATCGCCATTTAGGGACGGTTCCCAGTGCAATTTTTTGATGAAATTTTTTGAACATTTTGTTCATTAAGTCTAGTTTACTCATACCAAATTTCACATAATAATTCAACCGGAAAGACAGTCAAATGATTTTCTGAAATGTACTGTGTTGTTTAATTGCGTAGTTATCTTCAAAAATTCATTTGACTGCCTTCTCAATTGAATTTTTAGCTGAAATCTGGTATGAGTAAATTAGACTTAATAAAGAAGATGCTCAAAATAATTCATCAAAAAATTCCACTGGTAACCGCCTCAAAAAATTCCACCGGATGATTTGCAATTTTTAAGTTAGTTCGAGATCTTATTTGACCTTTTTTCATTTCTTTAATATACTAAATCGAGCCTTGCAATGTTTAAAAATATAAAATGAGGTGATCTTATTAGGGAGTGTTTGAATCTACTTCTTAAAATTGTTTCTGTTTCTTTTGATAACAAAAGCATATATTGAAGTGCTTGAAGGAAAGTGCAAAAGAAACAAAAGCATATATTGAAGTGCTTGAAGGAAAGTGCAAAAGTATTATCGGGTGTTTCAAATGGACTCTAGATGCCCGTTAAAAAAAAAATTGACTTTAGAAGCAATTTTTTAGAATATGGAGTAGACCAGTTTCGAAAAACTAAGAAGCCGCATGATAGTCTTGTTTTCCGGTTTATCGTGCTTATCTGCCAACTTTTTCACCAAACACACAACTTTTGATTTCGCACGCTGAATTATGTAATAATGATAAGAAAAAGTAATATTGGAGTTACTTTCTGGCTATATTGGCTGAAGTTACTGTAGACGATCATTTTAGCTATTTTTACATCCTAGTATAATTTTTTCTCTATTTTATTAATAAAATGAGAAAGTTCCCGAAATAGGACTAAAACAGTATCAAAATTTCAAAATAGGATTGTCATGTTTTTTATCCCAAAATAGGACTAATTATTGTCATGTTTAGAAAATACTGACATGTTTGAAGTCTGGTACTGCCAAAACATGACAGTAATTAGTCCTATTCTGGGAATTAAAATATGAGAGTCTTATTTTGGAATTTTCAAAGTGTTTTAGTCCTATTTCGGGTAATATCTCTCAAATATATGTTAAATGTAATTTTTCATAAATTAGCAGAACCACTCATCCCGTCACTTCAACCAGAAATTCATAAATTTTAGCAGAATCAGCCGATTCAGCCGATTTTTGTATTACCAAACGGGCTCTAATTTTGATTCTGCTTCTACTTTAATTTAAAATAAGAAGCATAATCAATTTCAAACACCCCATAAAACATTATTCATAGAGTATGATTTTAGAAAGAAATGAGAGCTAGAGTGAGAAAATATTTGCAACTAATGTTTTATCGACCCCCTACAACTACTCCAAGAGGAGTATTTATAGAGGAAATGTGATCGAGAAGGGTCAGGCCGAGGTGAGTTAATAGGCTGGTTATACGAAGTCATTATGCTAAACATAAAATAGAGTTGTCTCTTAAAGGTCATGGCGGATGGGGGGCAGGCCGAGGCGACTTTGTTCTTGATAACTTCAAGTCTGTATCTGGAACTCTTCTTCTATATAACTTTCTGTGCGGGTGGCCCTCGTCTGGCCGAGGGGCCCTAGCCGCGGGGTACTTCGTCGTCTCAAAATCTAATTTGTGTATTTGTGAGTACGTGGGCCGACCATGGACTCCGGACCCATATACTCTATCGATTACTATATAAATGCGGAGATCGAGTAAGACTAAAATGTAGAAAGCGTAAAATATGGATCATGTTGGAGATATTTTATTGTGAATCAAGTTGGTCATAGATTAACTTTATATTTAATCCTTGTATTTAAATAATGCATAAATTAGATAGAAATAAGGCCAAGTGTTAGGCCCATTTAAACAGGCCAAAAGCCTGGTACGCCTAACCTAAACCTCGCCTATAAAAAGGGAGCCGAGGTTTAGGAAAAGGTTGAACGTCGTACTTATTATTCATAGCCTTACGCTTATCATTCTGCTGTACGTTCCACGGTTTATCAAAGAAGGTTTTACGGTGATTCATTCTGTGTTCATCTTTACGTTTAATCTTCCTTGTTAGATCGATTATTCATTGCTGTTACAGAAACAGGGACTAACAATTGGTATCAGAGCCGATCGAGAACGATCAGAAGAACTCCTGCAGAATACTCTGTTTTTGTTAACAAAGTTCATTCTGTCGATTTTTTGCTCTGTAATTTTGTTTCTTGTTCAAAAGTTGTAAAAGTTACACCTTTGGAATCGCCTTTTCAAAGCGATCAAAGGGTATACTTCAGTTTGTGTTTTACGCAATTTTAAATTTCGAGATATCTCGAGCTAGGCATCTCGACATCCTACTTCTTCACAGGTTCTGCTACGTTTTTCGAGCTGAAAACTTTACCAGAAGATCTCGACATTCAACTCTACAGGAAACTATCTTCAGATTTTGTTTATCTGATTTTTACAGGTTGCAGGATTTCGACATTGAGGATCTCGACATCTAGGATTTCGAAATCTTGATTTCGAGAAAAGGATTCGACATCTGGTCTCGACATTTGACTTATCAGATTAAGATTTCGAGAGATTAACTTCTCGACATTTCAAATCTCGAGATCAGCATCTCGAAATTTGAAATCTCGAGATCCTTAATCTCGAGCCCAAATCTCGATACCGGGCCTCCTTTATCGAAATCTGAGATTTCGATATTCAGATCTCGACATCTGATTTTTCGAGATTCTGCCTCTGAAAATCTTTCGATCAATTTTCTCGAACGGTCAGTTTAGTACAGCAATGGGTTCAGAATACAATGCACAAGGGAACAGCAGTACCCCTCCTAGCCTCAGGAAGGGAGAATATCAAATGTGGAGGAACAGATTTCTAAACTTCCTCGAGCACAAAGAGAACTCTTCTGCAATGCTCGAATCTTTGCTTGAAGGACCAGCTGAACTCTTGATTTCAGTTGGTGGAGATCCAGAGAACAATCCTCCTATTTTTCCAGAAATAAGGAGAAAAGTGTCGTCTGAATACACAGAAGCTGACAAGCTCAGACTTCGTGGTGATCTTATGTCCAAAACGTACCTCCTTCAAGCAATACCAAATGAGGTTTATGTTCTCATAGATAACATGCAGACAGCTAAGGAAATGTGGGATGAAATAGAGAAGCTGCTACAAGGCACAAGCATCAGCCTCAAAACAAAGAAGACTACGATTCTCATCCCTTATGACTCCTTCAAAGCAGGTCCAGGAGAACCATTGAATGAGACTTACAACAGACTTGTTCAACTGGTAAATGAACTCAGAAAGATCAAAGTATTCAGGTCCAATCTGGAACTGAATATTAGATTTTTATCCAGCCTGCATCCTGCATGGGAAAAGACAGTGAAGGATGTCAGATCTCGGATAGATTTGGACGAAATTGACCTCTGCACACTCTATGAACATCTGAAACAATTTGTCAACGAGGTTGCCTTTGCTGAGGATCATCACACCACAAACCCCTTAGCTCTAGTAATGGAGGCTCAGCCAAGAAGAACAACCACTTCACTAAAGAAGAAAAAGAAGAAGGTGGTGGTTGAATCAGATGATGATGAGAGTGATGATGACAAATCTGATCTAGAGGCTGAGCTAGCTGACTTACAGAAAAAGATGGCACTGTTGGCCAAAAGATTTGCTAAGAAGAACACCTCCTCCAACAGGCTGAGAACTTCCTCCTCAAACTACATGCAAAAGAACCATGATCAAGGATCTTCTAGGAAGGCATCTTCAGCAGAAGAAGCTCCTAAATGCTATAATTGCGGCAAGCCTGGACATGTGATCAAAGACTGCCGCCTCCCAAAGAAAAAAGATGCTAACTTCTACAAGCAGAAGATGTTGTGGAATAAGCAGAAAATGCTGATGGTGCAGAAAGAAGAAGAAACCTCTGCCATGATTGCTGAAAATGAGAACTGGGCAGAAGATTCTTCTGAGGAGGAGGAAGAGGAAGACAACTATGCTCTTATGGCAAGTGTGGAGGGAGATGAAATAAAGGGTGATGCTGCGATCCCCGAAAGCAAGTGCTCAACAAGCTCTGTAAGTACCTCCCATACTTCTTTAAATAATCAAATGCAGTCCTTACTTGAAAAGGACAATCTAATCAAAGAACTAAAGGAGAGACTAGACAATAATCATAGAGTTCTGAAACAGAATCTAGACCAAAAGTCTTCCTTAAGTATTCAACTTGAAAATGCAAAAGATCAAGTCAAAAAGGTGTCCTCAGATTTTGAAAGCTTTGAACTTAAGATAGCTGAATTAACTAAGAAATTTGAGGACAGTGAACGGGAAAAAAGCACAGCAAAGGCTGAATGCGATTTTTTGCATAACAAAAGAAGAACGCTTTTAAATAAAGTAAAAGAACTAGAAGATCTAGCTGCTAGAAGAGGTCAATCTGAACAAACTGTTTTTCTGCTTAACAGCAAACAAAAGGATGACCGATTCTACAATGCTAAAACAGGACTGGGCATAACCAACCCACGTAATCTTAAGAAAGTTAATTGCCTTCAATTCTATAACAAAGATTACATGGGACTAGGGTTTGGCGAGAAAATGTATTTTCGAAGTGATGAAGATTATGCTGAAGCAGAAGAAGAAAAGAGAAAGAAACCAAAACCTGCGATTTCTTGTGATTATCCCTCTGTAAATGAAAAACAACTTTCAGAAGAAAAACCTACTTCCTGCTTTAGTGAATGCCTTGACCCTTATGCCAAAGATATTCCTCACATAGGACACCCTCTAGACCCTCCCCCAAGAGTTGGTATTGCTAAAACTAGTGAGGAACCATGTATTTTTCCCATGGCTCAAAAGCTCAAAAACCTACAAAAAACTCTTGATAACGAGAGAGAGAGATTTGAAACTGAAAAGAAAGGTTTTGAGCGCAACTGGCAGGAACTTCTTCAAAAATTTAATG
Organism: Cuscuta europaea; assembly: GCA_945859875.1. Taxonomy (NCBI): domain Eukaryota; kingdom Viridiplantae; phylum Streptophyta; class Magnoliopsida; order Solanales; family Convolvulaceae; genus Cuscuta; species Cuscuta europaea. The sequence continues at coordinate 9,396,254 of CAMAPE010000051.1, forward strand.
ATTTGAGTGAGAAGTTTCATGCTAAAACAGACCCTTCTACGACCAAGCCTGACAGCTCACACACCTCACATGAGAAAAACAATGCTTTTAAAGGTTCGTCCACTCATCTCTCTTCTCCTTTGTTTACAGGGAAGGAAGTGAATAAGGAAGGAGAAGAGAAGAATGAGTGGAGGAAAAAGAGGAAGGAAATAGCAGATGGCAAAAAGAAAGTTTTTGAGAAAAGTGCCAGCCCTAGATCTAGTTCAATTTTTTACTCAAAAGTTAATTGTAATACTGTCTCTACAAAGCAAACTTCTAGTAGTTCAGTCTTGAGTCCCAAGCTGAATATTTCTGAGACATCTTCTAGACAAAGTTCTATTTATAATACAAGTGTTGCTTATGGCTATTCTGTTCCAGATCCCCATAATTATGAATGTGATATGAATGTTGTTAAATCTAAGCCTTCGAGAAAGCTTAAACCTGAAAAAGAAACCAAGAAAGAAACTTCTAAGGGAACGTTTTGTATTCCTGATATGAAATATGCCCTTAGAGTTCATTCTAGGAAACATCTAAATCGGCTTTCTAAGGAGGAGACTTTCAAAACCAAACTTAAGAAACAACCATTCAATCACAAAGCACCTGTCTACTTTCCTCCTGAACCTAAAATGAAAAGATGGGTCCCCAAGATGAGACCTACCGAATCTAAAACGGATAGGTGGGTCCCCAAACGAAGACCCATCCAAACTGAAACTGAAAGGTGGGTCCCCAAACGAAGACCCATCCAAACTGAAACTGAAAGGTGGGTTCCCAATCGAAGACCCATCATAACTGAAACTAAAAGGTGGGTTCCCAATCGAAGACCCATCATAACTGAAACTAAAAGGTGGGTTCCCAATCGAAGACCCATCATAACTGAAACTAAAAGGTGGGTTCCCAATCGAAGACCCATCATAACTGCAACTGAAAGGTGGGTCCCCAAACTTAGACCCACAAGGACTAAAATGGAAAGGAGGGTTCACAACATCAGACCCACCAAAATGGAAAGTGCTAGGTGGACTCCAAAAACCAGACACACTGCAAAAGCAGATCTGGCTATTGGAAAGCCCATCAAAGATAGATCTTTTGTTGAAAGAGCAGCTGACCTTGGATCACTGCTCAAAGCAAGATTTAAAAAGGTGTTTCTTGATAATAAGGAAGGACCCACTCCAAGTTGGGTACCTAAACCTATTTGATTGTTTTGCAGGACGGTCATGTGTGGCACTTAGACTCAGGATGCTCAACCCACATGACCGGAATAAAGCACCTTTTGAGCGACTACACCAACTGCTACGGAGGCAATGTCATATTCGGGAATGACGCCTCATCTCCTATCCTTGGGTATGGGGACGTCATCTGTGCCAGCGTCACAATAAAAGATGTTTCATTCGTCAAAGGGCTCAAACACAACTTACTGAGCATTGGACAATTCTGTGACAGCGGGATGGAAGTGAGGTTCTTTGCAAAACAATGCTGTGTTCTTGACAGCACAGGGAATACATTATTAACGTGTTACAGAACATCAAATCTGTACACTATTGATCTGAAAAGCGTCCAATCCACCACTTCCATCTGTCTGCTGTCCAAAGCTTCAACTGAACAGAACAACCTATGGCACAGACGTCTCTCCCATCTGAACTTCAAACATCTATCAACCTTGTCCTCCAAGAAACTTGTCAAGGGGCTTCCTCTGCTAAAGTCTTCCGCTGAAAATCACTGTAGTGCCTGCAAAATGGGCAAAATGACGCGAAGCTCCCACAAGTCAAAATCTGAACCTTCATCTACTCATCAGTTGCAGCTAATACACATGGATCTGTGTGGACCTATGAGAGTACAAAGCATCAATGGTCGCAAATACACTCTGGTGATCGTTGATGACTTCTCTAGGTATACATGGACAAAATTTCTCCGTTCAAAAGACGAAGCTGCGGAAAACATTATGACCTTTATCAGAACGATCCAGAAACTGCTACAACACAATGTTCGAATTGTCAGAACTGACAATGGTACCGAGTTCAAAAATCAGACTCTCACTGAGTTCTATGAATCACTCGGTATCACTCAGCAATTTGCAACAGCTAAAACTCCCCAGCAGAACGGAGTTGTTGAGAGAAAGAACAGAACCCTTGTTGAAGCAGCACGCACCATGTTAATTCAATCAAGACTGCCTCGCTTCATGTGGGCAGAGGCAATCAATACTGCGTGCTTCACTCAGAACAGAACCTTCATCCATAAGCGCTTCGACAAGACTCCATATGAGATCCTATTCAACAAAACTCCGGATATTTCTTTCCTCAAGGTTTTTGGCTGCAAGTGCTTCATACTCAATGATCGGACAGAGAGAAGTAAGCTGGATCCCAAAGCCAGAGAAGGCGTGTTCATTGGCTACTCACTGCAATCCAAAGCTTACCGAGTCTATCTCAGAGACAAGCGGACTGTCATCGAGAGTGTAAACGTTACATTCTATGAAATGGCAGACTTTGCTATTGAACATCTCCAGACCGATCCATCCACTGCTGTACCAGTAGCTTCTGATAAAGCTGAACCAAACATCGAACACGACGATGTGATTCTCGACTCTCTCTTCAGAAACTTTTACGAGAACTCACAATCTCCACCTCCTGCATACACTTCAGAGTCAACATCAACTCCAACAGCAGAGATTCCGCTCCTCACAGGACCAGATGACGTACCATCCACACCCTCAACCCCTCAAACCAATCCCAGAGGTGTGGATGATCACGGCTTTGCCATAAGTCCGGAATCATCTCCACTACACACCACAGTTGCCCTAGAGCCTTCAAACTCATATCAGGACTCAGATCAACCAACCATTACTCCAACTCCTCTAGCTCATGAGAGGAAGTGGACAAGAGCACATCCTGTTGAACAGATAATAGGTGATCCAAGTCAAGGTGTGCGAACAAGATCAGCAACAACAAATGAATGTCACTATGCATGCTTTCTAAGCAAGAATGAACCATCCAAAGTCTCAGAGGCACTCGCTGATCCAGATTGGGTGCTTGCCATGCAAGATGAGCTCAATCAGTTTGACAGACTAGATGTGTGGACACTCGTGCCTAAACCCCCTCAGAAAACCATCATTGGCACTAAATGGGTGTTCAAGAACAAGAAGGACGAAGAAGACATAGTGATACGCAACAAGGCACGACTGGTCGCTAAAGGATATAATCAGCAAGAGGGCATAGACTATGATGAAACATTTGCACCCGTAGCAAGAATTGAAGCAATCCGCCTTTTTCTTACGTACGCGGCCCACAAGAACTTTACTGTCTTTCAAATGGACGTCAAAACTGCCTTTCTGAATGGAGTCTTGGAAGAAGAAGTCTATGTCGCTCAGCCCGAAGGATTCGTAGATCCCAAATATCCCGACCATGTGTACAAGCTAAAGAAAGCTCTGTATGGGTTAAAACAGGCACCAAGAGCTTGGTATGATGCATTAACCGAATTTCTGGTTGATTCAGGTTTCTCAAAAGGGAAGATTGATACTACACTTTTCATCAAGCGACAGAAGTTTGACATCATCCTGATTCAGATCTATGTTGATGACATTATCTTCGCCTCTTCTAATCCACGTCTGTGCAAACACTTTGAGAAACTGATGAAAACCAAGTTCGAGATGAGCATGATGGGAGAACTGAATTTCTTCCTAGGCCTGCAAGTAAGACAACTCTCTGACGGCATTTTCATCAATCAGTCAAAGTATATTCTGGAAATGCTTAAGAGATTCAACATTGATGGCAAATCCTCCATGACGACCCCCATGTCTCCAAACAACAAACTGGACTCAGACCCCTCCGGGAAGCCAGTTGATGCTACAAACTACAGGGCCATCATTGGATCTTTGCTATATCTCACATCAAGCAGGCCTGACATTGTTTTCTCCACATGCTTATGTGCACGCTTTCAGGCAAATCCGAAGGAATCCCATCTGACCGTTGTTCGAAGAATTCTGAGATACCTCAAAGGCACTGTGAATCTAGGCCTTTGGTATCCCAAGCACTCAGGTTTTGACCTAGTCGGATACTCGGATGCTGACTTTGCTGGTTGCCGGATGGACCGCAAAAGCACATCGGGGGCAGTCCAATTCTTGGGGGATAAGTTAGTCTGCTGGTCTTCCAAGAAACAGAACTGTGTGTCAACATCTACGGCCGAGGCAGAATACGTCGCGGCTGCTAGCTGTTGTTCACAAATATTATGGATGAAGACCCAGCTAAAGGACTACGGTTACACTCTCCGCCATATCCCGATCTATAGTGACTCACAAAGCGCCATAGCCATCACCAGCAACCCGGTTCATCACTCCCGCACCAAACACATCGACCTGCGCTATCATTTCATCAAGGATCATGTGGAGAAAGGAGACATTGACATGTATTTTGTAAGCTCAGAGCTTCAACTGGCTGACTTGTTCACTAAGGCATTGGATGAAAAACGATTCCAGTTCCTAGTCTCCAAGTTGGGCATGTTGAACCTCGAGCCCGTTTAATTTTGTCTCCACTGATCTAAAAAGTGTGTGTGTGTGTGGGACTTGTAAAAAGTGTGTGTGTGTGGGATTTGTAAATAGTGTGTGTGCGTTGCATGTGTTGAGGGGGAGAAAACCAGAAAAATAACAAAAAATAGTGTGTGTGTGTGTGTGTTGCATGTGTTGAGGGGGAGAAAACCAGAAAAATAACAAAAAATAGTGTGTGTGCGTTGCATGTGTTGAGGGGGAGAAAATAAAAAATAACAAAAAATAGTGTGTGTGCGTCGCATTCTGTACATAGTGTGTGTTGCATGTGTGTGTTTTTTTTGGGGTATCCAAATCGAGGGGGAGAATTTTTTTCTCTTGAGGGCCAAATTTTTCAAAAAGCTTTTTTAAACCCAGATCTCTGTTTTCGGGCCATACCATCAAACTGTTTCGCAAGCCCATTTTTCGTCTATAAAAGGGTCCCGAGAACCCTGAGGCTTTTCATTACCGTCTCTGCCTTCTTAGAGTTCTCGAGATCTTTCACTCCCAAAATCAATCTCCCTCCTCTCGCTTCCAAGTTAAAGGTAGTCGATATTCTGTTTCATCGTACTTCACTAAATGGTTTTCGAACCTCATCTCAAATCAAAACAAAGGAACTTTCTTGACTTTGTTTCGCCAAATCTCGCAAACGAACAATGAACTCGGAACTGTGTTTTTCTTGTGATTATATGTGTTTTTGTTTGATTGCAGGTGGTTTCGTCTTCGGTCGAAAGGCAAAACGTCTCGATTTCTTTAGTTTTAAAGCTCAGGATCTCGATCTCGTCGTTTGAACTTCGTAACGAGATCTCGAGATTTAAAACTCGAGATCCCGATCTCGAGATTTAAAACTCGAGATTGAGACCTCGCGTTTTAAAACTCGAGAATTGAGATCTCGCGTTTTAAAACTCGAGAATTGAGATCTCGTGTTTTAAAACTCGAGATTGAGATCTCGAGATTTAAAACTCGAGATTGAGATCTCGAGATTTAAAACTCGAGATTGAGATCTCGCGTTTAAATTTCGAGATTGAGATCTCGCGTTTTAAATTTCGAGATTGAGATCTCGAGATTTAAACCTCGAGATTAAGATCTCGAGATTTAAACCTCGAGATACGGTTTTCGAGCTTTTGCCTTAGCCGATTTTGACCACCACCTGCACTCCACTTTTCAAAACCAAACCAAACAACAGTTCATCAAATTTCAGGAAACCAAAAATAAAAATGGACTTTTGCACTGACCCATGTTTTCCACAGCTCATTATGGCAGGTACACAAAAGAGACATAACATTGACGACGCCATCTACCCACAAGATAGGTGGGTCAAGGTGCTGGACAACAACTTTCAGCTGGATCTGACTGTCTTCAAGTGTCAGGATCCAGTCATCCCCGGGATTCTGAAGCGCCACTATCTCTGGACTGCCTTCCACAAATCAAAATCGGTGCCAGAAATCTACCTCCAACAAGTATGGGGACATATGCGTACCGAGTCAACAAAAGACCGCACCAAAATCCTCACAAAGCTCAACAACATGAGGATTGTCCTGACTCCAGCAACCCTACGCTCTACACTGACTCCAGCAACCCTACGCTCTACACTGCTGATGACTCGCTCAGCTCGGCCCACAAAGAGGCTGACGACGAGGCTTCCGATAGCGTGGCCAGAAGTGACAACGATAATGATGATAATGACGATGATGTTGACGATGTGGACCACACTTTTGCTCTCATCCAAAAGGGTAAGCTGCCTTTTGAATCTCCTCCGAAGAAAATCACCGCTGAGGATGCAACCCCCATTATTGCTACACGCCCCAAAGAGCTCGTCATCAAAACCACGGCGGCCAGTCACAATATAGCAAGTGCTACCGGCATCGTCAGGGAGCAGCGCATCAAAGTGAAAAATGATGCTCCACAGTCACTCAACTCCAAGAAGCGACGCCTCGTCAAAAGACACCTTGTTGACGAGGACGAAATGCATATCTTCGCCGATTGTCAACCCTTCATTAATATAAGCCGAGCTGAATCTTTAAGTGCAGGAGCCGATCTTTTCGGTTCCCGGGTAGAAGTCGCAGCATCTGGCTCAACTGCGCAAGCACAGCCTTCTCCCAGCCACTCGATAGCCTCCCAACAGGCTATTGTTTCAAAACAGCGGGACTCACCCACCTCTCTGGTTCCCTCCGAACCAGTCGAGCGAATTAGTGGCCAACAGCCCGAGGTCACCACCACTTCCTTGAGCACATCGAGTCTAGGTGTCACACTCCCTACATTTTCTAATTTTTCTAGGACACCTACACTATTCACCGCACATACAGGTGCACGCACCCTGGAAGCAACGACCAGAGTACCAACGATGACGGTCGGAAGCCCTGCTACGCCCACAATGACTCCATCATTGAATGCAGGCCGCACATCAGCTCTCTTCACTGATGCTGTGACAACAGTTACAACCCCTGTAACTGAACACCTCACTACCGAAGACGTCACCGTTCTTATGCACTGTTTCTTGGATTCCACCATTAAGCCATGGGTGCAACAAACATTTACCGCTTGGGCACAAGAATCCAAGACCACCCCGGCAGTGCATAGTGAACATAGCCAGCCTGAACCACACCCATCACCTTCTCACTCCAAATCTCAAACCTCTCCAGTCCTCTCCGCCACCTCCACCAAAGTCCATAGCCCTATCTCTTCTCGGGGAACCCATGATACAGAACAAGTATCATCCCCACACCCGACCACACCTCCCATCGAACTACTATCCCAACCCTTCGAAGTCCTGGCATCGATCTTGCTGGATCATCTCCTAAACATACCCCACACTGACCTCACTCCCTACCAGCAAGGCGTCCTTACTGCCCTTCTCGCTAATCCGGACACCAAGGGCACCTGTCGTGAAAGTCCCCGTGGTCGCAAACGTTCACATGAGGATCCCGATGATCCGGAACCTCATGAGGGGGAGAACAAGAGGCCACGGATACTCGAGCAAGGTGCCTCTACCACTCATAGCCCCCAAACCGAACAACCTGAGACTTTCATCAACCAACCACCACCCTCCCCTTGCCAAAACCAAGCCTATCTCTCTAGCGTGGTCGAGCTAGACAAAACATCCCGAGGCGTATCTCCCAGAGATACTGTTCGAGGAGGGGATGGAAGTCCTGATGATGCTACCACTGGTACATCCTTCACATCAGGCCATCAGTTGGAACCTAGTTCTAAGCTGATGTCAACGGGCAATCCAAGTGAACCCGGTAGTGCTACCAAGGAACAATCACCGCCTCAAAAGCAGCAAAGAGTTCCATACATCCCCCTAGGCAAAGACATCCATGATGCACTGGAGGAGGCGGTGATATACGACAAATGGTCGAGACAATGGACAGAATGGGATGATCTTCGGAATGAGGCTGAACAAGAGGACATGCAAAGAAACTGGTGGCTACGAGAGATTATTAACAAATGCTCTGAAGATATCATTAGGCTCGAGGACGATGAACGCAAGGAAGGGGAGAACTACAAGGAATCCCAGAAAGCTCTTGAATCGGTCGTAAGACAATCAGCGGGAAGACTTCCCAAGACAGAGAAACCCTGGGACAACGTTCGCATCAAACCCCCCTTCCAAGAAGAAATCAGAAAGCATATCTGGCGTAGACCAGACAAAGTCAAGCCACTGAACGAACTGAAGCTAAGAGGCCTTACTCACTTGAAAGGAAAGCAGGCTGGAGGTCATCTGCATATGTTGCTGCAAAGGTCAACCGGTCGACAGAGAGAACTAATGGAACAAGATCTAAAGTCGAATATTCTCCCGATTCATCAAATTCTACAAGTGAAGGCTGAAGACCATCATGGAGTAACATTCTACACTTACAGACTTCAATGCACCGATGGGAGCGAATTCACTTGTCAAGAGAACGACTTCATCATGCTGAAACCGGATGATATCTACCAAATGCTCATGGCCTACAGATACCTTCCAATCAGGCAGAGTATAGTATACAGCGAAGGCCTCGCAGCTATCAAGAGATTCATGCTTAGACAGATCCGAGTACACTCTTCACATGACCTACAGATGGCTATTGAATGCAATCTGAAGAAGACAAATCTGACAAAGCCAAGACTGTATGGTCCAGAACTTGAAGATTTCCCAGCCTACCACATCTTCTTCACACCGCCAGCAGTCACCTATCTGAACCACAAGAACGAAAAGCGTCTGATGGTAGTCAGTGAAATCGAGAAGTACTGTGACGGAACACTGAAGATAATCAGAGAGCAGATTCTACAGATGAAGGCAAAGCTAGAGGAAAATCTTCAAGAGGCATCGTCTTATGTTCAAAAGGAACACTCTACTGTAGAGACAATTTTAAAGGCCATTGACGATCGCCTCGAAAAGAGAAATGTGTTGAGGCAGTATGAACATGCACTTGGTTTGAGGAAGCACTACTTCAAATCATAGAAGCAATAAGAGAATGGCACTTGATCACAAAGGGGGAGATTGTTGGAGATATTTTATTGTGAATCAAGTTGGTCATAGATTAGCTTTATATTTAATCCTTGTATTTAAATAATGCATAAATTAGATAGAAATAAGGCCAAGTGTTAGGCCCATTTAAACAGGCCAAAAGCCTGGTACGCCTAACCTAAACCTCGCCTATGAAAAGGGAGCCGAGGTTTAGGAAAAGGTTGAACGTCGTACTTATTATTCATAGCCTTACGCTTATCATTCTGCTGTACGTTCCACGGTTTATCAAAGAAGGTTTTACGGTGATTCATTCTGTGTTCATCTTTACGTTTAATCTTCCTTGTTAGATCGATTATTCATTGCTGTTACAGAAACAGGGACTAACAGATCACTTAATAAAAACCATTTGCGATAGCAATAAAAAGGAAACTACTCACCATTGCTATTACTCGATCACCATAGTTGACCATATAAAGGAAAATACTCCATTAGATGTTCTACGGTTTTCAAAAAGGAACTGCATATAAGTGTACTTAATTCTCATAATATTTATCTAGTACCTTCAATTGAGCAAGTTGGATAAGCTCTAAAAAATCACTTAGTGATGTTAGAAATGAGGTTTATTGCAATACAATTGTCTTAAGCATGTACTCAATAAAAAAATAACTCGATGTTCAAATTTTGCAACATTAGCTTGTTGCACAAATAATAGAAAATGTGAAGGAGGTAAATGTAAAAAGTAAGAAAGTAAAATAATAATAAAAATATAAAATTAAAGATGCAGAGGAAGAAAAATAAGGATATTTTATTAAATGAAAACTATCAAAAGAAAGTTAATGAAAATATTTAAATATATACCAAAAACGAGTGAGGTTGGAGTATTATTCATCCATAATTGAAATTTTCTGATAGAAACTAAAAACTTGTGTGTGTGTCAGTGTGTCAGTGTGTGTATTAGAGAATTATGTATTCCCTCTCCCTCATTTTAGGAACCATATATTATATTTTGGATTGTTTAACAGAGATGAACATATTCTAAATTTAATTCCATTACTTTTCTGCTTTATCATTTTATATTTGTATCTATTATCACACCTCTAACTTTTTGTAGACATTATTTTTATACCAAGGTTATTTTTTCTAACTTTTTATTGGTGCCAAGTTCAAATGTATATTACACAGTATATTTTGAAATAGAAGGAGTAGGGATAACAATAAGACAAGTTTGGGGCGGAGGTTCACCCCCATCATCTGCTTTGTGTTTAAAAGTTCCCCAGTCCACCCCTCGTCTCCCTTTACATCTAGACCCACTCCCCCCCCCGCCACAAGCCGGTGTCCTAGATGCAGCGTATAAACATAAGTTGAGAAATGAGAATGAATCACACTCGTTGGATTCACTAATTAAGTTGAAGTAAAAGAGCTTCGTATTGCACTGAAAATGCAATCATGTCATCCTGTTGTGACATTTTCATATATTAGAATCAATCTATAATCTTGATTTGGTATACGGACCTGTTAAATACGGAAATTCCATTACTGTCTGTTATTTACATTACTAATTCAAAATTATTGATTACGCAATAAAACAAACTAATTAAATGCATTAACACAAACAAAATACTATGTATATATTACTGACAGATATAAAATATACTCAAACTTTGTTAAAATGTCACTTAGAATTGGAAAAAAATACGGAATTGGATTCTCTGTCTCGCTTTGACAACAAAGTAGGGTGTGTGGCTATTACAGCCACACGATTCACTCTCCCCCATCCCACAGCTCTCTCCTCCCTTGGTGCTTGTTGTTGGATTGCCGCAAGGCACATCTGTTGTGCGGCAGAGGATCCAAATCCAAAAATTACACCATATCTAATCATCGTTATTTAGAGTTTCATCATAGTTAATCACATTGTTGGTCATCATCATAATCCGGGCTTGACAAGTCTTTTTCATTAATGTGCATCGAAACAATTGGTGATGCCATGGTTGGTCTGATTGGAGGACGAGCTAGCTATGCAAAACCCAATTGGTGGTGCCATGTGATGAAGCAGGTTGTGTGAAACCATTGAGTCCACGTTAGGGGGTTGATCCCATTGCAGTTGATGTTGAGCTTGGGCGTATGTAAGACTAGAAAGGTGTCCAAATCGTCCTGGCTGTTGTTCGAATGATGAAGGTTGGTGGGTTTGCGGTTGTCTAAATATGGTGTGATGATGATCCACATGTTTATTGATAAGAACGTCCCACACATTGTTCATTGTTGTGTTAAAGTTGGCTCTTTGCTCCTCATTTTAAGCCCTCATTGCCTCATTTTTTGCCTTAAGTTTTGCCATTCCACCTCTCGTAGTCTCTATCTCACTCTTGAGCTCAACAACTTGACTTTCTAAAAACATATACTTATCCTAAAAGTTTAGAAAACATTGTCAAAAAGAATGAGTATATAGAGAAGTGGGCAGTATGTTTATGTTAAATGCATAAGCAGAAAAATCAAGTTATGTATTACTACCTCCATCCCGCTATGATTGTCCCATTTTACCTTATCGGTCCGTCCCACTAAGATTGTCCCATACCAAATTTGGTAAATTTTGTGTGACTCTATTACTCTAAATCATTCTTACTTTATTTTTACTTTATCAATTCAATATCAACCATATAAACCACTTTTTATTAATTTACGTGTCACCCCCTCTTGTCCCATTGTTAGCGGGACGGAGGGAGTAATATAAACCAATACATACACATGTATCAAGATGGAAAATGACATTGCATGGGCATGAGCAATATATTTGTTTTTATAAAATGAATCGGTAAGGTTTTAGAACGTGTTTTGTGGTTTTCCACAAAGCAAGAAATCAAAACCTGAAGCATTACAAACAGCTAAGCTTGATTTTTTTAGAAAATACAACATATTATAAAAGTTAATTTAATAAAACCCTAAGCCCAAGCTAGTACACATAACCAATAAAAACCTTAAATCAAAGAAAGATGTATAGATCGAAGGCGAGCTTCCAAAATTAAGCGGAACGTTGAAACTTGTAAACAAACCATCATCATATGTACGACATTTTAGGCAGAAGAATGCTTAATATTGGGAAGAAAAGTAACTAATGTGTTTTGATAGTGGATACACATGCTGAGATATTCATTTAGATTCTAATCAGTTGATTGGTAGTTGGTGATCGATAAAGAAAGCACAAGGAAAACATGCACTAACAAGAAGTATAATAATATACAACAAAAAATGTTGATGCTGAAATGACATTCCGGTCTTTTATATTAATTCATAATCAAACAACATCTTTAGTACTTTGCTACAAGAGTACAAGTATATACTCCCTCCGTCCCATAAAACTTTGACAACTTACCTTTTCTGGATGTCCCACTAACTTTGTCATTTTCCCTTTAAGTAAAGAATTTGTGGTTCCAACCAACCACACAATTTTTACTTTATTAATCTTCGTGCCGGTCAAACTTGGCAAAGTTATAAGAGACGGAAGTAGTATATTTTAGCTGACCACAATTAATTAACAATGCAAAGTTTAGACGAAATTCAAACAACAATTGTTGTACTAATCCAAATAATTAGACCTAAATGCCTTACTGAATTGACAATTATGTACCCATAGTAAATAATATTCGCATCAAGGGGTGGGGACGAGCGTCCCCGTGATCTTGCATCTTGTGTCATGCTGGGCCCAAAGTATTGGGTTCGAGCGTCTTGTAACAGATGCCCCTTGGGTCGTGGCTGTGTGCCCAATGTGGCTCGGTATTCTAACGCCGAGCGTCCCTACTGGGGACGAACCTCGCCGCGGCCTTGGGCTACTCGAGGATAGCTGCCTGAAGCGGATCGGGGCTCAGGGGACGAACGTCTGGTGGGCCTTGAGGGGATGATGGTCCGATCCCTGGTTGGGCCATTAACCCAACACAAGCTCCCCACTTCTGATGTTTCGAGCGTGGGCGGGACATGAGGGAGTAAAAGCGCCCCGCCGTGCTGGGCTTCGTTGAACTCCTGATGTGACGGTTGCTTCTCTGGCGGCGGTTCACAGACCCCTAGGTGGTGGTTACTACATAATGGTACATTTTTTGATGATGAGTAATCATCACGCGTCTGTTCATCTCTATGTGAACGTGTCCTCGAGTACACTCATTGCCACACGTCGCTCCCTGATTGGTCTGTTGAGGTAGTGCCTTTCTCTATAAATACCAAGTCCCTTGGCGAGTTTAGGGTTTACACCTCTCCGCTCTCTGCCTTCTAGAGTTCTAAAGTGTTCACCGTTATGCTATTAATGCCCCTGCCTTCCGGCTCATCCGCTTCCAAGTTGTAAGGTAATTTTGAATTCGGGTTCTCCCTTTTTTCAACTTTCGTGTGCTTCTCATGGTGTGTTCGATGGAGATATCCACAAGTTCGGGATCTGATTCTTCTTCTGGCTCCGATTCGGGGTCCTGCTCCTCAGGGGAGAAGAGTACTTCTGACAGCTCTAGTTCCTCATCCACGACGGGGACAATCGTGGCCGACGGTGTTGGTGGGGTCATTGTCCCCCCGGAAAATGTCGCGGGGGACGTAGCAACAGACGACGTTAGGATGAAAGTCGCCCCGAAGAATGTTGCCCAAATGGTGGTAGTACAACAGGACAATGAGGATGATCGTCCCGAGGGTTATGATTCCGGAGCAGAGGCTTTTGATGGGGACGACCTGCAGGTCCACGATTGGGGCATTCCCATAGGCGTCCATCGTCATATCGTGCTCTTGCACAATGTAACCGGGATTGAACAGTTTTTCTCGGACAAGAGCCTCAAGGAGCTGAAAATCCTTCTTCCCCTGCCGTTCGTCTACAGCCTCCGGGGCGCAAATAATTTGTTGAGACGACGTCCAAGGATGATAATGGTTCATATGGATTCTATTAAAGCCGGGTTGCCCTTCCCCTTCACCAGTTTTACCTCGACTTCTTCCGTTGTTTCGAGGTTGCCCCTGCTCAGTTCATGCCGAACTCATATTGATTTATTTCTGCCATTATTGCCCGATGTGGAGCTAAGGGGGTGGATCCCAGTGTGGATCTCTTCCACCACTTCTTCCGGACTACCCCCCACAATTCGGATGAGTTCATGAGCGTCTTGTAACAGATGCCCCTTGGGCCGTGGCTGTCTGCTCAATGTGGGCCGATATTCTAACGCCGAGCGTCCCTACCGAGGACGAACCTCGCCGTGGCCTTGGGCTACTTGAGGATAGCTGCCCCAAGTGGATTTGGGCTCGGCGGACGAACGTTTGGTGGGCCTTGAGGGGATGATGGGCGGATCCCTGGTTGGGCCATTAACCCAACAAATAGTAATTCAAGATACCATCTAATGTGAACATTCTTTTATTTACCTAATTTACCCAATGGTGCAAAGCAAATAATTTATTTTCATCTACAAAGTGTGACCTCTTTTTTGGGTACATATTTAAATGTGACTTCATTTAGTTACGTTAAAGCATAAAATTTTCATTTTTATTTATTATCTCTTTTTATTTAGAACTTTCGTAATATTTCATCTATTTATTCTCTTAACCTTCAAAGTCCAAATCATCCATATATCATATATGTACTAATGTACCCCTCCGTGTCATAAAAATCTTTCAGCTCACCATTTTGGGATGTCCCAAAAAAGTTTTTTCCCATTTCTTTTTGAAATAACATTCATTTACTTTTTTACTCAAACATAATCATATATTTCTACTTCATTCTCACCTTTTTAATAAGCGTGTCAAGTCAAAGTGAGATGTATTTTTTGGAAAGAAATTTACTTAAGGGTCTTCTCCGTGCACCCCTATAAGTTCTAAGCGCGCCGACTTTGTTTCATAATTAGACAACTTTGTCCTTTGCGCCACTCCTCATAATTCAACAATTATGGACAAGGAAACTATGAGTAAAATAAATTATTAGTACCTAACACGTACGTATTCTTGATACAACTTTGTCCTCTCCGCATTATACGTATTCTTTGTCCTTATCCATATCAATAAAAAAAGCAATATACTCATAATCCTAATAGATAACAAATTTCAAGTACCATCAAATATATAAATATTTGTAACATAGTATAATGCTCTTATAGATAACAAATTTCAACATAATTAGCACCATAATATTATTTCCCTATACAATGTAGGATGAATATGAAGATTGTCTAGAAAATTGTACTCTTGACTTTCATTTTTATGAGGTATTTATTTATCTTAATTTATATTGATCACTTCATCTTCCCTCTCTATTTGTATCTCAATTTTTATTTTTGATCTATTTCATTAAGTTTATCGCATACAATATTCGGTAATATTTAGGTGGTCCTATAAACTTCTCATTCAACTTTATATTGGATATTTTCTTTATTCTATTATCCTATACAGTAATATGAAGTAACTATAATTGACACTTTTTAGAATATTTTTTAATGTAATTGTATATGATCCCAGACCAGGCAAAATTACACGTAAATAGGCTAGATCATACCAACTTTTGATAGTTGTATACCACACGTAGAACATACATCTAACATAATAGACTAGTTCAGACTACATCTGATCAAACTTGAACAGATCAAATCGAACGAGATCATGCCGGATTTGACTAGACCAAAAAAATTTAATTCAATTAAAAACATCCTAATGGTATATAATTATTAATGTGTCAAAATAAATGAATTTCTCTATATATTCTATATTTTAGAATGTTAATTTAATACTTCCTCCGTTCATAATTTAATGTGACGTTCAATTTATATTTGTGATCAATATTTAAAAGAGAACGGAGGTAGTACATCTTTACTTGCCTAAAGTTTTTTCATATTAAATATAAACAAAGTAATTTTTTAATCATGTTTAAATTTTGTAGTGTAATGAATAATTTCACTTCAACCCGTTTTGTCTCATAGCAGACTATAGTATATCCGACTTAAATATTAGTAACAATGTACTAGAAAGTCGATAAAGTATTCATCAAATCATATTAGAATTTGATGAATCTAAATGATTAGACTTTTTAAAAAAGATTTTCAGTTCTTGAAAGTCGATAAAGTATACTTTAGTTATTATTTTTAGAGGTTTTCCATAAAATATTAATTCAAAAAATCTATGGACAAAAATGTGATTATAAGTCACTGTGTGTGAGTTTTATAATCACTATGATGCAACATTTGAATACAATTATAGTCACTAAAATTACCATAATTACATTTGTGTCCATTACCTTTACTTTGTTTTTTACGGGGGGCTGAGGGAAGCCTGGCCTGGGGTAAACACGACAGAAATTCGTGACATAGAGTTTACACTAGACCAGACCAAACTTAAACAGATCAAATCGAATGAGATTATACCAGATTTGATTAGACTATAAAATTTTAATTCAATTAAAAACATCATTAACATAATGGTAGTATAGTTATAAATTAATGTGTCTTAATAACTATATTCCTCTATATTTTAGAATGTTAAATTAATACTACGAATCGGCTCAATCAGCCTAGTCGGTCTTAACTGTAGAGGACTAATCGGTCTAATCACCCAATGTAAAAGTTTAAATGTAAATGCAGTTTGCTTGTAGTACATTATCTCATATTATTTGCTTTTATCAATTACTCGTATGATACATGCAGGATGATAGTGACGTGTACGTTGGCCTTATTTTTCACAATGACAGCTTGACTCGTGTCGAAGAAAAATTAAATTTTGAACCTGTTGAAGAGGCACAACCATTCATTTCACATAATTTTTCGGAAGACTTTCAAACTAATAATACTTTGACGGATCGTGAGTCTATGATTAATTGGGCTAGAGTAGAGGCCCAAAAGAGAAACATAATATTAACTATTGCAAAATCGAGGCCAAGTAATTCCCAAAAACTTGGTAATGTACGTCTTGCGTGTGAAAACTTCAGAAAGTATCGAACTGCAAAAAAAAAAGTCAAAGCACAAGGGGTGCAACAAGACAAAAGAAAGAAACCATCGAGAACAAAGAAAAGTGATTGCCCTTTTGCATTATATGGGAGGGAAGTAGAGCGAAATTTATGGCAATTGCAGGTTAATTGTGGATTTCACAACCATGCTATTCCAACGAGCTTATTGGGTCACGCATTTGCTGGCAAATTGGCAAAGCATGAGATGGATTTGGTGAGAGACTTATCTGAGGCGGGGTGCAAGCCTAAGCCAATTCTTCAAAGTTTAAAAATGGCAAACTCTGATAGTGTTACATCTAGAAAGCAGGTGTATAACGCAAGATGTAAGCTTAAGAAGGAATGGATGGATGGACGTACTGTCATGCAACAATGACTTCATTTGATTTCAAAATATGATTACTTTGAGGCTAATAGGTTAGTACCAGGGAGTGAAGATTTACATGACATGATATTCGCGCATCGAGATTCACTACAATTATTGCTCCTTTTCCTTATGTTCTCATAATGGACACAACATACAAGACAAACAGGTAAACAATTTTCATTTAAATTATAATTATTCATTCGTGCAAATGATATAAATATATGTAACATACTTGAATAATTATGACAGATACAAGATGCCTTTTCTAGAAATAGTGGGATTTACATGTACGTTGAAGACATTCTCTGTTGCATTTGCGTGGATGGGAGCCGAAAGCGCAGAACATTACATGTGGGTCTTAAATGAATTAAAGGTACTATGTCCTACCTCGTTCACCATTAGCCATTGTGCATGGTGACCGACCATGTCATGCATTTTGGCACAAGAACTACTAATAGGTAAATCAATATTTTATAAAAAAAATTATGAATAATTTCTTTAGTTTTATTTCATTATCTTTTGTGCTACAAGGTGGAATCTGCACATGCAATGTTAAAGCTACAATTAGCCACATCTGTTAAGGAGTTTGACAATGTTTTTGCTGAGATAAACAACTTACTCAATGATCAGTTGGATGAAGTGAAGGGATCTTTAGAGTTGTCACGTTGCACCATTCCAACGGTATTGGATACAACGCCAACACTTAGTCAGCTTCAGTACATGGTGTCAAATGAGTGCATGAAGGAGTTAATAAGGATGCATGATGAGGTCATAGCAGGAAAGTATGATACAACATGCAATGACTATTGGTGGAGGGAGTGTTATGGTTTACCATGTCCACATGAGCTAGCAACTTGTATTCGTGATAATCGTCCACTACATCCATCAATGGTACATGTTTTTTGGAGAAGAGTTGAATGGTATGTAAATAAGGAACAAGACAATGACAAGGCCGATGATATAAGTGTTGATGATGTGGTCCTAAAAACCATAGTTGATGAGTTTCAATCAGGTCGTCTGTCGGCACAAGAAAAAAAAGACTTCATGCAAAATGGAATGAGATGAGAAATCCAAAATTTAATACTACGAAAGAGCCGCCAATTCATGAAACGAAGGGAAGGCCCAAAAAAAATCAACCATTCGAGACCCAAGCACGTGGGAGTACACTGAGAAAAAATACAAAAAAACCAAGGGTACAACATCACATCATAGGTCTCGTGGACGTGACAAAGATATTAAAGGGAATCAAAATCGAATGCAATTTGATTTTGGTAATGATGTTGAGACATTCATGCTTGAACATATTAGTAAAGTTGTGGACGTTATTGAAGATGGACATTGGAGATATCACTCATTTGCAGAGCTTTTAGGATGGGGAGAAAAAGAATGGGTTAGAGTTCGAAGGGAGTTAGTGGAAGAAATAGATCGTCATCGTGAGCTGTATGATCCTATATGCCTTCTTGACAATATTGATGACTTGCGGGAGCAAATAGATTACTACATCAGTCCTGCACCATCCCAGCATTGGATACTCATGCCGCACACATGGTTGATCTTTGCAACGTTATACCAGGTTATTGTAGTGCATCTTGACCTCCACGAACCAGTCACTTGTTTGCCCATGATCGCTCCTCCTGGTAGTAGTCCTCTGAAGACAAATTTTTGCATTGCACGGCTTCATTCCCGACAACACTACATAGCTGTAAGCAAACAATATTTTATAGTTCCATTTTGTTTTTACAATACCTTTTTTTATTGTCACATTACCATATGATATGCATAAAATGACAACTTCTGTTGATGCACAGATCTGGCTTGACGACAATGCTCCGTTGCCACCAATGATTACGACATGGTCTTACTATCACGACGCTAGTGTTACATTATGAGATGCTCCACTTCTTCATCGAATTAAACAGTTTACAGAATGTCATAATGTTATAAGAGACCCTGTTACAATTGTATTGGATGATTGATATAAACCTTATATATTATAAAAACATAAATGTTTTGTTTTAACTTTGCGCAATTCTATACTTCGTATTAGATTTTTTTGGAAGTTCTATATTAGATTATATAATTGAATAAGTAACATTTTTAACTCCAGTAAACTAATTATCTTCATTTTTTATTTGTTTGACTAATTTTGAACGTGTAGGGCCCCACCTTTTAAAACTCCATCAGCACCATGCTGATTCCACATTACGGGTCATATATGTTACATGACTAGATTTATGATGTGAATGATATTTAAGATGTTTTTAATTGAACTGATCTTGAACCAGATAGATTCAAACAAATATAATCAGATATGACTAGACTAGATTTAAATAATACGGAGTAGTAAATACTACCTCCGTTCTCTTTTAATTGCAACATTGAACTTTTTGCACTATTCACATATTCTACTTTGACTATATTTTCTTAATTAATGTATTATAAATTAATTTTTTTAAAAATATTGTTAAATTCTTCTCATTCTAAAATTTCAAAATATGAATTTTATAAATTTTTTACTAATAGGGAATGAAAGATATTGATGATCAAACTTGTGCGTTGGCAAACGCGAAGTGTTGACTGTTGTAATTAAAAGGGAACGAAGGAAGTATACATTTAACGACCGTTCACGAGACTTGATTAGATTTTTTAAAAAATTACATATATAATATTGGTGTCATATGAAAGATAATAAAAAGATATTTAATTTGGTATAATTTTTATAAAAATTGGAGCAAAAATGAAAAAGTTATGACATTTTATAAAAAAACGAATTACTTGACACATGTCATCATTTGATTGGAGGTATATTTAACGTAAAATTCATGTGGACAACAAGATAGGAGCCGAGCAGAAGCTATGGAGGTGCGCAAACCCTTTTCAATTAACGTTGTAATTATATTTAATTTAATTAATAATTAAGAAGGTCAAATTTGTCTCACTCAGGTTACGTTTAGCAATTGTGGGGTGCGCTAAGCAACACCCTTTAGTTATTTACTGGGTTTAATGCCCAAAACCCCCTACGATATGGAAATTCGACGCATTAACTCCTTGTGATTTAAAAAATGCGTCAATCCCCCTTGTGTTTTAATTAATCATGCACATAACCCATTTTATGAATAAATTCAATTGTCAAATAAAAAAATGATTAACATTTTTTTATGATTTAGAGATTTTGACATATTTACTTGTTTATTCAATCAGAATATTAGGAAAAGTGGTTTCCAAATTGTTAAATTTATTCATAAAAGGATTTATGTGCATGATTAATTAAAACATAAGGGAGTTTGATGCATTTTTTAAATCCGTAGTTTTGTATGAAAGAGGGTTTGATGCATTAAACCTTTATTTACTTAGCCTTCAAAATCGGGATTCATTTAGTTATGATGAATGAACGACAAGGGATCCCCGATCCATGCGAATTTCAACCGACTTTGCAATTCGGAACCCTAACCTGAAGCAAAGAACTAAGCAACTTGAAGGGCAGTGTCCATTTTCCTTTCTACGCATTCTATCTTGCGCGGGTATGCGAATATATATTGATAAGTAGAGATATCGTTGCATGTCGGTCTCGGCGGATCTCAATCTCGCTTGGGTGCTGCAATTCATTGTCACTGCGTTCTTGATAGCTTTGGGACTGCTGCACCTCCTCAAGAACACAGCCTCCAAGTACTTTTTCGTCGACGCCAACTTCAACTCTTCCGCCGCCGGCCATCCCCGCAAAATGGGGGTGTTGGACGTCGGCTGTGCCGTCTGTCGCAAACCTGGCCCCAAGAAGTGTTCGGGCTGCAAGAGGGTCAACTACTGGTGCGCCCGCTCACCCCTTACCCGTTAATTGTATTATAATTGCATTCTAGTATGGACGTGTGTTTGTGCTTCTCATTTGCTGGGTTCGTTGTTAGTCTGGATACTTCACTTGCTCACAAATTTGATCATTTCACTGATAATTTTTTGCAATTTAAGTACTTCCCCACCCGGAAAGTACACTTTCCTACATATAATTCACCCCAAAGTCGTTTTTTGCCAAAAAGTGTACTTTCAGGTGAAAAATCACAAATCTAAAATTGGAAATCTTCAAAATATAAAATTTGAAAATATATAGACTTAAGGCTTGCCTAATTGCCTTCATAATTTTTTTGGCGGGGCTTAAATTATTTCTAACAGTACAACAACATCCAAGACTTAATCCCAAAAGTAATATTTGTAATAGTAATGTTTTAAAAAAATAAAAAAGTGGGGGGGGGGCATGGCCCCCTTAATCCACTACATACCTCCGCCTCTGGATGTCTGAATAGCGGTTTGTTGTTGGACTTCTATCACTACTCTATGGAGTGGATATATGTAATGCAGCAGTTTGAGTGAGTACATTATAGTATTATTCTTTACCATGGTCCTATGTTGAGTTTGTCTCTTTTGTTAATCTTTAAATGCTCCCCCGTTCTTAATACAGATTAATGGACAACCTTTAAAAGGATCCAATGATTCTTTACATAAGACATATTTTATTGTGTGCTTCCTATTTTTTACCTGATTAATACTACGTATTTATGTTTAACATTATTATTGTATGAGGCATCACAAATAATGTTCTGCGCTTTGTACTATGACCTTTTCCTTTCAAATAATTTCACACTGAATACCATTTTGGTTCCATGCCAATTTTTCTTACTAATAAAGTGTAGCGTGTACGTGCTGGTATACTATTCCTGTTGTTTCTGTATGTTTTTTATTGGATCGGGTATTATGTCTTGCAACTCTACTTACTGTGATATTGCTTTGCATGATTTGTAGCTCTGAAACATGCCAAAGATCACATTGGAATTCTCACAAGTCAGAATGCAGAGATTCTAGAACGTCTGGCATAAATAAGTCGCCTATGGGAACATCTACACCGCGAAGGAGAACTTCTGAAGTTTCATTAGTACCTGCTAGTGGAACCTCTAACGTACTCAACCTTTCAGGACAGGTGCTTTTCAACCTATTTTTTTATAACTTATATTCATATTGTATGCTATTACATCACACACTTTAAATATAGAAGGCCTTATTGAAGTTCGGTTGCTCATATTTTGAAGATACTCTTTCCGTATGAGGAATTTATTGATCTCTTTAACTGGGATAAGCCAGGGTTTCCTCCTTGTGGGCTTCTGAATTGTGGAAATAGGTATTCTTCAAAATATCTACATTATATCTCACTAATTGGAGCATGAAATGAAGTCCTTAATTGCCTACTGCTGTTGTTCTTTCACCATTGTTGGAATTGGTCTATGCAGCTGCTTTGCAAATGTGGTTCTGCAATGTCTTGTTTACACTAGGCCCCTGGTTGCCTACATACTCGAGAAAGGCCATCGGAGACAATGTAACTGCATTTACTGCAATCATTATGCATTAAACTTTTGTTCCCAAATGATTTCATGCATGTTACTGACCTTATTTTGGAACTATTTTATTTATTTTTTTCTTTATTTAGATTTACATAATCTGTCTCTATCTCTCATTTTAGGTAGACGGAATGATTGGTGCTTCTTTTGTGAATTCGAATGTCATGTTGAGAGGGCACGTCAAAGCTCACAATCCTTTTCACCAATCAACATTCTCTCTCGGCTGCCTAGTCTAGGCGGTAATCTTGGGTATGGAAAACAGGAGGATGCCCATGAGTTCATGAGGTTTGTTTCAACTTCCAGAGGGCAGACACGCTAGTCATGCTGTTACGATAAACAAGTTATGCACTCATATAGTCATATGAGAAAATAATGGTTGTTTAATATTTTATATTTTTTAGGTTTGCTATTGATACAATGCAATTAGTGTGCCTTGATGAATTTGGTGGAGAAAAGGCTATTCATCCTAGTTCACAAGAAACTACTCTTATTCAACATATTTTTGGTGGCCGTCTTCAATCTCAGGTAGCTATCATAGATTCATAGTTGATACTTGATAGCAAAATTTGCTAATTAACTTTGAAGTTAAGCTTTCCTTTAAACGCTGATTTGCATGTATTCAGTGAACCATGTGTGATGTACTTGATCCATTTGAGAGGGATGAGGTAGGACTTGAGAGTGAGTCTCAGGACTATGCAAGTATTGATAGACCCATCATTACTATTTAACCGCATTCATATGCTATAGCTTTAAGACAAAATTTTGGAATCCTGTATATAACTGATGACTTCGCTATTTTATCATCTCAAGTGTCTCTATATTTTCAAAAATTCAAGTAGTATGATAATTATTACACCTGTTCATCCCATTTTACATTTTGTCTTCTCAACTGAAGTACTTTTGCACAATTTTTTATCCGTACATTTATTCAGGTCATTTGTACAAAATGCAATACCATTTCAAATCAGTATGAAAATATTATGGATCTGACTGTGGAGATTGATGGCGATATTGCATCATTGGAGGAATGTTTGGATAAGTTCACTGCTAGAGAATCACTTCACGGAGATAATATGTATAAATGTGACAAGTAAGCCTTGCCCATCTATTAATGCATCAAATATCAATGTATGATGTCATTACATATATTTCTCCTCTCCCTAACAAGCACAGAGTCCAAAACAACACAAATCCACATTTGAAACACAATACAATAACAAACAAGGTCATGTAAATTATATTACTCACACTGTCCCATAAAAGAGAGCCCCCCTTTCAAAAGTTTTTGTGAAAAAAAGTGTCGTGTTTAACCATGGTTTAGAAAGGCACGTACACGGCGGGTTTTGAGGTGCGCCTCAAGGTGAGATGTACAGAGAAAGTTTCAAAGCTTATTTTTTTTGCAAGATAAGAGGCTTACACCTCAAAAGCCAATGCGTATGCTCTGAGGCGCGTCTTGAGGCGTTTTCATGAATCAATTTTCGTAGGTTTCTATCTTTTCAAGTGGTTGTAACTTAAAAATGGTTCAGTTTTTTGTATTTAATAAAGGCCCATACATTAAACAAATAAACACATCCACACCAAACCCTAATAAGCCTTGTTCCATTTAAAAAAATCATTTACACCCTAACATATACTTTCTCTTTTGTGTAAAGTTCTAAGCTTGGAAAGCTTTAAATTGTTATGTGTAATGTGTCTGTTTGTGTGTTGAATTCTCATTTTGAACTATCACGTTTGATGGTGTGATCATATATGTGTTTGTGTTTGAGACTTTTTGGACTTTTTATTATGCATAATTTAGTTGGTGTATTTTGAGGCTTATGCCTCACCTCTCTGGGGAAAACCACCTCTATACCCGAACTAGTCTTTTTAAACCATGTGTTTAACCAAATCAAGATAGTTTTTCAAGTTATATTCCAAAATAGAGATATTTAAGAAAAATTTAAAATGAAATTATGATATCTATTACTGTTTTCTGTTGGACCTTGCCGAAAGTAAAAACTTGTACCTTGTTAGAACTGTCACCTCTTATTTTGAAGGAATATAATTTATTAGTAATTGAATTGTAAATAAACTATTTGTGAACAGTTCTTAATGCACAGTAAACAATTTGGCATGGACATTTTTACAAGAACTATAAATTAGCCCTTTGACAAACTGATAGCAAACTAACACTCAAGTGACTCAACCATACAAGCACATATTGTTCATAAACCTGAAATTTTCCTTTGTACCAAGAATCCTAAACACGATCTAAAATGTGTCCAGCTATATTAATAGGATTGAAGATCCATTCAAGTAAAACATATGTTTTTCAAATTTATACAAGAGCAGTATCACTCGGTTCATTTAAATCCCTACTGACTCAATAGTCCAATGTTAGTCAACGGTCAGCCAAACATATATTTTATTTGATTCTTTGCTCTGGATCAAACTGGTAATATTTTAAAATTTGTCGTCGTGATAAAGTTGTTAATTACAAGCATGAAATTACAACTCCTGCAGATGCAATGATTATGTTGGGGCATGGAAGCGCCTTATGATCTGTCAGGCACCAAACATACTTACCATTGCCTTGAAGCGATTTCAGGTGTGCAATAGAAATTTATGTTCATCATATAGCTAGTGAAAAGATAGGAATGTTTGCTTCCAGATCAAAAAGTTGTAATTTAGTGAAGATTGCGACACATAAGCAGTCTTGTATGGAATTGAAAAACAACAAGTCAACAACCACATTTAAAAAATTCCTATCATGGGAACTACTGATCTCATATGGATTGTTCATCGTCCTTGTGAGTATTCGTAGTACATTGACCTTGTTCTCTTTAGGTTCCATACCTGTCTCTTTAGGTTCCATACCTGGCAATGAAGTAGGGTCGACAGAGGAGATCGACTCGCCTGAAGAAGATAAGCCTGCAGTCGCCTTTGGCGTCATCCAGGCATAAACACGCTAGGGAGCTTAAAATCTCAATAAATTCGTTTTTAGAAGCCCAGCCCAAAATAAGATTTAGAAAGTAGAGTGTTCTGAAGGTCTGAAACTCGAAGGACAATCGGCGACTCTCAAACTTGAAGGCCAATCGACGACTCCTAAACATGAAGCATCGCTAGTCACTACTTCTCTGCTGATTGCCTCTGTCGCAAGGTTGAACCATTGAAGACAACTTGCAGTTGCTGCGTGCCTGCGTCGCAAGGTTGAAGATGACTTGCGCTCTTCTCCAACTTTTTATTTGTATCGGTTATGTCCATCAGACTTCCTATTCCATAATTTAATATATTTTATATGCAGTTAAACATTAAGCAGTACCCACTACAGTTTTGCATAGTTTAATTTTAATATGTAGTATTATACATGTATAATTCGTATACACTATACAATATGTATACACACTACAATAGATATTAGTATGCATATAACTTTATGCAATTGAATTATTAATATATCATATAGAATATATATTAAATTACAAATTAAATGTAGTTAAATAGAATGTTAGATATAATAATATATATAATTATATGTTTAATATATATGTAGTATTACATACTGTGTGACTAGTTGCCTAATTGTCGCCTAGGCGGGCGCCTTGTCACCTAAGCGGCGCCTTGCTGTCTAGGCTATATTGCGGTCCGCTGGCGCTGTGACTCGCCTTACCGCCGTGACAAGTATGTTAGGTTCATTGTGCAATCATTTTATTTTACTATTACACTTCTGAAGAGTATACTACTTGCTGAAGATATTGCAAAAAGTAATCTAGGTAATTTGGAATGGTTACTCACTAAGCAATCCAGTGAGTGGGCCATTTTTGAATGGGCCATTTTTGAATGGGCCATTTTTATCTTCTCCTGCTGTTATACTGGATATGAACTCAATTGATGTTTTCCCCAGTATCTGATTTTTAAACATTTTTCACTAATGCAGAGGGGGAGATTTGGAAAACTAAATAAGAGGGTCACTTTTCCAGAGACTTTAGAGCTTTGTCCATACATGAGTGGAACAAGTGAGAGTGATGAATTTTACAAGTTGTATGCTGTCATTGTTCATGTGGACATGCTGAATGCATCATTTTTTGGTCATTACATATGCTATGTCAAAGATCATTGTGGGCGGTGGTACAGAATTGATGATTGTAAGGTGGTTATCTTATCCCTTCCATGGTTCCGCTTTACACTGCACTTTCACTTTACCATGGGCGTAGGCAAGGCCTCTGAAAATCCGTGTTTGGGGTTGGCAGGAAAAGTAATTCATCCATATAGGTTTATATAGTAAAAAATGTACACTTCTAGTAAAGTTTTTTGCACAGAACTTAGGATGGGAAATGTACCGGATTGGCCCACCCCTAGCTATCCAATGCATGTTACATCATTATTGTTGGCAAGTCCAGTTTATGAGTGCTTCACATCCACTTTTTTCTTCAGTTAGTGTATGCAAAAACGCAATTCCATATTCAGTAAAATTCACAAAACTACCAAACTTGGTGCTGTGAGTTGTAAATAATTTTCTTTTCCCTTCAAGCATTTGTTTTGTTAGTTTTGAGTATGTTTGAATGGACAACATTGTGCAGGTTGCTTGTGTTGATCTGGATGAGGTTCTCTCACAGGGAGCCTACATGCTATTTTATAGCAGGTAAAATCACGCTACATGTTGATTCATCATCACCAGTCTTGTTGAAATGATGAGTTTGGGGAAAATGAGGCATCATGTGAGATGAAAATGCTCATTCTGCTGATTATGCTTATTTTGCTGCTCGGAGGCACAGTTATTTTTTGCATATTGAATATACTTTGTTTTCCTCCCTAACATTCATATCTGCCTATGCTTGAATAATTTATTCAGGAAGAACTGTTCTACGGTACCTATCGATTTTAATCCCTAGTAACTTAGCACAGGATGCAATCTTTTTAAGAAAGTTTCAGTTTTGGTCTTTCAACATGAAAGGGACTGAACTCTTTTTCTGGGAAGAATTAGGGACTAAAAGTTCTATATGACACGACTTGAACTGTAGCATGACTACAACTTGGGGAGTAGGGAGTCTTAATGCTTATTTTAAATGACTGAACTAAAATGCATTCAATTAATTATTCAAGGACTATAGAAGCCTGAAAAAACTTCCCATTTATTTATTTCAATATTAGTTAGTATAGGGTTTCAAAGAAAAGAAATTAGTGTATGATTATAATCATGTTAATAATAACCTGTAAAGTTGGTTTTTAATTCCTTTCCTACTTTAAATTTTAATTCATTCACAATTTTGCCTTGTTTTTCTCCTATCACCATTGTTGTTAATTAAAACCACAATGGGAACAAAAACATTTGCATGATGTGCTTTGCTAACTTGCGCACTATGCCTTTTTTTTGTATATGACAATTTCTTCCAAAATTTATCTTTATTTTTCCAATATAATGTAACACATTCTCAATTAAAAAGAGATTATAGCCCTGTGTATGTTGTCCAAGAACCAGTGGAAAACTAATGCTCACTTTGAATGACATAAATTCCCAAATTTCACTGTTAGCAATGTGCTACAGCCTACACTAATAAATGCTATTGTTATTAATGTCCAAGACTTCGTGTACAGGATATCTGCTAGACCGACATGCTTATACCATATTGAGAATTCAAAGGGAGAGGAGCAGACTGTTGCCGAAGTGGAAGAAGTGCAGCCATGCCTGAACGAAGCTGTGAAATCTCATACATCAGAATCCCTTGATGTTCCTCCCCTTCCTTCTGGCTTATTGTCAACGGAAGAACACTTTAAAATGACGACTCATACTTCTAAAGGGGAGATGCATCCTGAAAAACACGTTGAAGTTTCTAGTCAGGACCAAGAAATGGTGGATTGTGAGGCCCCTGAACCTGCACAGAGTTCGGGTTCTTTTACTCAAGCACCTATTTCAAGAATGGAGTATAAAGGCGAAGAAAATTCCAATGTCCATTTGTTGATAATTTCAACCTGGGGATGCCAAAATGACTCAGGGGACAAAGGTGATTTGCAGAGTAGTATACATTCAGGAAAAAACGACAAAGTTTCTAGTCAGGATCAAGAAATGGTGGATTGTAAGGCTCCTGAACTTGCTCAGAGTTTTGTTTCCTCTACTCAACTACCGATTTCCAAAATTGAGGGTGAAAGTAAAGCTAATGTAATTGGCCATTTGTTGAGTAACTCAACTGGGGGAGGTCAAACTAAATCCGGTGACAAAAGTGTTTTGCATAATATTCATTTGGGAAAAAATGGCGAGGTTTGTAGTCATGATCAAGAAATGGTGGATTATATGGCTGCTGAACCTGCTCAGACTTCAGTTTCTTCGACTCACACACTTGTTTCCCCCAAAGTTGAGGATGAAACCAAAGCTAATTCCAATTGTCATTTGTTGAGAAATTCAACCGGGGGCAGCCAAACTAATTCCAGTGACAAAGGTGGATTGCAGAGTAATTTTTCAAATGGAAAGATATCAGGCAATAATATGGTTACTGCTAATTCCTCTGCAAAGCAGTATAGTAATGGTATTCAAGATGGGCTTAAGAAAGAGAAACAAAAACCACTTTTTGCCCCTGGTTTTCTTGATAAGCGTCCCCTCAATAACAAAGTTATCAGGCCAGGATCTGAAGTTACTGGGAATAAGCGTCGAGAAGAGCGTCAGAATGGTTTTGCCGGACTAAACAAACAGGACAACAACCACTTTTGTGAATAACTTTGAAGGGGAGACACTTATTTCAGAACCAACCTTTGACTTGGAAGAGACAAAATGACATAACTCTTCATATAAATGGCTTCTTGCATAGTGACTGAATATTTAAGAGCTGGGCTGCTTGGATAGACTGCATTGTTGATACCAGATGATCATTCTATTTCTTGAAGGTTTTGAAGATTCAACTTCAAAAGAGGTCTTTTGAATAAGAAAGAGTAGCAAACAGGATGGCTGAGATTTTATTCATACCATTTTGTTCTTTTTCTCTTATTATTTTTCTTCGATATTCAAGAAATTTTTGGCGGGGATTCAGTGATGTGATGTAAGGGCACTTTGCATTTTTTATTTTGAAAATAAAATGTGCAGAGTCTGTCGAGTATTTGAGAGTCAGATTACCGGAGGTGAACTGCAAGATTTAGTCCCAAGTCCAGTGTTTTTGCCGGCTCCACTTATTTAGCACATAAATTTAAGGCTATGTTTGGCACAACGAATCGGAACGGTAAGCTAATGCCTGAATTAGAGGCTATTGTCTGAACCTGAGACGGTGGTTTGAAGTTGAATATTAAGGTGCTGAATATGAACTGTTAACCGAATTAAGTAAACCTGTTTGGCAAAAAGAGCCGAAAAATGACCAGATAAGTCAAATTACATCAAAGGACATTCTTGTATAATTATAATACTAGTAGAATTTTAAAAGAGAGCAGCTGCTTATTTACATTGCGATATGAACTTTGTGTACATATTCAAATAATTATTTTCCTAATAACTCATTCTCTTCATCAAAAGATACATTTTTCCACCTCAAACTTTCCATCGCTTCAAATATCAATTATTGCCAACATATGCAAAGCGACATGGATTTATGCTAATTATCAAACGTATAGGATTAGGCAATTAACGACACCAATTTGTGTCGGGAAAGGGTGGTATAGTGGTATTGTGGTAGTACAATATATTAAAGGTATTTTACAGTTTTTATGATTCCAGCGAAAACGAATTTGTAAAAAATGTTGAATGCGCTGTAGAGGACAATACCGGAATAGGGGATCGGCTGGAATGGAACGCTTCATGGGTAAGCGTTTGAATTCAGCTGCACTATTTAAGTTCAAGCTCTATTCAATCTTTTATCCAAACAACACAATCACTATAATAATTGACTGAATTTTGGATGTAATGTTGTGGCCATATATGTAAAAATAGAACATAAGCTACTATGATTAAATCTTTTTAAAAAAGCTACTATTCAATATTTTAGAGAAGTCGAATTTCTATAAATATTTTTTTAGTCGTAAATATATAATTATTTGTTTATAAATAAAAATACAGTAATTGTAAGTTTATGATGTTTTTAATTGGATTGAACTTTTTTGGTCTGATTTGGGTTGTTTAAATGTGATTCGATTTGGTTTAGTAAATATATGTTCTATGTGTATTTTATACTTGTCGAAGTTTGATTTGATCTGTTTAAATTTGTTCTAGTTTAGTTTAAGATTGAAATAAGTTCGAATAAAAACATTCTTATTAAAAACTATTGCGGTAGTTGGTGGACCAAGCAACACTCTTTTTAATTTGATCTTTTTTTGACAAAATTTTCTAACATATTATATTATCTGCTCTGTTAAGGCCAACATCCTTGAATTGAGATGAGATTCGAACCAGTGACCTCCTTTTTGAAAGTGTCACAGTGATGACATCAGATCACAAGATACTAGACGATAATAATCCCCATTGAAAGTGTTCTTAAAAATAAGGGAACAATACAGAAAAATGTACTTGTGGTTGGACCCATTTCCAGATAGGGTAATGTGTTTCATTCTTTATCAAAGTAGTTCATGTGTTTGAATTCCGTTATCACAAGAGGGTCATGCTGTTAAAAACGTCTGAAAAAGACCGTTAAAAGTAACTATGATTTTAAAAAGTGCCCGAAAAATTAAAAGAAAAATACCGAAAGGTGCGCTACGTCAAGATGACCTCCAAACCACCTTCGCCTTTGTATTTTTCAGATCTGTTTGAATTATTTTTTAAAAATGATTTCGCTAATATCACATTTCCGATGGACTTTCCGGTGACAAGGGTGGCTGAAAACAAAAAAGAAAGATGACATAGCGGTCGTCTTATTGAGGCGCACCTTCATGTATTTTTCTTTTAATTTTTCGGGCACTTTTGAAAACCGGAGTTACTTTTAACGGTCTTTTTCAGACGTTTTTAACGGCGTGACCATCATGTGATAACGGAATTCAAACACATGAACCACTTTGATAAAAAATGAAACACATGAACTTATCTGAAAACGGGCTCAACCACAAGTACCTTTTCCGTACTTTTCCCTAAAAATAATTCAAACTAACAATTATGTGGAGTGTTTTTTTCAAAAATAATGCTAAATAAAAAAATATATACGAAATTAGGGCTGAGTTAAAAGTATTTACCAAAATACTTAGGCATAAAGTAGGGCTGAGTTAAAAGTATTTACGAAATAAAAACTAGTATTTTCCAAAAACTAGTATTTTAAATAAATATATATGCGAAATTATGGTTGAGTTAAAAGTATTTATCAAAATACTGCTGAAATAAATCCCAGTTAACCAAAGCCGCCAACTCTTTTGGAATGGAAACTCACGTAGCTTACAAGCTAAAAAGGTGCTAACTAATAGGAAAACATGCACCCAAAATTAAAAAATCCCTCTTTTTTTTAAAATATTTTAAATATTTTTTTTTTAAAAAAGTTATAAGTTTTTTATTCATAATCCGATTTTCTTAAAAAGTATATCAAAATTCAAAAATCTTGAATTTTGATATAATTTTTAAGAAAATCGGATTATGAATAAAAAACTTATAACAATTTAAAAAAAGAGGTTTTTTTGGGTGCCATCAAGTGTTTTCCTATTGGTTAGCTTGTTCCCTGCGTGAGTTTTGTTTTCATGCCGAAGTTGTCAAACTAGTCGGGGGCTTTGATTAATCGTGTTTTATTCTATCACTATTTTGATTTAACTCAATTCTATTTTCGTATAATTTTTTTTATTTAGCATTATTTTTGAAAAAAACTCAATTATGTCTACATGAATAAATTGGGGTGAATTCAAATTATTGCACTTTTAGTACTCTCAACTCCTACACCCACTTTCTGCTTCATCGCTCTTCTTTTTGGGTAACACTTCTACCTTTCAACTAAAAGATAACCTCATGTGGCGGAAATGACATTAAGATATAAAAACGATTTTTAGTTTGAATTTACCCTGAGAAAGAGAGCGGGAAAAGAAAAATAGGAGTAGAGGTTGGAATTATTAAACAAACATTAGTTTGAATTCACCCCAATTTATTCTTGTGGACACTATTGCTAGTTCACATTATTTTATAAACATCTCAATACGGATAAATGTTGTAGAATCCCTAAAAGTAGGGATTATTCTTATGAGTTTCACCTAAATATAATATTAGCTCTCAAATATCTGAGCTTACGTAAAGCTGAAAAATGATTTATTCAAAGCGTTACCACGACTAATATTTCTATTCGGTTATACAATACAACTTCCCTTTCTAAATAATCAAATCATTTGTGGGTCTATTTTCATCTTGAGGAAGTGTGTTATCAAATATTTAAACGTTTTATGCAACTATAGCTACTTGGAAAATCGAAATCTATAAATATTACTTCTTCCACCTCGGTAAGATTATCCTATCTTTTCTTCCAGTAAGTTTCATTAAGATGATCTCATATTAAATTAGATAAAGTCTATGTTGTTTCAAATTATTCTTATTTTATCAATTCAATATTTAACACATACATCTAATTTTTCTTAATAACCGCACCATCCATCATGTCCCATTAATGTTAGTGGGACGCAGGTTATATTATATTTTCATCTTCCTCTTCCTTATTTTATTTTATCTTTTTAGCTCATCTCTTTAACTATTACAACATCCATGTTATGTGATTTTTATTCTTACTTTTTGCGACAAAATAAATGTGAACAAATGTAGTACTAAACTACTACGTACTGCCTCCCACTCACTAAGATTGTCCATTTTACCCTTTCGGGAAATCCCAATAAGATTGTGTCACATCAAATTTGGTAAATTTTTGTGTGGCTCTAAATCATTTTTACTTTATTCTTACTTTATCAATTCAATATCAACTACATAAATCCATTTTTCTTAATAGTCGAGCCACATTCTCTTGTCCCAATGTTAGTGCGACAGAGGTCATATAATTTAGTGCAAATTACTGTGAGTTTCATTCCGTTTCAATTCAATTGATAGATTTATAATCTCAGAGCTAGGAGAAAGAAAGAATCAAATGTACCTAGGAGAAAGAAAGAATCAAATGTATAATCAAAGCTATTCATAAGTCATTACTACTTAAAGGCCAAAGGATACGATGAACTAAGTTTCACTTCAGTTGTAAACCTGTTGATGGAATATATGGACTCCAACTCCCCGGTCTGCCGACTATTGAGCCTGGACAGCGGCCCACACACGTTTAGCGTATATCATTCATATTATTGTACATTATTATTATTCAGATGTTCTAGATTAGTTTTTTGTACTATCAGTCCATTTATGTAACCAGGTCTGTCAGACCCATATTAGAGGCCCAGACCCGGATTTTCCCTATATATACTCCTTTAGGAGGCTACACAACTGATACAACCAATATTCATTCTATACACTATTCATCTTCTTCTTCCCCATTCTCCTACTACATTCTTGTTCGAATCTCCTAGTTTATACAATATGGGTATCAATTATCCAACAATGGTGCTCTCGTTGAGAGGTTTGAATACAATCAAGTGAGAAAACCTCCCAAAATTTTCAAAAAATCATCCAAATTACAAAGAATCATTCAACCGAAAAACAATCGGGAGAATTCAAAAGGAACAATGAAATCAAGACATTTCAAGATCTGGAGCTTCTCTTCCGATCTGAACTGCTGCCGCATCGGTCAACCGGACCAGTCGTAGACAAAGGGAAGGAGTGAAGGACCTTGCCACAACGAGGCGTGCGAGGGAAGTAGCTGAAATCCGGAACCAAGCCCACCACCAGCGGCGACGTCACAGCAGGGCCAATGCTCCGCCGCGAATCTGTGTCCCGGATAAGCAGCGACGAATCTATGAACGCCCCCAAACATCGGCTCCGCCACAAGGACGGCTTAAGGGCTGGTGACCGCCTGTTTTCCGCCCAGGACCGCACCAACCCTGCGTTCGACAACCAGCGGCGAAGTACGGGAGTCTGGTACGGGACCCCCCATCTTGCTCGCAATGACGCCCAACTCCCGGTCGCTCCACCACCGCACTGACCACCGTCGCTGCTCGAAATGTCGGAACTTGGGTCACGGTTACTGTCTCCAGTCATTTCACTCAGTTTCTCCAGCTTGACCTCAAACATCCGCCATTAATGGCAGCTAAAAGCTCCAAGAAGTAACAGATCTGAACTCCCCTGCTGGCCCAACTTGAAGGGTATCAGCCGAAAGCGGGGCTGGGGAAGTTTCACCGGTGCTACCGAAGCTCTAGGGAGTCGCTCCCAGTCGCCTTTTGCTCTGCCGCCGGGTCCAGAGGAGGAAGGCGCCAGTCTCCGTCCGAGGAAGCCTCGCCGCCGCTGGTACCGTCTTAGGGCCTCCCCATCGCTATCGTCACTGCTGGACTCCTCCCATGAACAAGCTACAACAGTTGTGCGCTGCTTTGGGGTCTTGATCGTCCCAAGCAAAGCTGCCCACTTGCCAAACGTAAGGACAGGGCTGAAGAACTACTTCCCTTATCTCCAGACCTAACGCCAGGCTGTAGGTCGGATTTAAGTGCGGGCCAAGCTAATCAAATGCATGCCAAGATCAGTACCAATTAGAACGGACCAAGAGCAGCAGTGGGCCATGCCACACATGATCTTGCTAGAAATCAATTAAGACGTCCGCAGCTTGTAGATTTGATGAGGGCAAAAGCTTTGCAGCATTATTGCCCCGTAAGCTAGGTTGAATGTGCTAGGGAGCTGCCCAATAATGAATAAAGGCCCAATTGCTATATCTGCCCAAACAGTCTATTAATCGGCCCAACAATTTCAGCCCACCTCAAAAAGATAAGTACTCTTTAATTTTTATATTATTTATATTTATTTAAATCATTTTTTGTTGTTGAGCAAATGTTACACTATCACGCAATTATGATCAAATACCTAGTAGATTGTGGCTTGAGACCCATCACTAGGATTTAAAGCCCTGACCCATAGCAGGCACAAAGCCCCGACCAAGTCAGGCACAAAGCCCTGACCAAGTCAGGTACGAAGCCCCGACCAAGTCGGTCACGAAGACCGGTCTTAGTCATTCCAAGAGTGGCGACCGTTGCGTACGAATGGCTCGCATGTCCACTCTACTAAGTATTTTATCATTACATTAGTAATTCACATTTCCACCTTTTTCAAGTGACGAACTCTCGATCGGAAACATAAACCTAAAGAAAAAAATTTATATGCATGCTAAATGTGTAGGTACGAAGACGACTTTACTCATTTCACCTCGACTCCACTCACCTCAAAGAGTGGGGGACTGGGGGACTGAGAGGTCAGAGTTTCTAAATGAGCAGAAAATATCACGCATGAGCAGGAACGAAAGCTGAGTCGTATGAAGAGGAGCTAAGCTGGACAAAATTGATTATGCCAGAGGGAACTTACCTTCCTTGTTTCATGTTGGGGCGCTAGGTGTACTCTTTTTCCCTTTATTAGGATTTTTTCCTAGTAAAGGGTTTTAACGAGGCACCTCCCCATCATTGACAAGGGTGGTGGTCCCCGGCCGGAAAGGAAGAAATCAAAGACAGAAGAACGTTGCAGATACAGTTTGGACTACTCCCTTTCGCCTCGAGTACTCTCGACTCAGGGAGTGAGGGACTCCTGATGGAATATATGGACTCCAACCCCCCGATCTGCCGACTATTGGGCCTGGACAGCGGCCCACACACGTTTAGCGGATATCATTCATATTATTGTACATTATTATTATTCAGATGTTCTAGATTAGTTTTTTGTACTATCAGTCCATTTATATAACCGGGTCTGTCAGGCCCATATTAGAGGCCCAGACCCGGATTTTCCCTATATATACTCCTTTAGGAGGCTACACAACTGGTACAACCAATATTCATTCTATACACTATTCATCTTCTTCTTCCTCATTCCCCTACTACATTCTTGTTCGAATCTCCTAGTTTATACAATATGTGTATCAATTATCCAACACCTGTGTTAAAATATTGTCCCACATACAACTATAAAATACTATATAAGACTTTGCGCTCCTCCTCCTATGAGGTTGACCTTTTAGGATGAAAGCCCGGGTCTTAACATGGTATCAGAGCCAATTCTGGTTGTGGTTTGACTGCTTGTTTAGCACCCATGATTACGGGTAACTTGTTAAAGGTTTGTTTGGCCTATCTATACACCATTACACCCCGATATTACCTAGCCTGGTTCGCGTTGAGGGGGCGTGTTAAAGTATTGTTCCACAAGGAAAGGTATAAAACAATAAAACATTATATAAGGCTTTGGACTCCTCCTCCTCTGAGATTGACCTTTTAGGATGGAACCCTAGATCTTAACAACTTGTACCGTAATTGAAGGCCATAAGTATCACTTCCCCATTGCATAATTCAATCCAATTCACTCGTTATCGTCTGTAGTGAGGTATATATAATAAAATGTTAAAAGTAAATGATTTTTCAAAAATAAAGTGGTATATATTTTTATTTGTGTATAAGACAAATGGAAGGGGGATAATTTTTAAAAAGTTTGTGCTTTTGATTTTTTTAGAAACAAAAAGCAATCATCATTCTTCAAAAATGAAAGATACCAATACATAACAGAAACTTTGAGAATCTCATCACACAAACACAAAAATACAAATATTAGGAGCTAGCACTACAAGAAAACATATATATCATATGTAGTTCTCGTTGAGCACACCATAGTTAATCAACTACTTAAAAATTAACCTCCTTGAGACCATAGGGAAGGTAGAGGAATGTAGGGTCAATGACACCGTCCTTGTAGTAAGCGAACATAAGACTGCCATCATCTGTACCGCTCTTGTCAGCAAACAATTGCAAATTTTTAAGCTTTGCGAGTAGATACTTGGTTGTTGGCTCAATTTTCTTTTTGAACTCCTCTAGTTCAGTTCCAGCCAATTTCCGGATATTGCTTTAATGTATTTCTTCATATATACAACAAAGTTCTGTAGACGGGTTTGCTCCTGGAGTCTAAACGTATCAACAATGTCAACAACTTTAATGGCCGACAAGTGTCATTCACACCCTCATCCTCTTCGCCACCTTTCGCAGAGGGGTTTGCTCCAATATCTACCTCAACAACTCCTTGAACAACCCAGTTTCCCTCAACTTCCTATAGCAGTCCTCCCTCAATTTCCTTGTAAGGAAATGAATCAGAGAGAAGTTCATCATTAGTCAATAGATCCTAATAGATCAATATGGCACCTCCTTACAAGGGCTCTCTAGAATGTTGTGCTTTTGATTGACTAAATATTGAGTACCATGGTATAATTGAATATTTTATATAATGCATTTGCTAATTTAACAATTTTCTCTAAAATAAAATATCTTGTCATAAATCTGACTTTTAGGATGTTTTTCTTGGATTGTTTTCACTCCCAGACCAGATCAGACAAGACTTAAATAGTCTAGATCAGACCGAACTTAAATAGATCAGATCAGACCATATCAGACTACCGTAGATATAAAATACAAAGAGACCAGACATTTATCAGACCAAAACAGATCAGATCAGTTCAGAGCAGATCAGACCAGACTTAAACAAATCACACAAAACCATCAAATTTCAGTCCAAGTAAAAACATCCTTAATATTATCTTGCCTTGAGCGAGAAAGTAGTTGAGAGTGCTGCTGCCTTAGCCTTGCCGCGAATGGGTGCAACCTTGACCACATTCTCTTGATTTGTTCTCGTCTTAAGGATTGGGAGGCACCAGCCAGCCTAGAGAGAGGCGACAAGAGTATACGCACGACGAGAAACTCAAACTCTAGGCACGCTGCGGTCTCCCATGTAAGAATTTTATCGATCATCTCTTTTCAAATTGGGATTTAACTTCAATCAGATCAATTTAAGCGTTGTAGATTATAATTGCAATGCTCTCAAAGTAGTCCTAAATATCCATAATAGCAAAACAATGTGAAATTCTACAATAGGAGTGTTCTACTTTTTGTCCTAAATAAGGAAAATATTGTCAATTATGAGATTTATACTGTCATACTATTACATGGTATTGTCAAAATATCAAAATATAATTTTCACTTGATACTCCTATTCAAGAACAATAGCACTCCTATTTCAAAGTCATATTATTATTATCCAAGAACCAAAGATTCATTATTTTTTGGCTTGAGATTACGGTGGAATAAATCAAAATGACTCACTAAACTGTATGCGCTTCTTTGTTATGGAGCAGCAGTATGTTCATGCAATTTTGGACGCGATTTTCACTATGGGTCATCCGGAAACAGTCTCTCTGTGCTTTAGTGCAGGGGTAAGACTGCGTACATCCGACCCCCCTTACCCAACCGTAGGTGGGAGCCTTTGCGACACTGGGGTAAATGAAAATGAAAAATGATTATTATTTCTATTTAAGGAATTTTCCTAAATAAAAAACTTAAGTTTTACCAAGGTGTATCAGTTTTAGTGCTTTACCAAGTTTTACATTGCAAAATGTTCACTTGAAGCCATTTTTACATCATACTCCTACATGCATAATATTTAATATTTGGGTAGGAACGGTTTTACCTCCAAACCGCGGTTTTTGTCAAAGGAAAACACTATATTTTGCAGCCAGACACATGCTCATCCCAAGAGCGCTATGAATTCATAGAGTGGAGAATTCCTCATGCCCCAACTTGTGAAAAAAAAGGCATTTTCGGGGACTAAGTTTCCCCGCAAAAAGCTCTCCACACCTACTCTTAGAAAGAACACTTAGCCAAATCTTATGGGCTTGTTGATGCTGTAGGGGTTTCTCTTGGGGCTCAGGGGTGAAGGACTCTCATTCCCAACTGGTGGCACTCGTTAAGAATGATTCTGATCTAGTTCATGGTTTGGCGCTGGGTGAATGGTTAAATGATTTGGTAATTCCTTGCGATAATAAAAAAACAGATTAGATTTGTCGCTAAACGAAAAAGCCATGTCCCACACCCCTTGCGTATGGCTCTCCTTATCAGTCGAGTGGCTTCCGCTCCTCTACTCTAGTGCCGGTTTTTAACCGTAGACATTTTGCCAGGAAGTTTCAATTTTTTGATTTCCCATTCAGCAATCTTTGATTAAAACCCGAATTAGCTTGCTTCCAAACCGCTGAAATACAAACAGGGCCATGTCCGATGGCATATATGCATGATACTCCGTAAATGATTAGGGCTTGTTGAAAAAAATGAATTTTATATTGTCATATATGTTGTACTTTTCTTTTTGAGTTATACTAAAATAAATGTGACATTTCCTTTTTTTGGAAAAAAATATGGTCTGATCCATGGGCGGATCTATGTAGGGCCTAGGGTGGGCTCTAGCCCAGCCCAACCCAATTTTTTTTGTTAGTATAGAAAGAGATTTAATTTTAAGCCCACCCAAAAATTAAAACTCAGCCCACCCCAAGTCTACAAGGAAGTGTTCTAAGAAGCTTTAAAAGCAAAAGGCTGCCCAAACTTTGTTTAAAGCCCATAGTCATGGGAACAAATGATCCTGAGAACAAATGATCCCGATGCGTAATAATAGAGCTTGGTGTGATTGCACCAAGAAGTGATTTATATATAGGACACTCAGGAGGGTGAACCATTCTTACAGTCGGTGTGGGATAAATTGAGGAGCAAAACTTTACATACGGAGTATTAAACAATTGTATGTAGTTGGTGTTTGGAGCCAGCTGCAAATTATGCAATCCCATCTCACCCACTCACCCACACCATCAATGAAAGCACTTTATATTACAAGTTTACAATATTATTTTACAACATAAATTTTATGATTAATATTATATTATTATTATACTGTTATTATTATATGAATATTACTATTATTTGACCCAAGTCACCATGAGTAACTTTTATAAGCATTACAATTTAAACATAATTATAATCACTAAAATAACTAAGTTACTCTTTATCAACTATCCTTATTTGGTCATATACTATTTCTATTATTATTATTATTATTATTATTATTATTATTATTATTATTATTATTATTATTATTATTATTATTATTATTATTATTATTATTATTATTATTATTATTATTATTATTATTATTATTATTATTATTATTATTATTATTATTATTATTATTATTATTATTATTATTATTATTATTATTATTATTATTATTATTATTATTATTATTATTATTATTATTATTATTATTATTATTATTATTATTATTATTATTATTATTATTATTATTATTATTATTATTATTATTATTATTATTATTATTATTATTATTATTATTATTATTATTATTATTATTATTATTATTATTATTATTATTATTATTATTATTATTATTATTATTATTATTATTATTATTATTATTATTATTATTATTATTATTATTATTATTATTATTATTATTATTATTATTATTATTATTATTATTATTATTATTATTATTATTATTATTATTATTATTATTATTATTATTATTATTATTATTATTATTATTATTATTATTATTATTATTATTATTATTATTATTATTATTATTATTATTATTATTATTATTATTATTATTATTATTATTATTATTATTATTATTATTATTATTATTATTATTAAAATTATTATTATTGTTAATAAAATTATAATAGTTTTATTAGTGCATTATTTTTATTTAAAAGTTATGTAATTCTATTTGATTATTAATTTAATTTATGCTCAAACTCGGCTTGAATAAAATAGATATATGAACTCTATTTTTTTAGTGTTCAAATATATTTAAAAAATTGCAATGAAAATGTTTAAAGTTTAAGATAAATAAAATTTATTTCTATAATTTACGAGTTATTGATAGACTCGAGTCCGGATCAAACCGAATACCACTATGCTCGAACTCAGCTTGAACAACTATTCGAACTCAAAATCTAGCTCGTGTTCGAGTTAAAAAAAGCTTCTTAAGCTCAGATCACTAAATTAAATTCGAAATCACGCTCGAATTCGCGTAGTTCGAAAAAAAACTCAATTCGATTACGGCCCTAAGCAGCCTAAGCTAAACTTTTTGTTTGCAATAACAATTTTTTTCCTGCTAAGCCCACCTCACTCTTCATTCCTGGATCCGCCCCTAGTCTGATCTACAACATGTCATTTACTATACTCAAATCTCAATCACAATTTTTAGTTTTTCAACTACCTTATTAATAATTGTGTCAAACCATAGTAGGAG
Organism: Cuscuta europaea; assembly: GCA_945859875.1. Taxonomy (NCBI): domain Eukaryota; kingdom Viridiplantae; phylum Streptophyta; class Magnoliopsida; order Solanales; family Convolvulaceae; genus Cuscuta; species Cuscuta europaea. Next base: position 9,438,003 of record CAMAPE010000051.1, read on the forward strand.
TTTATATTAATACAACCATCTTTGAAACGAGATGAGATTTGAACTTATCATCTCTTCTTTGAGAGTGTCAATATAATATTATCAGATCACATGATACTTGATTTCAATTATGTTAAAAATTTATTTTGGTAATTAAAATTACCACGTTTACACCCTCTTGACAATGAAAACAACTCCGTATAACAGCCGTGACCCGTGGGTTTCGATCTTTTTTACTTTTATCATTTCCTAAAATGACAGCAACGCCATGTTGGTGGTTAATTAATCGGTAATAATGACATAGAAAAACGAGAATAAAAAGTAGTGTCATATGATTGACTTACCGAATTTAACGAAATCGGACGGCTGGCGGCTGTGGTATCATATGATTGACTTGCAGAATTTAACGAAATCGGACGGCTGACGGCTGAAGTTGAGAGGCGGTCTTTTAGTTCTCAGATACGGATGAACTACTATCTTTCTCCTTCATTCTTTGTTTCCTTCTGATTGGACCCTCTCTTCTCTCCCTTCATTCACTATTTTCTCGAAATTTCTTTCCTGGATGTTTCGTGTACGTCTCTCCCCACCCAAGATCATCACCATTCCAATAGTCTAATTCCTCTCCCGCTGACAAAGAAGAACAGGTAAGGGGACATCATCGGATGAATGATTGAATTTGAGCGACTGTTGTTTTAGATGTTTTTTTTTTCAGGGATTATGATTGTTGTTTTGATCGGGTTATTGTTGTTTTTATCATAGCCCTTGAGTGGAATCTTATCTAATTTCTTGGGGTTTTCTCGTTCTTGATTTCCTTGATGACCTCTCCTCTGTTTCTGTTGTGTCCGGTCGGATTGTTGATGATTTTCCGCTGTTGCCGGTGCTTTTGTTTTTCTTGAAACATTTTAGCTATTGACAGGTTGAATCTGAAGAGAATAAAACTTTTTTTTTCTTAAAAAAACTTTTTTTTTTGACTTTTCATCTTCTTTTGTTTTGTTTTTCCTAAAGCTATGAAAACTTTTTAAAGTTTCTTTACCTTTTTACATATTTTTTTCTGGTGGTGGTCCGGTGGGTGGTTGATGGTCCTCTATCCCTATTCTATAAACGAATTTTATACATTTATATGATTGTGTCTGGGGTTGCTTGATTTGTTTGCGTTAATAGAAAGATACTAAAATCTATGCCCGCTTTTATCATCATTATAATCATAATAAGAAAATAGTTTCTGTTTCAGGAGGATGCAGTAAACTGTATATCCATAGGGATTGATGAGTGCGGCTAGTTTGATTCAATAGGAAGCCTTGCCTGTTTTTTATTATATATGTTTTGTTCTTGTTTGGTGCTCCAGCTCAATATCAGCCCAAAGGTGCAAACTTAAAAGCTAGAATTTGAAACTTGTAGCTGTGGATGTGGTTACAGTTTTTGGAAAAATTTGAATGTATATTTCTTCATTATTAAAACTTTGATCATTGGAGTAATTTTTGTCAAAGAATAGGGGCAATATTCTTTGGAGAAATAGCTTTTTATTCTTCCATTGATGCAATTGAATCATAAAAGGGCTATGAGCCCGAATATGCCGTATCTAATACACCCATTATGTTTGCTTGGTAACTAGTAACACATTACGGCTAATGTTCAAGCTGTTCTAACTAGCTCATAATTTCACATAAGCAAATATGCACACATACATGCCCTTGTCCCCCCTGATCCTGCACTTCATGGTAATACTAGATCCAGATATTAATGGAATGAGTTTTCAATTTTATGCAGAAGCAAGCAGGGGAACATGCATATGAATGAACTTTCTGGTAAACGAGTTTTGAATGGGCCCCTAATTAAAAAAAGAGGTTTAAGCGATACCCCTAATGGTAAGGATGAAAGTATCCAACTATGCCCTCGAAATGGATGTAGCGGAAGGCTTAACTGTACTAGAACTGGTGGATGCTTCCCAAAACTTTACTCAACAAAGCAAAGTTTCAATCCTTCTAGTGTAAAGGAAGGCATCGCTAGTTCTTCAAGAACATCTTCTCTTACAGGGAAACCACACACGGAATATCATAGAAAATCACCCTCTCACATAAAAACTGATCGATTGGAGGCTAAAACTTTTCAGAATGAGACATTGATTCAAAAGAAAACAGATTCATCAAGAAATACAGAATCTAGGAAAAGTACGGTTTGGGAAACGGGTTGCTCCAGCGGGTTGTCAGGTTCAAAGAATCAGCCAACACAGCATGGTAATAAATTCAAAAGCGCCAACCAAAAAAGTTTGAGGACTCGAACTCCTAAATGCAGTCCATCAGCATCATCTTCCCTTGCGCATTCATCATCAGAATCTAGGTTTATGAAAAAGAGAAGCTCTCAAAGCGAGAGTAGTAGTTCATCTTCATCTGTACGAAACAAAACAAGCAATCAATTCACCAAAGAAGGCCGTGGATTGCTTAACAATCGCGGGGTTTTAATTTCTGATGTTAATAACAATGCTGTGTTTGGAAGTAATGTAAACTCCAGAGTGAGAAGTCGTGATCAGAACTCACGATTGCTTAGGCCAAATACACCAAATACCCATATGCTCAATTCGACATTTCGATTTTCGACAGATATTTCTCCAAGTGAATCTAGTTCTTACAGTGTTCCTGGTAATGATGATGATAATAGTATACACAGTTTACTGCACTTCCCATCTGTGGAGTTTAACATCGGTCAGACAAATAATCGTGATGGCTTGTGGAGATATAACATGGATGAAATTTCTGGGGTAATCTTCCCATTTGAATCTAAATTACTTCGTTTTGATTGGTATATATTCCTGGTGGTTTAATGTTTGAAGTATGCAGGCATTGTCACAGCTTGAGAGAATTGAAAATGACGAAGAGTTAACATATGAGGTAATTAACCAACTGTTTGATATCTTAGAGGAGCGGGTTGGGTTAATCCGCTTGATTTTCTGAATAATTGTCTGTTTTCTGTTTGTAGCAACTACTGGCACATGAAAGCAATGTATTCCTCAGTGGCATTAGCTTCTTCGACCATCATAGAGACATGAGGCTTGACATTGATGACATGTCATATGAGGTTAGCTATACTTTTGTAGTTTGATGGCTTAAATCGTTTATCATCTGCGTTAGTGTGTTAATCTGACTCCATTGGGTTAGTGGCATGAGATTCAGTGTCAATTAATTTTCTAAAAGAAACTATTTTGCCTTCGGTCCCATCACTACTAGGTCATTCCAACTGTGGGTGGCATACTTCCTTCTTTTCACTTTTGGATATTTCTTACTTTTTGTCATTCAAGTATTTTATGTGTTGATTGATTTTTCACCAAAAAATTGGTCACAAAATACCAAGTGGCAAAAAATTATAGTTGTGCACGAGAAGTGGAAAAAAATTAAAGTCGGGAACTAGTGGTGGAAACAACCTAATTGTCGTGGGGCCAAAAGTTATTTTACTGTCCAAAAATTTCATAAGACTGAATTCATAAAAAAGAACAGTGACACAGTTCTATATTTCTATGTATGCCCTTAGTGTCTTGAGTCTTGACCTTCTAAAAAGAAGTAATAGTGATATAAAATTTTGAAATACTCCATCATGGGTAATGTTTTCTACTGGAATATAAAATATCATGTGAAATGGATAGACCACTATTGTGTTTAGAAAATGTGAATGACATGTACACGTATCATATATTGATCCCTCAATTGATAACCTAAAACTGTAGTCAATGAGGGAGCAAAGGTGAGAGATGATTTCTTTGGGAAACTAAGTTGTTATTTTTGGACCTTTTATGTGGTTAAGCTTGATTTGACAGCAGATTTGAACACATCACTAGAACTCTAAAAGCTCGTTTACAGATAGGTGTATTACTAAACTAATATTTATATCAAATTAAGAAGTCGTATACGTTTAATGTACACACACCCGATTATGTTTTATACTGAGTACCTTTGGTATATAACATGGCTAGCTTAAATGGTTCCAAGGGAAAATTTGGTGAACGATTGAGGTTGGAATCAGGCTAGCAGCCGTGTTGTAATATAACTACCCTCAAAGTGAGGGGGCCCTTGTGCGCAATATGGTACCCGCCTTGACTTTGGGGTCAATTTTGTGTTGACGGTTTTTTCAAAATAATTGTCTTGTTTCCATTTTGGCAAAAAGATGTGGTTCATATCACTTCACCCTTTTCTACTCAAATCTCAACCACATCTTTTACCCTTTTAACCACTTTATTAATAAGTGTGCCAAACAAAACAAGACAATTAATTTAGGTCTGAGGTAGTTGTTGATAGCATGATTGTGGTTAACTTCTAATTGCTTGTAATACAGGAATTACTAGATCTTGGGGAAAGGATGGGCACAGTAAGCACAGCTCTTTCAGAGGAAGCAATGTCGAAGTGCATAAGGAGAAGCATTCATCAGGTTTCATTTAAGGTTGCAGGTATTGCTGGTCTGAAAGGGGTTGAAGATGACAATAAATGCTGTATTTGCCAGGTTATCTCTCCAGCATAATATAATCTCTTATAGACTTCAGAAGGATGCATTGTTTATCATCAACTTGATCATAGCCAAATTGGGGTGCGTGGAAATGGTCATGCAATTTATAAATGTAAACTAGTTTAAAAAAATAGTTCATAAGTTAATACGTAGTTACTTACCATTCCAAAACAGAGAAAGTATATGGAGCATGCCAGTGTGCTCAATACAGAGCACGTTGGTATGATAAATGGTCAAGATTAAAAGACATTTTTTGTCCCCAAAAAGGTGTTTTCATGTTTCAACAAAAGAAGCTATTTTTCATGTAATTCGAAAACAAAAGTTACAAACGAGTTAAATATACTCCGGAGTATTATTTAGTTAAATAAACAAGTAAAATGAAAGTATATAATTATTATAGGATTATGGCTAATGATTTAAAGCAATTGAACTTGCCAAAACTTTAATGTCATACCTTACTCAAATAGTCTCTTTTTTTGGATGGAAATGGTACACGTACTATGAACTAATTCAGAAAAGCAAAGTATCAATTGTTTCACACTTTAGCATCAGATGTTATCCCTGTTGCAACTTTCCCATGAAAGAATAAAACAAGTTAAAATTCCAAAGCTATCCTCTTCGGCATCACATGTTTCTTCACAATAAGATTGACATTATCTAATCACTTGGTACATCATTATTAGTTTATTACATAGAATCTGGTTGACTTCTCTGATAACTATAAACAATAATTTCAATCCTGTATTCCAGTTAGATCAACTGATACCATTCCACTATGAAATTTATTTTTTGGATCTCTTTATGATTTTCCATTGCTTGTTCTTGGATTCCATTGAGTCCTTACTTTGAAGTCAACCTGAGCTGATCAATGTTGCAAAAGAACGTCAGTATATACGATCGGTTTCTTGCGTTGCTCTTATCATCATGCTAACGCGCCTTCTTTTATGCAGGAGGAATATGTGTTGGGGGATGAGATTGGGAAGTTGGAGTGTGAACATAGGTATCATTTGGGGTGCATTCAAAAGTGGCTAAGGATGAAGAATTGGTGCCCTATCTGCAAGGCTTCTGCAGATAGATCATCACAGCCTTAGTTCACAACATGGGGGGTGCCACATGTCAGAGGGTCTCTCTTCAGTTTCCTCTTGTACATATTTACTTTTTATTTTTCTCATAAACATTTTAGAAGCTTTTGGTTTCAATAAAATGGTCAAGAGTACCCGGGGCTAATTGCTCTGCGGTGGAAACTTTTTATAGTTCAGTAGGCGCTGATGTGATATTGTGTTTTGGTTTTTCTGCAAAATGTTAACAGCATAATAACGCTTATACATAAATTTAATGACAAAACTATGGAAATAATCATTTTCGCAATTGTTTTTTCCTCATTCGTCCCCCCTCATAGGGGTGTGTAGTGTGTACAGGCTTTTTGTGATTTTTTTAATTTATTTATTTTTTGAATGATGGGACAAACAATAAAATAGATAAAATTTAAAATAATAATTACTAGTTTGCATTTATGTATCTAGTAACATTATAATGAGTGAAAAAATGCTACGTATATAAAAAAGTGTGAAAAATATCACACTTTTGAAAAATATTCACTAGTTTGAAAAAATTACTAGTTTGCATTTACGTATATAATGAGTAGCATATCACTACCTACGTAACGTGTGAAAAATATTCATTAGGGTATGTTTGAAAAAATTTAAAAAAGTGATTTTCAGCTTTTGGCTTAAAAAGTTGAAAAAAGTGTTTGGAAGTGATAACTTCTATTTAAATTAAACGCATAAAATCTAAAAGCTAGAATTGTTTTTCTCTTTCTATTACACGAAACGAAAAGTACATATTTTATTAAACACTATCAATTTTTACTTTTCAAAATCATTTTTTTCTCGAACACTATCAATTTTTACGATTAATCACTTTTTTCAAAACTACTTTAAAAAGTGCTTTTTAAATCAAAAATATTTGCAAACACTCCCTTAGAGATTTTCAGGTCATGTATATTTGTGTGTTCTTGAATCAACTAAGATATCCTACTCCTGTTTCATGCACCGCACACATATCAATAAGTGAAATGAAAATTTGATAGTGGCACCTACTAGTGAAATAAAAATCAATATGTGACATCACATTTCATGACATTTTCTCAATATTTGAATCTAAATGTAAAATAGTCATTTTTTGGAAATTCACTTCAATTTGGTCACATTTAAGGAAAAACCTTCTCTGATTATCTTGAACATTGAAAGATCTTATTTGATATTTTGATTTGAACGAAAAATCAGGATGAACTATATTAGGATCGGGACTCGGGAGTGAATACACGTTACACACCTTCATTTATATTGTGTCACCGTCATTCTTGTTTTTTATCAAGCATTAGATGGATGAAGCGAGGAACGGTTAACACATAAAAGGGCTAATACATAAAAGGGCTAATGGCACTCATAACTAGAATTGTTAAACAGGCCAACTCGATCTGACTCGTGACAATTATGTTATATGTGGGTTGAGTGGGACTTATCCGTTTACCGGTGGACCAATCCATGTAACTCTAACCCAATCCATGTAACTCGCCGATTAAACGGCCTTGTCCGTGGGAATGTAATAGAATATACAAGTGCATGACAAATTCTTTAAATATACATGACAATTTCTTTAAATATAATATACATGACAAATTTTGGATACGTAGTATATTTATATTGATAAGCATTAATAAAAAATATAAGAAATCAAAATACTAAACACTCAATACTTGGTAGATTTAATTAAATAATACATATATTAAATATCCCTTGGTAGTTAAAAGAAATTTGAAAACTATAAGAGGATATCTAACAAAAACACTCATTGTATAAAGTAAAGATTTACTTAAATCTTTTGAATGATTATTTATAAATTATGACTATTAATTGCTAAAACTTATGTTCAACTTTACATGAAATATATGTTTGAGAAATTTATTTGTATAGTTATTATAGAAATAATAATTATTTTGCAATGGTCGTAAAATGATAAGTATATAATTCTAATTATAATAATTTTGATAGCAAAAGAACAATATGAATATAACGAGACAAAACTATATATTTGTACTTTGGCCCGCGGGTCAACCCATTTAACCCACAACCCGCGTGGTTGGTCAGCGAAAGCCACTTATCCAGAAAATCACAACCCTAATTCACCAATAAATGTGTTGAAACGAGCTAACTTGCGGGTTTCAGACCTGTCTTGACGGCTCGACCGAGAATAAATCTCCAAATCACATTTTTTTGAACGGAAACTTGCCTCTATTCATATCATAAGTTTCAGGATCATTACATCAATCAAAGGAAAAACAAATCTGACATCAACTAAACTCCAACAACTACGAATGTAAACCCTATGATCAGGCTTAGAGACGGTCACCCCTGAAAGAGCAACACGAATCGCTAACCATGCAGCGGGCTTGACACAGCCGTCTCTATTCCCATAGACCCAAACATATCCAATGACATAAAAGGAGGCTAAATTACCAAACAAACTGACAAAGCTAACAACATAGACGATAACAAGAAGTCAAATGATAAAATAATAACAACTAATAGGAGGAGGACGAAACAAGAAAAAGCTAAATAAGCAAAACAAGTATCTTGAACCCTAGCACCTCGCTCATTCCCTGGCGGTGGTTTAGGAGGAGGTCGGATCATCACTATGATTGTTGACACAAACAAGGCACATCTCCCGCCCGTCGCTCGATTGATTCCCTGACACGCAACCTCCGCCTGCCCCGCAATTTTAGCCCCTCTGGATGCCTCCCTTTCTCCCTCCCTTGGCTCCCGCAACTCCTTCTCCATCGGCCGCCACAACACATCTAGCGATATTCCTGCGAACAATTCCTTCTTTGCTAACCTAATCGTCGCTCCAAAGGACGACTAAATCTAAACGCCGCACACAAGACAACAAAAACTGGAACCCTTATTCAAGGGAGACGGCCGCAGGTGATTAGTTTTCATGAGTATTGCCTCCAAATCACATTAATAATTACAATTAGTTGAATGAGCTGAATTACTTATTATTGAGGTTAGTGAAGTTCTGGCTGAATAGCTTACAAAGTATTTGAGTTTGTTTGTATTTCTTAAAATTGATTTACTTGAGTGATTTTAGAAAAGTGATTTGATAAAAAAGTGGTTTTAATGAAATGTTTTGTTAAAGTACAAGCTTACCCATTGCATAAATAAAATATTACTACGTTTACGGTTTACCAAACAACATAGTAATGGATTGGTTGTAATTTTGGAAACTGCTTTTGAATAGTGTTTGCAAACACTCAATCAACTAATATAGTTATCTTCAACATATTCTCCCAATTCAGACAGAAAAGTAACCTCAACCAGCTTTATTTATTTTGATTATTACTCGTTTTCATTTCAACGGTTCTGTCCAAAAATGCTAGTGTCGAACATTTATTTACCAGATAACGTTTGCACTTATTAAAAATGCTATAAAAGGTCAAACCGCTTTTTTTAGATGCCATTTGTCAAACATCCATGTTGGGATATTATCCAGACTTGCTATTATTTCACAAGCCCAATACATTATCCCATTACATAGCCCAATCAGTGAGGTCCATTCCAGCCCATCATGCCGATTCCAGCGCATGTTGCCTGTTTCGGCCCATTTGGCCTTTTCGACCCATTATGCTAGCTTTTGTACTCCTCTTGCCTTTTCTATAAATAAATAGGAGGTTTTCTCTTCATATCGTGGGTTTTTGCTCTTCTTCTCCACCCCTTCTCTCCAGAAAGCTTCTAACTCTATTAATTGCTACTTGAGCAGTTGAGCCTTGTTTTCATACAATGTAAATGGAGATAGAGATCAATGAAATGAGAATGACATGAACATTAGCTCAAAAAATCTCATGATTTTCTTCCTTTCGGATTTCCACGTTAAAATAGAGTTTTTATTTACTATTTCAGACCCTTTTGAATAGTGTTTGAAAACAGTCCCTTAATTGAATGAGTTATGAAAAATGTGTGTAAAATATGTTCTATTAACAAAAAACAAGTATATGATAATATAGCTCATATAGTTATCTTCAACATATTCTCCCAATTTTTTTGAAACAACCCCAATATTCTCCCAGTTTCAACAATCCCTATATTTTTTGAAACCCTTTAATTTGTTATTTACATTGCTCACCAAAATCATATACCCGCATTTGTTTGAAGGACGATCGTAAATCCCAAATTCCAAGTGCAAATGATTTATTATTAGCTTGTTTTTATTTAGACTCAAATGCTTTGATATTGTCTAATTTGGGCTAGTCTGAAAGATGTGTGATTGATATCTATTTTATACTTCGATGATTTAAGTCTGATTTAATGGAATCTAGTTTAATTAAAAAGATGTTAAATCTTACTCCCTCCGTCCCGAATTGAATTGCAAACTTTGACCAGCACAAGGATTAAGAAATGATAATAAATGATACTCCCTCCGGTTCTTATTAAAGTTCCCACTTTCCTTTTTGGGATGTCCCTTATTTAAGTTCACAGTTCCATTTTAGAAAACAAAACAATGCAAAACAGTGCCAAACAGTGTCCAAACAATGCCAAACAGTACCAAACAGTGCACTCCACAGTAAAGTCAAATTCATTTTCTTAATATGTGTGAATGTGTGATGTCAAACTGGGAACTTTAATAAGAACCGGAGGGAGTATTTGTTTTTTACACTTTTGCCCATCTTTCAAAAAGTAGATGTCTTTAAGTTAATGAGAAAAAAGTAAAAGTAAATGTAAATTTGTCACTTTATTCTTATTTAGATACCTAAAATAGAAAGTGTAAAATCATTTTGGGACGGATGGAGTACAATAATTGAAGGTTAAAACGCTAAAGTTGAAGCGTGAACGCATATGCAGAGAGTACCACAAAATTTGTATGGTCAGAAATAATTAGACCAAAATAAAAACGACAAATTGAATAAGTTCGTTATTTCAGTTGAGAAGATTTCGCCATTCCACATTGGCAATATGAGCGGACGGAGAGAGGCTCCCTTCTCTTCTGTCGCTTGTCTTTCGGTTCTTTTCTCCCATATTCCCGAAAAGCTTCGGGCGGCGGAGGCAAGCCGCGGCGGCCGTTCTGTCGTGGTGGAGCTAATCCATAGTTTTATTGTTGTAACATATAATCCAAATTGAAATGGATTCCACCATTCTCGACGACGGTTCCGCAGGCCCCCTCACTGTCGTGGCTGTCGATAAAGATAAGAACAGCGGCTCCGCCGTGAAATGGGCGGTCGATAATCTCCTTCTTAGCAATCCCTTTCTTATCCTTCTCCACGTGCGAAACAAATCATTACCAAATCGTAGGTACCCTAGGTCTTAGTTTTTTTGTTGTTGTTCCAATTGTTAGAAACTCTCAAAATTTCTTCACAGTTGCTTTAATTTTTTCGTAATTGCGCGTTTACATTTGAATGTATTTTCTTCTGAATTAATTTATCGTCCATCTTTTTTCTTCAGAGAATGGTTCTCCAGATGCAAATGGTGGAATACACAATGATCCTGATGCATATAGTGTCTTCATTCCATTTCGTGCCTACTCTGCACGCAGAGGGGTACCCCAACTATTTGATAGTTAAATGATTTACTTTATCTTTTTAAATATATCAATTAATTGGGATGGGCTAGTGAAGAATCTAACTGGATCTTGACATTTACCCAATTTTGTTGCCACTCAGGTGTCATCAGACAACACAATATTAATTCTCTTCTCATCTTCGAACACATTTGTTTAAATCGAGTACGGTTTTGTTATTAGGCTGGTGTAAATAAAACTGTGATGTTGTCGCAAGAACAATGTATGTAGGATTTAAATAGGTTACTATAGCGATAAAAGTGATTATGAGTTTAAGTGCTCTTACGTGCAGAATCAACTACTGAAATTAGATCCAAACACCGTTTGAGATTAAGAATTCGAGAATAGATAACTTATCTGATTAAAATAGGAACATCAAGTCAATCTTGCATTATACGGAGTACTACGTATGAGGATAAGGTGTTGTTTAGCAAGCTTTTGACATCATAAGTTTTTTTTTTATCTACATTTGATTGTACACTAGACTTTACTAGGTTAGTTCAATGGGCAATGCATATCTTTTGCATTGAAAGCTAAACTAGGAATAGCCGCCCACTAGATTGTATACCAGTCCTAACTCCTAATAAGGATTAATTAGGAACTAGGAAGGTAAGATGGTTTGATGAGGACTAGGAGGGAACTTCTCACAATAATGATATAACTAGTCATGTAACATCAAGTACTAAGTAGCATGCCTCACTGAAGTGTATATTTATGGATTGTTTTCAGATCATCGTGAAGGAGGTTGTTGTTGAGGATAATGAAGTGCCGAAGGCGATTGGAGAGTACATTAACATTAACCGCATTTCCAACATCGTTCTTGGTGCATCAACTCGAAGCTCTATAGCCAGGTTAGTTTTGTCATCTCATCCACCACACTTGTGAAAAAGAAATGGAATTTGGATCCGTTGCTTGTCTTAAGACCAAATTCGGTTCTGCTATTTGTCTTACTGGAACCCATTTAGTTAAGATCAGATGGTGACAAGTAAAACAAATATCGGTTCCATGACTTTTATTGAGAAAGAAAAGGACACCTTGTCTTACTCATAGCCATTTGGTCGAGATACGTTTCTGAGTAAGGCATACAACAGATCCAGCTCCAAGAAATGGAGGGTTCTACATTAGAGGTTGGTCTGAACAGAATTTGTGCAGGAAATTTTGGACTCATGATGTGTCAACTATTGTGAACAAGATCGCACCTGACTTTTGCTCCGTGTATGTAATCTCAAAAGGAAAGCAACAATCTGTCCGCCCAGCATCAAGAGTTCTTACTAACTTTTCAACTCCAACATGGTCCCAAGTCTCTTCCTCGCATGGTTCTAGGATCAGCAGCACTGATTCAGATGATAGCAGGTCCAAACAATATATAATATGTAATTTACACTAATAGTAAATTACATTAGCCCCCTGAGGTTATGTCATGGTTCTAGGATCAGCAACACAATTTAATAATTATGACATAACTTGAGGGGGCTATTAGTAATTTATCTTACTCGTGAGTATTTTCTTTTAACTACTCTCAATAACATTTATTCCACGATGAGTAGCTAAGTAGAAAAATAACGATCTTCAACAATGACTTATAATTATGATAACAATTTGTGTTTTACTTTAAAAATTAATTTTATAGACAATTTTCATTAAATTTAAGAGTTATATTAAATTTGATTTAACAAATATTAACTTCAGGGGCAAAGAATGAGAATGATTTAAATTCAGGGGGTAACTAATTAGTTTTTGAAAATGCAAGGTTGCATTAATAATTATGACATAACCTCAGGCGGCTAATAGTAATTTTCCCAAAACATATAGAGCTTTTTCTTCTTAGTATTATCACAAGTTGTGGTTTCATCAAGTTAACCTTATATAGGAATTGTAAGGATAAGCTGCTTTGTATTTTCTTACAATACCCTTATATTTGTTTCGTTTGTATCTTTCTACTTGGACGGTTTGAGATAGGTCAACATGTCTGCAAGATGCTGACTCTTTAGATCAAATATGTTTTGAAATACATGTACTCTTTTTTTCGGTCCCAGTGGACTGATTGCTCGCTTGAGCTTGAATTTTTTTGTACAATTTGCTTGTTTGAGCTTAATAATTTTTATACCATATTTAGATTTGAGTTAATGCTGAGAGTTGGGCTCCAAGATTACATACTAAAATGTCAAATTTGAGTTCACAACCATATATGTTTATGTTAACTTATACCTTATAATTGTTCTATGTGAGATGACTTGGCCATAATATGTTGCATTCTAATGTTTATGATATTATTAAGTATTAAGTTTAATAATTCATGTGGTTGATTTTTTTTTTTAAAAAGGTCATCATCCTTTTTGAGGGGAGAGCAAAACATAAGATCTAGGCAAAGCATGGATAAAGAAAATATTTTTGATGCTTCCAATAGAAGGCCAAGGAATTCATCTAGCCAAAGTTCCATTCTTGATGATTATGATGTCTTTGAGAAGATCAGCGATGGGTCCTCTTATCCTGCAGGCCAAAATTTAGACTTCACAAGAGTACCAGAAGCTAGAAGTGATGAGGGCTCCTTAGCCGCTGTAAGTTCAATAATCAATATACATTACAAGAGACAGTAGGATATCTTGGTGCTAATTTTAATGGACATGAAGTACATGCACTCAATTAAGCTTTTGTAATGTATTGCAGAATAGTTTGGAAAGCGAGATGAAAAGACTAAAGTTAGAGCTTAAGCAAACCATGGACATGTATAACAATGCTTGCAAAGAAGCTATCTCAGCCAAGCAAAAGGTAATCATGATAAAATACTTGCTCCACATGAATTATGTGTATATGCATATGAATGTCCTTGGAGGAGAAATATAATATACTTGAAATCAGAATTCTTAAAGCGATCCTCAATCACTACAAGTTTATTATCCTTAATCGGGGATAGGCACAAATTACTGTTCCTTTAGAGTGCTGCTCTTTGTCACAATCTGATCTCTTCAGTTTTAATGGTCCACTTGGATCTCAAGAAATGCTAGGGAAAGAAAATAGGGATGAAAGTAGAAGGAAATTTTGGAAAGAAAGATTGTGAGGAAATTTTCCTTGAAAATGGTTCCAACTAACCAAACAAAAATTTGTGAGGAAACTTAGATATATTTTCAAACTCGTACTCCCTCCGTCCCACAAAACATGACCAAATTTGACTTGCACGTTGAATAATAAGGTAAAAACTGTGGTTGAAATTTGTGCATAGGAGAGAGGAAATACTTTAAACACACATTCATTACATAAAATACAAATGACAAAGTGTTTGGGACAACTAAAAAAGAAATTTGGCCAAGTTTTAAGGGGTGTAGGTAGTATTATTTATAAATTTCTATTAGTTAAGGAAAAAACATCAAAATATGTGTACACATTTAACTTTAGGATATTAGTTCATTTGATATTATTTATCCAACATGTTTAGTATTATTTATAAATTTCTATTAGTTAAGGGAAAAACATCAAAATATGTGTGCACATTTAACTTTAGGATATTAGTTCATTTGATATTATTTATCCAACATGTTTATAGATATAGTTAACCCTTTTAATTTTACGGTTATTTTTAACCAGGTGGCCTACTTGATTAGCATTATCGTCGTAACTATTTCTGTGTGTGCCTATTCATATCAATAAACACATGATAAACTTTCAGTTCCTCTCTCTCTCTAACTTAAGATTTGATTGTACAAGGTAAAAACCACACACAAATTACCATTTCCATTCGCTGCCATTTTCCGAGTTCCAAACCTAGCAATAACAAAAACAACCACAACATTACCCCAGTGCTACATAGGCTCCCACCTACGGTGGGATAAGCTGGGGGCGGATGTGCGCAGTCTTACCCTTGTACTAAAGCACAAGAGCCTGTTTCCCAATGATCCATAATGAAAAGCACATCGAAAATTGTATGGACTGACTTTGCTTCATAAAATAGAAACGCTTACAGTTTAGTGACACATTTTGCTTTATTCCATCATATTCCCCCAGCCAAAAAATAGGAGTCTTTGGATCCATTGGAAATGATGGAAATTCTGAGTTCCAAACATAGCCCATGTATTATTTCTTCTTCTTTAGGACTGGTCATATATAATGCATTCCCATATATTTCTTCTTGTTCAGGCAAAGGAGCTTCAGCAGCTGAAGATAGAAGAATCCCAAAGGTTTGAGAAAGCTCGAAGTGATGAAGAAGCTGCCCTTAGAATGGTTGAGATGGAGAAGGCTAAATGCAAAGCAGCCCTTGAAGCAGCTGAGAAAGCGCAAAAGATTGCAGAGATGGAAGCCCAAAGAACAAAGTATGCAGAGTTGAAGATGAAGAAAGAGAGGGCAGAAAAGAACCGAGCACTAAATGTCTTATCTCAAAATGATTGTCGCTACAGAAAGTATACCATAGAAGAGATTGAGAAGGCCACTGAGAAATTCTCAAAATCAATGAAGATTGGTGAAGGAGGATATGGGCCGGTGTATAAAGGCAAACTTGATCACACACCTGTTGCCATCAAAGTCTTAAGGCCTGATGCTGCCCAAGGAAGGAAGCAATTCCAACAAGAGGTGCACACTTCACGTATATATATGCACTTGGTTTTTGACTTAGTCACCAAAAGAATGATGTCTTATATACAACCACTTAAAAGAAGACATGGGTATCATAGTATTCATCTCATCGAGTCACTCTTAAAAACTACCTTCTCTTATAAAATGCCCACTTAACTATTTTCTTCAATGGGTAATCAAACTAATTTTTTTCATTCCTAAATGATAAATTTTGAGAACGTAAGAACTTTAGTAAGCATTATGTAAGAAAAAATATATCTAAACATTGATTGGATGATGACTTTGATGCCACATGACATGCTTTAATTAGTTCAACGTGACACATCAACTTGTTTGTGATTGTGATTGCGTGCACAACAGTAGCTTACGGAGTACTCCATCCGTCCCGGTCATTTTGAAGTCATTCATTCACCTTTTTCTTACACAACTACAACCATACATTTTCACTTTATTCTCACTACCTAAATTTGCGATACCGGTCAAAATTGGAAGAAATGACCGGGACGGATGGAGTACTCCGTAAGCTACTGTTGTGCAAGACACTTGAAAATGAGATTATATAGTAACCATTTTGAAGTTGGTAGAGTATAAGATTTATAATTCTGGTCAGATTGCTCAACTCTGCTATAAGACACTTGAACTAAATGAGTGAATTAAACATGTTAGTTAAATTAAAGTCAACGAAATCTTATTAACTCATTATTATTATTTTATTAAACTCCAGGTTGAGGTACTCAGTCTCATCAGACATCCAAACATGGTTCTTCTTTTAGGTGCGTGTCCCGAGTATGGATGCTTAGTATACGAACACATGAGCAATGGAAGCTTGGAAGACCGTCTGTTTAGGAAGGGCAACACTCCTCCCATCCCTTGGGAAATCCGGTTCAAAATTGCAGCCGAGATTGCGACTGCGTTACTATTTCTCCACCAATCAAAGCCCGAGCCGCTCGTCCACCGAGACCTTAAGCCAGCCAACATCCTCTTGGACCGCAACTATGTCAGCAAGATCAGTGATGTTGGTTTGGCAAGGCTGGTCCCACCTTCCGTGGCTGATGATGTCACTCAGTATCACATGACGTCAGCTGCCGGCACATTTTGTTATATAGATCCTGAGTATCAACAGACCGGGAAGTTGGGGACTAAATCAGATATATATTCTCTGGGAGTGATGTTGCTCCAGATCATTACAGCAAGGCCGCCCATGGGATTGACCCACCACGTGGAGAGGGCGATCGAGAAAGGCACATTTGCGGATTTGTTAGATCCAACCGTTCCGGACTGGCCAGTAGAAGAGGCTCTTCAATTCGCGAAATTATCTCTGAAGTGTGCTGAGCTCAGGAAAAAAGACAGACCGGATCTTGGTACATCAATATTACCAGAGCTGAACAGAATGAGAGAACTGGGGATGGCGAGCTTGTCGACTAAAAACTATGACCAATCCTTTGGATGTTACAGTTGAAGATCAATTAAGCATTCAAGCCTTCACCATTTAAATCATCCTAAATTTCCAGCCTAGGCGGGTTATTTCTTTAAATCATCCTTTGATGACATCTTTCTCATGCTCTAAAATTTAGTGCTCCTTTTTAGGCTTGTTTAGGGTGAAGAAACATATCAAACCTCCCTCTTGTATGTACATAAATTTTGAGCATTATCTCTTTGTGTTTTAAAGATTGAATAAAACACAATTATGTTTTGACTACCATGCACATTTGCTCGTAGGCGCTTAATAATTTTGTTTGATGCATTTATAGTCATTAACCCTGTTATGTTCTTAATTGTCAACACACCGAACCCTAATGTCACATGAGAATTCTGAATGTATTCTCTGAAAGGTAAACAGATCCTTAATTCATCTTACAAGACTGACTTTGGTTAAAAAACAATTTTTTTGATTATTTTAATTCGAAAATTAGGTATTCGTTCTATCAATGTGGTTTGTTTCTTTGGTTCACTGAGAGATGAAGAACTTATTTCTGAATTCTCAACCTCATTTCAATGAGCAACCATGGCCACCCAAATTAAAGAACCACCATTAATGCCATTGCTTGGGATGATATGTGGATAACTGGATATATCATAACCTTAGCCATACCTCTTTACCTCCCCGTGAAGATAATAATGTGGAAAGGGATATCATAAAAAGGGTAAAAGAGCTTCAGAGGGAGACGTTTCTCAATTCTCAAAACACCAAGAGTGTCAAATCAAAAAATGTGGGGCTTCTACTTTTCATGAAATGTTTAGTGGTATGATGCAATAATTTTCAGTAAGAAATAATGTTGAAAGAGTATACTTCTGGAGAAAAATGAGAGCTAGAGAGAACGTTTTTTGCATTCAATATTTTCAAACCCTACAACTATCCCCTAAGAAGGGTATTTATAAAGGAAATATGGGTTGGGCTTCCAGACCTTGAGTCAGAGAGACCTGATTATGATGATGAACCGTTTATAGGCTGTTTACAAGAAGTTTATTCTGCTAAGTACAATGTGTAGCTAGATGCTAAAGGCCCAGTCCAAGGTGGCCAGACCGAGGTGTCCAGGCCGAGGAGGCCTGAATGAGGTGACCATTCTTGGATTGATTCTGATCCATGTCTGGAGTTCTTTATTTCTAAGTATCTTTCTGTGGCTGATCCTCGTCTGGCTGGGGGGGGGGGGGGCATGCTGATGGGGTACTTGAGTAGGATGTAACCTTGTTTGTGTATCCCTGAGTATGTGGATCGTGGATCCAGGTCCATATACTCTATCAGAAGTCTCTCACTCTCTAAGTCGAGAGGTGTCAAGATGAGAGTGAGTAGAGCAGTCTCTCACTCTCTAAGTCGAGAGGTGTCAAGATGAGAGTGAGTAGAGCAACATGTGTCATGTTTTTGCTATTTATTTGTGTTTGGTCGAGGAGGCGTTAAGTTTCCTATCTGGCGTGTTCTTTGTTCAATGATGTTTGACTTTTTTCGACCAGGCTGAGGCATGGCTATCTTACGCCGAGATGTCTTTGCCTTTGTGGTGGATCTAATTTTGAATCTTTTGTTTCTAGCCAAGACGAAGTCCCCCGGTCCCCTACTTCATCAAGCCAAGAGAATTTCGGATTGAGGAGTAGGCAATGCATGAAGTCGAGGTGCAACCTATGAATGGGCTCATGGATCCAACCTTTCTGGCGAACCTTGACTAAGGAAACCCTGTGGAAGAATCCTTTGACAAAGGTTGCTGGTCGAAGGCTCACCGACGGGCTTGTTAGAGGTGCGTTTCTCAAATTTTATATACCTCTGATGAGGTCAATAGAAGTTCTTCTTAGTCAAGTTGAATCTGTAGGGGGCATGCTGCTTTGGCATTCTTTTCTGCTGGTCGAAAAGTGGTGTATGATGTAAAGTTTTTACCATGATGTGAGACAAGCTGTTGTGGTGCAGAGTTCCTTTGGCCAACGTGTGTCTAGTTAATCTGGTGATGAGTGTCCTCTTCGTGGAGCTTTCCCTTGCATTTCTCTAGGGGTTTCCTTTCGACTATCTGAGACACCGACCCCCAGATTCTCCGGTGGCGAGTTAGGCCTCTGGTCATTAGGCCATCCCCCGAGTCTCTCTGACACTAGCCGGCGTTGCGTGCCCCTTAGCCTTTTGAAGGAAGAGGTGTTGTCACGCTCATGGATGGGTTCAACGTGAGGAGGTGAGGTGACTATGTGTGATGCAGTGTCCTATGTGGCAATGCCCTCGTTGTCGTACTTTAGGAACTTGGCAGTGGGTACAGGTGGGGGAGACAACGCTGTCTTATTCCCCCATCTTATGTATGAGGGTGCTCAAGGTCATGGGATTCTGTGTGAGGCTTGCAATGAGGACATAGAGTGCTTCCTGCCCGTCCATGAGGGATGGTTTGTTGCGTCTAGGTGGGATCACTCATTTCTTCGTTGCTCCCCTCAATGTCGATGCGGACATCAGGGGCAATATGTTGATCTGGTTGCTGATAAGTCCATTTTTGTACTTATTTTTCTTATCAAATTTAAGTGATTTTGGATTGAAAAATAGAAAAACAAGGCATGTTTTATATATTTTGGTTCAAGTTTCGTGAAATGAGGTAAAAAATCACGTCCATGATATGTTTGACGAAATTTCGGGTCAATTAAGCATACAATGAGTCAATTTGAGTGAAAAATGATATCATACCGAAAGAAGGAAGCAGAATTTCAAAGTGATCCAGAAGGGAAAGTTGAAGAGCACAAAATACAGAACAAGACAGAAAAAAAATCTCACAGGCGCCCAAATAGGCGCCCAGATTGGCCGCCTTCCAGGCCGCCTACGCTATTTTTGGAAAGTCAACATTTTTGGAATTTTGACCGGACCGGAGAAGACCGAAGGCTGCCGACACTAGACGGAAGGCGACCGCCTTCGGTGACCGCCTGCGGCACAAGGCGACAAACCAACCACCGGCCGGTGGGATTTGACAGCAGGCGGCCAGACAGGAACGGCAGGCGGCCGCCTGCTGGACCGCCTGCGGCGGATGAAGAGACCGGCGCACGTTCGGCTGCCGGTGATGGGACGGAAGGCGGCCGGAGCAAGGTGGCAGGCGGCCGCCTGGTTGGCCGCCTACGGTATTTTTGCTGCTATAAATAGCCCGACTTTTGCTGAACTCAAACACACCATTCTTAGCCCGAAACTAGTTCAAAAATGTCTTCTTCTTCCTCTTCAAAGCTCGGATTTCCACCATTGTTGCACCTTCAACTTCAATCTTTCATATCTTTCTAATTTTAGCTCCAATTTGTAAGTTCTTTATATGAAAATTCATCCTCTCGTCGTGTAGATTCTGAATATATTGTTTTTATTTCCCAAATATTTGTGAAAAATTCTCTGAATTAATTTTAATAGTTTCATATTTTCCATTTTAATTCAAGAAAATTAGATCTTGTTGTTATATTAATCTCCTACTTAGACAACCTCAATAACAAAAACAACCACAACATTACCCCAGTGCTACATAGGCTCCCACCTACGGTGGGATAAGCTGGGGGCGGATGTGCGCAGTCTTACCCTTGTACTAAAGCACAAGAGCCTGTTTCCCAATGATCCATAATGAAAAGCACATCGAAAATTGTATGGACTGACTTTGCTTCATAAAATAGAAACGCTTACAGTTTAGTGACACATTTTGCTTTATTCCATCATATTCCCCCAGCCAAAAAATAGGAGTCTTTGGATCCATTGGAAATGATGGAAATTCTGAGTTCCAAACATAGCCCATGTATTATTTCTTCTTCTTTAGGACTGGTCATATATAATGCATTCCCATATATTTCTTCTTGTTCAGGCAAAGGAGCTTCAGCAGCTGAAGATAGAAGAATCCCAAAGGTTTGAGAAAGCTCGAAGTGATGAAGAAGCTGCCCTTAGAATGGTTGAGATGGAGAAGGCTAAATGCAAAGCAGCCCTTGAAGCAGCTGAGAAAGCGCAAAAGATTGCAGAGATGGAAGCCCAAAGAACAAAGTATGCAGAGTTGAAGATGAAGAAAGAGAGGGCAGAAAAGAACCGAGCACTAAATGTCTTATCTCAAAATGATTGTCGCTACAGAAAGTATACCATAGAAGAGATTGAGAAGGCCACTGAGAAATTCTCAAAATCAATGAAGATTGGTGAAGGAGGATATGGGCCGGTGTATAAAGGCAAACTTGATCACACACCTGTTGCCATCAAAGTCTTAAGGCCTGATGCTGCCCAAGGAAGGAAGCAATTCCAACAAGAGGTGCATACTTCACGTATATATATGCACTTGGTTTTTGACTTAGTCACCAAAAGAATGATGTCTTATATACAACCACTTAAAAGAAGACATGGGTATCATAGTATTCATCTCATCGAGTCACTCTTAAAAACTACCTTCTCTTATAAAATGCCCACTTAACTATTTTCTTCAATGGGTAATCAAACTAATTTTTTTCATTCCTAAATGATAAATTTTGAGAACGTAAGAACTTTAGTAAGCATTATGTAAGAAAAAATATATCTAAACATTGATTGGATGATGACTTTGATGCCACATGACATGCTTTAATTAGTTCAACGTGACACATCAACTTGTTTGTGATTGTGATTGCGTGCACAACAGTAGCTTACGGAGTACTCCATCCGTCCCGGTCATTTTGAAGTCATTCATTCACTTTTTTCTTACACAACTACAACCATACATTTTCACTTTATTCTCACTACCTAAATTTGCGATACCGGTCAAAATTGGAAGAAATGACCGGGACGGATGGAGTACTCCGTAAGCTACTGTTGTGCAAGACACTTGAAAATGAGATTATATAGTAACCATTTTGAAGTTGGTAGAGTATAAGATTTATAATTCTGGTCAGATTGCTCAACTCTGCTATAAGACACTTGAACTAAATGAGTGAATTAAACATGTTAGTTAAATTAAAGTCAACGAAATCTTATTAACTCATTATTATTATTTTATTAAACTCCAGGTTGAGGTACTCAGTCTCATCAGACATCCAAACATGGTTCTTCTTTTAGGTGCGTGTCCCGAGTATGGATGCTTAGTATACGAACACATGAGCAATGGAAGCTTGGAAGACCGTCTGTTTAGGAAGGGCAACACTCCTCCCATCCCTTGGGAAATCCGGTTCAAAATTGCAGCCGAGATTGCGACTGCGTTACTATTTCTCCACCAATCAAAGCCCGAGCCGCTCGTCCACCGAGACCTTAAGCCAGCCAACATCCTCTTGGACCGCAACTATGTCAGCAAGATCAGTGATGTTGGTTTGGCAAGGCTGGTCCCACCTTCCGTGGCTGATGATGTCACTCAGTATCACATGACGTCAGCTGCCGGCACATTTTGTTATATAGATCCTGAGTATCAACAGACCGGGAAGTTGGGGACTAAATCAGATATATATTCTCTGGGAGTGATGTTGCTCCAGATCATTACAGCAAGGCCGCCCATGGGATTGACCCACCACGTGGAGAGGGCGATCGAGAAAGGCACATTTGCGGATTTGTTAGATCCAACCGTTCCGGACTGGCCAGTAGAAGAGGCTCTTCAATTCGCGAAATTATCTCTGAAGTGTGCTGAGCTCAGGAAAAAAGACAGACCGGATCTTGGTACATCAATATTACCAGAGCTGAACAGAATGAGAGAACTGGGGATGGCGAGCTTGTCGACTAAAAACTATGACCAATCCTTTGGATGTTACAGTTGAAGATCAATTAAGCATTCAAGCCTTCACCATTTAAATCATCCTAAATTTCCAGCCTAGGCGGGTTATTTCTTTAAATCATCCTTTGATGACATCTTTCTCATGCTCTAAAATTTAGTGCTCCTTTTTAGGCTTGTTTAGGGTGAAGAAACATATCAAACCTCCCTCTTGTATGTACATAAATTTTGAGCATTATCTCTTTGTGTTTTAAAGATTGAATAAAACACAATTATGTTTTGACTACCATGCACATTTGCTCGTAGGCGCTTAATAATTTTGTTTGATGCATTTATAGTCATTAACCCTGTTATGTTCTTAATTGTCAACACACCGAACCCTAATGTCACATGAGAATTCTGAATGTATTCTCTGAAAGGTAAACAGATCCTTAATTCATCTTACAAGACTGACTTTGGTTAAAAAACAATTTTTTTGATTATTTTAATTCGAAAATTAGGTATTCGTTCTATCAATGTGGTTTGTTTCTTTGGTTCACTGAGAGATGAAGAACTTATTTCTGAATTCTCAACCTCATTTCAATGAGCAACCATGGCCACCCAAATTAAAGAACCACCATTAATGCCATTGCTTGGGATGATATGTGGATAACTGGATATATCATAACCTTAGCCATACCTCTTTACCTCCCCGTGAAGATAATAATGTGGAAAGGGATATCATAAAAAGGGTAAAAGAGCTTCAGAGGGAGACGTTTCTCAATTCTCAAAACACCAAGAGTGTCAAATCAAAAAATGTGGGGCTTCTACTTTTCATGAAATGTTTAGTGGTATGATGCAATAATTTTCAGTAAGAAATAATGTTGAAAGAGTATACTTCTAGAGAAAAATGAGAGCTAGAGAGAACGTTTTTTGCATTCAATATTTTCAAACCCTACAACTATCCCCTAAGAAGGGTATTTATAAAGGAAATATGGGTTGGGCTTCCAGACCTTGAGTCAGAGAGACCTGATTATGATGATGAACCGTTTATAGGCTGTTTACAAGAAGTTTATTCTGCTAAGTACAATGTGTAGCTAGATGCTAAAGGCCCAGTCCAAGGTGGCCAGACCGAGGTGTCCAGGCCGAGGAGGCCTGAATGAGGTGACCATTCTTGGATTGATTCTGATCCATGTCTGGAGTTCTTTATTTCTAAGTATCTTTCTGTGGCTGATCCTCGTCTGGCTGGGGGGGGGGGGGGCATGCTGATGGGGTACTTGAGTAGGATGTAACCTTGTTTGTGTATCCCTGAGTATGTGGATCGTGGATCCAGGTCCATATACTCTATCAGAAGTCTCTCACTCTCTAAGTCGAGAGGTGTCAAGATGAGAGTGAGTAGAGCAGTCTCTCACTCTCTAAGTCGAGAGGTGTCAAGATGAGAGTGAGTAGAGCAACATGTGTCATGTTTTTGCTATTTATTTGTGTTTGGTCGAGGAGGCGTTAAGTTTCCTATCTGGCGTGTTCTTTGTTCAATGATGTTTGACTTTTTTCGACCAGGCTGAGGCATGGCTATCTTACGCCGAGATGTCTTTGCCTTTGTGGTGGATCTAATTTTGAATCTTTTGTTTCTAGCCAAGACGAAGTCCCCCGGTCCCCTACTTCATCAAGCCAAGAGAATTTCGGATTGAGGAGTAGGCAATGCATGAAGTCGAGGTGCAACCTATGAATGGGCTCGTGGATCCAACCTTTCTGGCGAACCTTGACTAAGGAAACCCTGTGGAAGAATCCTTTGACAAAGGTTGCTGGTCAAAGGCTCACCGACGGGCTTGTTAGAGGTGCGTTTCTCAAATTTTATATACCTCTGATGAGGTCAATAGAAGTTCTTCTTAGTCAAGTTGAATCTGTAGGGGGCATGCTGCTTTGGCATTCTTTTCTGCTGGTCGAAAAGTGGTGTATGATGTAAAGTTTTTACCATGATGTGAGACAAGCTGTTGTGGTGCAGAGTTCCTTTGGCCAACGTGTGTCTAGTTAATCTGGTGATGAGTGTCCTCTTCGTGGAGCTTTCCCTTGCATTTCTCTAGGGGTTTCCTTTCGACTATCTGAGACACCGACCCCCAGATTCTCCGGTGGCGAGTTAGGCCTCTGGTCATTAGGCCATCCCCCGAGTCTCTCTGACACTAGCCGGCGTTGCGTGCCCCTTAGCCTTTTGAAGGAAGAGGTGTTGTCACGCTCATGGATGGGTTCAACGTGAGGAGGTGAGGTGACTATGTGTGATGCAGTGTCCTATGTGGCAATGCCCTCGTTGTCGTACTTTAGGAACTTGGCAGTGGGTACAGGTGGGGGAGACAACGCTGTCTTATTCCCCCATCTTATGTATGAGGGTGCTCAAGGTCATGGGATTCTGTGTGAGGCTTGCAATGAGGACATAGAGTGCTTCCTGCCCGTCCATGAGGGATGGTTTGTTGCGTCTAGGTGGGATCACTCATTTCTTCGTTGCTCCCCTCAATGTCGATGCGGACATCAGGGGCAATATGTTGATCTGGTTGCTGATAAGTCCATTTTTGTACTTATTTTTCTTATCAAATTTAAGTGATTTTGGATTGAAAAATAGAAAAACAAGGCATGTTTTATATATTTTGGTTCAAGTTTCGTGAAATGAGGTAAAAAATCACGTCCATGATATGTTTGACGAAATTTCGGGTCAATTAAGCATACAATGAGTCAATTTGAGTGAAAAATGATATCATACCGAAAGAAGGAAGCAGAATTTCAAAGTGATCCAGAAGGGAAAGTTGAAGAGCACAAAATACAGAACAAGACAGAAAAAAAATCTCACAGGCGCCCAAATAGGCGCCCAGATTGGCCGCCTTCCAGGCCGCCTACGCTATTTTTGGAAAGTCAACATTTTTGGAATTTTGACCGGACCGGAGAAGACCGAAGGCTGCCGACACTAGACGGAAGGCGACCGCCTTCGGTGACCGCCTGCGGCACAAGGCGACAAACCAACCACCGGCCGGTGGGATTTGACAGCAGGCGGCCAGACAGGAACGGCAGGCGGCCGCCTGCTGGACCGCCTGCGGCGGATGAAGAGACCGGCGCACGTTCGGCTGCCGGTGATGGGACGGAAGGCGGCCGGAGCAAGGTGGCAGGCGGCCGCCTGGTTGGCCGCCTACGGTATTTTTGCTGCTATAAATAGCCCGACTTTTGCTGAACTCAAACACACCATTCTTAGCCCGAAACTAGTTCAAAAATGTCTTCTTCTTCCTCTTCAAAGCTCGGATTTCCACCATTGTTGCACCTTCAACTTCAATCTTTCATATCTTTCTAATTTTAGCTCCAATTTGTAAGTTCTTTATATGAAAATTCATCCTCTCGTCGTGTAGATTCTGAATATATTGTTTTTATTTCCCAAATATTTGTGAAAAATTCTCTGAATTAATTTTAATAGTTTCATATTTTCCATTTTAATTCAAGAAAATTAGATCTTGTTGTTATATTAATCTCCTACTTAGACAACCTCAATACCTAGTATAAATAATGTTTATTTGTGAAAGAAACGAATGCTTAGATGTTGGGAGTATTCACTTTAATATTTTCTTGTGTTGTTATTATTTATGATCATGTCTTATTTTATATGTAAAATGTTAAAATTAGTAATGAGTTGTTGCAGTTAATTTACTCTTGGGCATGAATTGAATTAAAGGAATATGGATTGACTTGTTAACCAAAAATTAGGGGTTAAAATTAATTGGACTAGTTATTCAAAATTGATGAAATAGTAATTAATAGTTGTTAGCCATTCTCATTAATTAAAATTTGGAAAATTATTTCTAACTTGTCTATGGGATTAGAAAATAATTTGAGCCAACCATATTTAAGCACGTTAATAAGGCCTAGAAATAGGAAATTTTAATGAAATGGATTTACATCTTGTCTATGAGAATTAAATTCAAATTGCTTAATTAATGAGTTTAATTAGTTAATGAATTTGGCTATTTTTATTGAACAAAATATTGGAGAATTATTTCTGTCTTGTCTATGAGATTAGAATTTAATTCAAGCCAACCATTTTTGAATACATTGATGAAACTATAAATAGGATAAATTAATGAAAGTAATTTCTATTCTTGTCTATGAGAAAAGAAATTATTAGTCCAATTTTTGTTTTAATTCCCCTAATTACTAGGTCCAAGAATATATCCATTTCTAATTATTCAATTCATTGTCCTTCCTTGATCAATCCATTTAGAGTTTAATATTTTTCATTTAGTTTAGTTTTGAACCATCATCAGTATTTGCATAATTTAAATTACTTTCTTTTTAAAAAAAAAACTAGTTTAGAAAACCAATCAAAAGTTTTAATTTGGAAAGCTTCTAATAATTTGCGATAACCTGTGACTGGGCTTAAAATCAAGAAACTCATCCGCCATTCCTCAAGAGACACGATACTCAGGGAAAAACTGAAAGGTTAGACTTCGTTTTACTACAACGCCGCGAAAGCGGTTATCAGTTGCGGAGGTTGGTCGTGGGTTCGACCATGTTCTGAAGTTCGGCCTCTTCGGTCACCTTCTCGGCCGTGGCATCTCTCAATCTATTGTACACGGGGGTCCTGGAGAACCATGTTGATGGAGGTCTTGTTTGACTTGATCTTTCTTATGTTTTAGTAAGTAGTGTCTGGTAGCGACGTGAGTACTAATTTGATTGTTCTAGCACTCAATGAAAACACCAAATGATAGGGTATAATTCTAGACAGAAGTGAGAGCTAGAGAGAAAAAGTTCTTTACATTTAATGTTTTTCAACCCCCTACAACCAACCTCAAGGGAAAGTATTTATAGAGGAAATATGAGTTGGGCTCCCAAGTCTTGGACATGGGAGACCTGATTACAATGAGGGTTCGTTTATAGAATGTTTAAACAAAGTTTATTATGCTAAGTACGATGAAAAGCCTTAACCGAGGTGTCCAGGATGAGGTGACCAATCTTGGATTGATTCTGATCAACGTCTGAAGATCTCTATTTATGAGTGTCCTTCTGTGGCTGATCCTCGTATGGACGAATAGAGCAATGCCAAGTGGTACTTCAGTAGCTTGTAACCTTGTTTGTGTATCCCTGAGTATGTGGGCCGTACCCATATACTCTATCAAATGTCATTGAGGAAGTTGAGAAAGTTGCTACTTTGGTACGTGAAGAATATGACAAATGTGAATATGAGTGTAATAAGTTCAATGATGCTCATACATCAAAATATAGTATTGAAGATGGCATGAAAAAGTTGTGCACTTTACGCGGTCTAAATCCACTTACTCTTGAGGTTTTATATGTTTGCTTGCTTATTGAGGATCCTGAGACGAAGCTATTTTCTTTAGATTACCACATGTTGATAACAATATTGCATATATTATATTTATATGTATGCTGGGCGTAAGAAAAGTCCAACTAGTGTTGCATAGTTGTGGTGAAGTGTATATTTACTTTTTCATTAGACATGTTTGACATTTGTGACTTGTTTTGATTTTTTTTGTTATGTGATATGGCACATTTTAAACATTTATGTGACTTCAATGTTATTATTATTGATTATAATTTAATTTGAAATGTTTACATTTATAATGTATGTATTTTATTGTAGGTGTTCATGGATAATTAAAGCATGCAAAGTAGACAACGTTTTCTCATATTTCAGCAACAATATCTTTTACATCACGAATACTTTGATATAGAGAGTGAAAATTTGAATATGATGGCTACTATGATAGCTTATATGTGTGAGTATTATTATTTCAAAAATTTATACAAGGAACCATGCATGACGTTTTATATGTCTGGAGGAAAATGGATGGATGGGGGTGATAAATGGTCATGGAAACAAATGTTTCAATGTGTTTAAAATGACACTAAGTACATTCCGTCATTTATGTGCAGATTTAGAGACTAAACATGGTTTGAGACCTTCAAGTAAGGTTTAAGTTTCGAAGAAAGTGAGTTTATTCGTTTATGTATGTGTTAGTAAGAGTGCCTCTAACAGAGGTACACAAGAACGTTTTCAACATTCTGGTGAAACTGTGGGTAAAATTTTCATAGAATTTTTGAGTGCTATGGATGGACTTTCTCGGGACATTCTTGTCCAAATTGATCCAAAATCAAAACATATTCCAACACAAATCGTCATTGATGATAGATATTACTCACATCTCAAGGTAAATGAGTAAATATCTCAAACAAAATAAAATTGTTATGAGCATTAATCTAATCGAACTTATTGAATTCTTTATAATATGATTGTATCAGAGTTATTGTTGATACATACATTATAATAATTGTGCTTGAGGAGGATCAAATGCACTATTTACATATGTTCTGACGTCACCAATGGTTACCTGTCGGTGCAATGGACTGTGGCACTTAATTTGCCTATTCTACAAGGTTGGGAATGACATGTTAGACTATCAACGATTACTTTTAAGGTAGCAGTAAGCACAATGATTCACATAATTATAAAATTTATCTCTTCGTGTATTTCATACTAATATTGTTGTAGTTTTATTATGTATCGTTTCACTTTTAATTAGTTTCATTGTTTGTGGTTGTGGAAATTACATAGACACTTTTGGTGTAATTAGTTTATTTTGCTAGATAGATGTAATTTGTTTAGATTATGACTATTCCGAGCTTAAAACAAGTCAAGATCATCCAAAGGATCGAGATTGGACCCCAAAAGATCAAGGAAAGTGCAAGGGGACAAGATAAAAAGAAGATTGGAAAAATATTTCATATACCCGTTCGGTTATTGAGTTGATTCGGGTGTCAATATCAGAATCTGGAGATACCAAAAAACGTGCAGGATTTTGAAGATTTGGCTCATACCCGACCGGGTATGCTGATATACTCGACCGGGTATGCCGACATACCCGACCGGGTATGCCGACATACCTGACTAGGTATGTCCTGAAAAGTGACTTTCCGGGAAACTGCCTAAAATATCCTATCGGGTACCCTATATACCCGGTCGAGTACACAACCTTGCCACCTCCAAACACCTATAAATACACCTCTTTTCCTTCACAATAAAATAACCAATTCTCATATACTTCTAAGCTTAGTTTAGACAAGTATTTCGTTTATATTTTCTAGTATGTTTAGTCTCCAAATGAGGAGCTAAATTCTTCCATCTTGATTTTGCTACATTGAAGCTTATTGATTTGTAAGTTGTGAGTTATTTTCTTTAATCATCTTCCTTGAATATTAATCACATTCCTATTTTATATCATCCAATATTAATATTTTGAGCATTACTTAAAGGATCAACTAATTTTGTTTCATATACGGAGTATTAATTATTACTAGAATCGATCGATTGATACGCTTGTTATTCATTCGATCCTTTCAAAGGTAGTAAACATGGATTATTATAATGCATGCGTCTCATGGTTAATAATCTAAGAGGAATTAATTATATTGATTAAACCAATAAACCATTTGTGTCGAGGTTATCAATCTGATCTCAATCGATTTCATCTTAAGTTTTATTGCTACTATCGGATCAATATACGGCGCGTGTTCTATATTGACTTGATTGATAGTAAACTTTATTAATGATCGCGCCTCGTTATTAATAACCACCCTCGATGAATTGGATATACTCCACGATTGAGTATTCGAGAGGAAGATAGTTAAAGATATAACCGGGATCAACGAACATTTCATTAAATGGATATAAGCAAAACCAAGTTTCCATCTCTATTAATTAGACTCATACGGTATAAGTTGTTCATTTAAGTGTTAAAGTTAATTAAAATCAAACAAACCTAAAAGCCCCATTCTTCCCATTTTATTAAAAGAGAAAAATGGTTAAAGTGCCGTCACATTTTGATATTAAATTGTGATTAAATTGTATTTATTTTGAGGCACACAATGATTAAAGTGCCGTCACATTTTGATATAATTTTCATACTCTAAATAATTTCGTATTAAATAATATCATTGGTCAAAGTTGATTGTGGTTGACCCAGAAAAATCAATTTGACGAATCTTTTCAGGACGAAGGGAGTATAAAATATAGTGCAATATATATGCGATTTTCCAAGATCGAGTTTTAAGTTAATTGGTAGTGGCAGAAGAAGTGAATTCAATTAACTACAACCAAAGCAATGAGTATATAGAAATGAAACAACAATTGTAAATTTGTATATATGATTATATGAACTACCAATTTCAGTTTCACAAACATAACATATACGATAGTACAATACAAAAAGGAAAAAGCATCAGGGGAAAAGAATGATCAAAACATACATATACTGGCTAGTATATACTCTAAGTAGCTACTTTTTAAAAAATAGCAACAATTATGTACTGTAATTAATAATTAACTACCAAT
Organism: Cuscuta europaea; assembly: GCA_945859875.1. Lineage (NCBI taxonomy): Eukaryota > Viridiplantae > Streptophyta > Magnoliopsida > Solanales > Convolvulaceae > Cuscuta > Cuscuta europaea. The sequence goes on from CAMAPE010000051.1 coordinate 9,469,122, forward strand.
ATGAATTTCTCAAACACAAACTATATATAAGGATTAAGGAATACTAACAACTAAAGAATGTATACAGAAGCATGAATTCAATCAAATTAAAAATATCATAATATATAAAAAATCAATCAATCATTTTCTTGAACGTAAAATACATAAAAGTTATTATAGCATTTGCTTCATGCGGTCATGCCCAAAGGCCCGCAGAACGGCAATGCCGCAGAGACCGTGTTAAGTTGTAATTACAAACTAATTAAGTGATTAGGGCACCGGCCGTATTTACAAGACAACAAGTGATAACCACAGTTTGCCGTCAACTCGGACGGACCATATTTGGACCTTTGTACCTACGACGAGTCCAAAGCTGCCCTTAATTTCATTCCACTTGCCGGTCACCATTAATGACACGCTGGTTTTCCCGCTCTTCTTCGGCATCACCCATCTCCGAAAGTCAGCTTCCTGCTTTACGATTGCACCATTGACGGCCCCGATCAGTGACACTTTGAGTGAGCCCACATTCTTGCCATTGTTGTGGCGCGTGGCCAGCCTTTCCTCCTCTTCCGCCGTCAAGAAATCCGTCCGTCTCAATTGTTTCACAGGGAGGGCCAGCCGGTTTTGGCCGGGCTTCAAATCGGTCGTCGTTATCTTCTTTTCGATCAGCAGCATCTCCTCCGCTATTTCCGCGCCGGGGCCCGCAATTTGACGGATTCCGTCCCTGAATCTCCCCGGCATGGGCCCTGCCTCAACCGCCACCGGCTGCTGGTTCTCGTCGTCGACGACCCGCTTCTTGGCCGCCCTTTTCTTCTTATTTCCGGGACCTCCTCCAATTATTGACACTCTTTTGAAGCCGGAGAGGCCACATTTCAAGACGGAACCTGCGTCATGCCTTCTACTTCTATTAGGACGGCTCCTCTTCTTCCTCGGGATATATACCGATGTAGGAGAGGAGGAGGAGGAAGAAGATGAATTACTGTAAGGGGTTTTCTCCATCTGCTCCAAAACAGCCCCACAGACGGCGGCGAGGAGGTCCATATTGGAATAGCCCTCCCGCAGCTGAACGTACCCTCCGCCTGGAAGCGGCGAGAATATCATCTTCCCCGCCATGATCGACGATCAGTGATTGAATTAAGCTACAATACTGCACTTTAATTACTTCTTTTTATTTGTGACAGCGGACAAATGGTATGAAAAATCGGGAGATAGCAATGAAATATATATAGGGTTTGGAAACGATCATCTGCTTAGCTTAGGGTTTCTTCGTAGAATTCCGTATTTTCATCGATTTTTTAGTTTCCAAAAACCAAAGCAATTAATTAGAAAGTAGTCAAACACTAGGATTGGGAAACTAGTTAGTTAGTTATTTAATTATTACACTACGATTTGGAATCCCCCAACTGATTTTCTGCCGATGGACTCCTTTCTTTTTGTCCAAGTATGGTCTATGGTCGATTATTCATCAGCAAGTTGTTTATTACAACGTCCCAAACTAAAAGTAAAATCATTTCCGAAGTTCCTAATAATTTTATTTATAAATTAAAGAATGTATGGCTTAAGTTAAATAAAGAGTACAAAAACACGAAATCTTTTCAATAAAAAATGAGACATCTTAAGTGTAGTGTTATAATAATAACTTGATCATATCAATTAGATTCAATTTTCACATTTAAGTAACCATGACACTTGTTCATTATTAAGTAACATATTTTGTAAATAACTTTTATTTCTAATATTGAGAAAAAAACATCTTCGTATATTATGAAGTGTGTATATTTTATTCCTCTACGATGTATAAAAAAAATATCTTAAGTTATATACTAGCCACACCATATGCGCGAAGCAAGAAAATTAAAACTCAAAATAATTACTACATACATACACCATATTGTAACATTATTTTTGCAAAAATACTTCGTATAGACCGATCCCAACCAAGAATACATACTCTATGTGCATATCCTTTGTCACCCAAACTCTACGCACGGTCATTGGAACCATGTCTACACCGGTTACTGATTACTCACAACTGCATAAGGAAGTGCAATGATTGTTTAAATGATTAGTGTTAATTTGACATGGGTCAGGTGAAATAAACATCGTAAACTATTCATAGGATATGATCAAAATTTTGGATGAAGAATTATTATCTTTTGGAGTATTAATTTGTGGTTATAATTTTGGTTTATGTTCTTATTGTTGTAAAAGTTATTAATTATAGGACTAACCACCATCATGGAATAATTCATTAATTATAGGGCTAATTATATGATAAGGAATGATAAGAAGAAACGTTGAATTGGAATTGAGAATATGTAGAGTTTATAATTTACATTATTTTGGATATTCACATGTATTATTGATATTGTACGATTAGAGTCCCGTCCACGTGAATTAAAGTTTCATTATTTTAAAAAATTGAAATATTTCAAAATTGAGCGTACATTATAATGTGAACTAATTATGACTACTGCCACTAACAGCCATCCACGTGAATTAAAGTTCCCTAAATATTTCAATGTGTGGAGCCTACATAATGTCAAAGTGTTAGTTATTTAAAGTTTTCTGCCTACTTTTTTTCCTTTTCCATTATAGCTGATTCATCTCCTTTTTATTTGAAACTAATTAAATGTTTTCATAGATGATAGAATTATTGTTGACCAATAACAGAGTGACATATGTTAGCAGTTCTAAATCATGTTTTACTAAATAAAATAATAAATTTAAATATTTAATGAAAATTGGATTACTTATATGTGTCACGACTATAGTGTAAATGTGCATTTTCTATAAAGCACATATAAACTCAAAATTTATTATAAATATTATATATCATTGATTTATAGCTCAATTATTATAATAGTTTTTATATATGTGTAATTTAGTGTCATATGAAAGATCATAAAATTTTACGATTTTTTAATTATATATGTTTTGCTAAATTTGGAGTGATGCAATGAGTGATCGAGTTGATTTGATTAAAAGGAACAGCAGTGATGCACCAAGTGAATAGCAAAAAACACCGAGTGAATAGCGGTGATGCATTGAGTGCACTTAGATTACTTAAATGATTTAGTAGCGGTGATAATGAAATTTTTATTAACCAATATAAGACTCACACATCATTGATTCATACTTCAGTTTTATTATACAAAACTTATGAATTTCGATACATTTCTCATAAAAATTGGAGTACAAAAGAAGAAGAAAAAATCTCCTCCCCTTTCTCTAAATAAGTTGACGTGATTAAAGCTGTGAACCAATTATGCACCAAGTAAATAGCAGCGAAGCACCAAGTGAACTTGAATAAATTAAATGTTACAGTAGTGGTGATAACAAAATTTATTAACTAATAAGAAACAGACATATTACTGATTTATAACTACATTTTATTCTATAAAATAATATAATTTTATTTTTATATATATGCAATATTGATGGCACATGAAAGATCAATGAATTTTGATATTTTCTCCTTCACTTTCTCCAAATGAGTTGACGTGATTAATATGAATAACACTTATGCACCAAGTGAATAGCAGAGATGCACCGAGTGATTTTGGATTAATTAAATATTTTAGTAATAATGATTACAAATCTTTTATAAACCAATACGAGACTAACACCTCATTGATTTTTAACCCAAATGTATTGTATAAAATAATGTTTTTATTTTTATATATGCAATATTGATGCCATATGAAAGATAATAGAATGTTATAAATTTTGATGTATTTTCTGTAAAAATTGGAGTACAAATAGATAAGTTTTAATACATTTTTAAATTTTTTTTTTCTCTTTCATTTTCTCCAAATGAGCAGTGATAATAGATTTTTTTATAATTCAATAGAATTTTTAACTCGGATTTACTATATAAAATACTACCTTCATCCCATTCAAAAGTTCATGTCTACTATTATCTGGTCAACATAAAGTCTTCTTAATCTATTACTTTATATATCCAATTCTTATCAAATTTGAGTTTTTCTTTTGCGACATTATAAAACTTTTGATGTAGTCTCTGGATATGTAAATTTTATTTACTAAAGAGAATCTAATTATGAATATGATCAATTAACTTTATGGTCAACTAAATATCGTAAACCATGTGGAATCTTTCTACGGGACGTAGAGAGATATTTTTATTTTTACATATATGATATTGGTGTCATATGAAAGATAATAAAAAGTTATGAATTTTGATATATTTTTTGTAAAAAATGGATTATAAATATAACAGTTATATCACTTTAAAAAGAGAGATTATTTCTCCTTTTTTGCTCCAAATCGGTTGTGATGTAGGGAGTTTTTTTGTTTTGAAATAGCCATGTGGTGTAGGGAATTAATTAATTGTTTTAATTGTTGTGATAATAGAATTTGATCTATCCAATAGGAAGCTGACACATCATTAGTTTTTAACTCAACTTTACTATATAAAACTATAGATAGTGACAATATATATTATGCACCACTATATGTAGAGCCTGTTTGATAACACTGAAATCGGTTGATTGTAGTCATGACTGTATTGGCTGATTCTGCTGATTTATGAAAAAATCAAATATATGAAGTTCTCTATAGTAGCTTCAGTCGATACAGGCAGAAAAGTAACTTCAATCTTACTTTTTCTGCTGATTTACTTTAGTATACATAAAAATAACTAAAATGATCCTCTATAGTAGCTTCAGTCGATACAGCCAGAAAAGTAACTTCAATCTTACTTTTTCTTACTATTAAACATTTCAGCGCACGAAATCAAAAGTTACGTATTTGATGAAAAAAATTGGCTGATAAGCCGAAAAACAATGTTACCAAACGGGCTCATTCTTTCTAAAAGTGTGTGGTGATTTATTCAAGGTGCCAAATACTTTGGCACCACATTTAGAGGTGACTATTGTACTCACTCCCACAATATGTGAGAAATTAGGTGAGAGTTTAAATTGATATCAGTTTTAAATTGAGAAACGGGCTTCTACTGCCACGGAGCGCATCCACGTACAATGCTGATGGCGTTTGACTCCCTACCGTCTCTTCTTCGTCATTTTCCTCCAAAACTTAATCCCCTTCAACCTATTCCATTTTCTTCCCACTATGGTGACCTTGGTCACTTAAATTTTTTACACACTCTTCTCTCTCATTATTTTTGATATATTCCACCATTATTAATTTATTTAATTTGAAAAGGAATACTCCATATAAAATCCATACTTGACCCACTGTAATTATTTATTGTGAAAAAATAAAAATATAATTATTTAAAAAAAATTGTTACATATCCTTAATTTAGAGGAAAAAATGTTCTAAAACAGATAAAATAAGGCAAGAAGGAAAGAAATGGTAAATTTTGAAGTAACTAAACATATCCTTCATTGGTGTCTATGTATAGAGAAAAAAAATCTAACTTTTTGATATAATTTTTTTATATAAATTAAATTTAATGCATAATAAAGGAAATTAGAGAGTTAGGGATAGTTGATGGGGTTGGTTCCAAGTAAAATGCCATAAGTGATATCTAATTGGTTAGTTACAATGCAAATGTCAGCTCCCGTTCATGGCCTTCCTTTTTGATCCATCACTTTGTGATCTTCCATTGTGGGGATCAAGTGGGATCAATTTTTTGATCCCCCCTATGCCCTTCCCATAGTGGGTGCTCTGATAGGCCACCAGACAATTGTCGGAGCATCGTTGGCCGTAGCCAGAGACGGATCCAGGATTTTGAGTCGAGGGGGGCGAAAATTTTCATTAGTGTAGGAGATATAAAAATTCACTAGAGTAGCGGGGCGATTTTTTTGCTAGTGTAGCGGGGCAAAAATTTTCACTAGTGTAAGGCTCTGCGGCTATTTTAATTCAAAAAAATTCATTAATACATGCATGACGATATTTAAATCTATATATTACATTCTAATTTTAGCAAATCAATGGAAAATGATATAAAAATAAAAAAGGATATATAACATTTTATTTAAATATAAAAAGTTTATAAGGTACACATTCACCAATACTTTTAAAATAACTTCAACATTGTTTAACTACATGAGTCTTCTAGAAATAAAGAATTGATTTTTGAATTACAATTTTTGGCTACCATGGAGGGTGTATGATATTATTATTTTTAGAATAATATCATATTGCTAATTCATATATATATATTGCATATTATATTTGTATTAATGCTAAAATAATTAAAGTTTATTATCTATGGAATAAAGCCTTTGTAGAACGTAAGAAGTAAATGAATTGTGTAATTTAATGCACTACAACAAAGTGGGTCTTTCGCGTCGACATTTTGTTGACGCAAAAAGTAGCAAATCGACGCAAATAACTTATTTGCGTCCACCTGTCGACGCAAAAAGGTCGACACAAATATTCGGACGCAAATAGTTCTTTTGCATCGACCGTATGCGACGCTAATAATAAAAACATATATGCGTCGACATGTGAACGGAAAAGATAGTACGGGTATAATCAGCTACATGTCGACGCAAAAGACTATAACATTAAATGTGTCAACGCGTCGACGCAAATAATCAGATCAATTGCGTCAACATGTTGACGCAAAAGATGATATCCTCATTTAATTCTACCAAATTTTTGCGTCAATGTGTCGACGCAAATAATTAAAAAAAATTGTATATGTTCATTTTATTTTGTCTATTTGCTCCTGTTACACAATTTTTAATCAAGATCAAAGTTGACACAATCAAAATGACAAAATCTAAGATAATTCCCAACATATCAATTCATTGAATGTCTAATAATATTAAATTAACGTCAAAATTAAAGTAATTCATGTCAAACAAAGTCATAATTCAAGCAAATATAAATTCATCCACCTTAACAAATTAGAACGCATATTAAACATGCTTTCACTAATTCTAATCATCATCATTGTGGCTCTCATCAGGTTGATTCGCACTGGACATCGAAGGAGCATCGCTTCCGGAGGCGCGTGAAGGCAACTGAAAGCTGGGAATAAAATGTCGTAGAGCACTGAGTATCAATTCCTGATTTGCCCGCAATTCACTTATCTGAGCATCACGGTGATCTTGCAATGTAGAAGTAGCACCATCTTCCAAGCGACACGATGCACTCTTTGACAGTGTAGGGCCTACTCCACTTTGTCGTCCTCGATGATTCTTCAAGTTTCGGTTCATGATCTCAATTTCATTTATTGATGAAGATGACCCTGCTTGTTCTAGTTGTGTCTGGTACTCCTCGCTCATTCGGACCTATCAAATTATATACCATTACAAATCTAGATCGCCACCACCACGGCACCACCGAGCTTATCTCGCGACCAACGGACTGACCTTGGCTAGCGAGAGACATTTTGAAATAAAAGTTCTATTTAGGGAATAAAAATATACCTACTTCTGTTTGGGAATGTAAGTAATAATTTACTCCTATTTAGCGCAATTATTCTTGTTTAATTTAGTGACAAAAATTAAGCGAGGATCGTGAATTATGATGTTTTTACTTGAACTTATTTCTGTCTCAAATCAGACCAGATTAGACCTAACAAGACTTAAACAAACTGGACCAGATTGGACCAGACTTCGATAGTTATAAAATACACATAGATCAACCAGATAAAATCAGACTTAAACAGTCCGTAGATTTGACCACAAAAATATGTCCACCTTATCCTTTGAAATTAGCCTTAACCTTTGATAATAATAAAAGATTGAAAATTTCTTAATTTCTCGCTTTCAATTAGTATGTTTACTGCAATTAATATTGTAATCCACATTATTTGCATGAAACTGAAGTCCTAGTAATGGGAGATTTCAACAAATAGGAGCCAAATGTACGGATTTTCCAAAACTAAGACCGAAGATTCGCGTAAGACTCAACTACACCTGCATTGACAACAATACCTTTACCTTTAGAAAATATCAGACATTAAAAAGACAATAAATACACAATAAGTAGACAATAAATAAACAATAAATTTTGATAAAAATAATCTATTCAAATCCAAGTGTGATCGGCTCGAGTACGACTGCGACGACAGAGTTGAACCGCGACTTGGACGGTGAGGCAAGGCAGAGACCTGGACGGCGAGGCGGAGATCTGGACGGCGAGGCGAGGCAGAGATCTGGATGGCGAGGCGAGGCGAGGCGAGGCGGAGATCTAGAGGAGAGGCGAGGCGTCGAGCGGGAGGGCATCTGCGGTCGAAGGTGGATGTCTGCGTTCCATCGCGGGGAGAGAAGCTGCGTTTGGGGATGAAGTCGATGCAAGGGTGGAGGGTAGAAACGGGAAAAAACTAAGGTTCCTAAAACTAGAACTAAATAGAGCATACGGATTGAAAAAAATTAAGTAGGTCCTAATAATGTAAACTTTGTATGATTTGGTCCTATTTTGCACAATTTTCCCCTAGTAATAGTTATTTTAACACCGTAGTTTCTTTATTTTCTCCCACGTTTACGACATTATTAGAAATTTGTGTACTTTATATCTTTTACAATATTATAGGTAATATTCATAAAAAGGTCATCATATTAATTATATTAACAAATAAGGAGCTAAATTCTTCCATCTTGGTTTTGTTACATTGAAGCTTATTGATTTGTAAGTTGTGAGTTATTTTCTTTAATCATCTTCCTTGAATATTAATTACATTCCTATTTTATATCATCTCATATTAATATTTTGAGCATTACTTAAAGGATCAACTAGTTTTGTTTCATATACGAGGTATTAATTATTACTAGAATCGATTGATTAATACGCTTGTTAATTATTCATTCGATCCTTTCAACGGTAGTAAACTTGAATTATTAATGCATGCGTCTCATGGTTAATAATCTAAGGTGAATTAATTATATTGATTAAACCAATAAACCGATTGTGTTGAGGTTATCAATCTCAATCGATTTCATCTAAAGTTTTATTGTTAATTAATGAACGTGTCTTGTTATTAATAACTACCCTCGATAAATTGGATATACTCCATGATTGAGTATTCAAGAGGAATATAGTTAAAGATGTTACTGGGATCGACGAACATTTCATTAAATGGTTATAAGCAAAACCAAGTTTCCATCTCTATTAATTACACTCATATAAGTTATTCATTTTAGTTTTAAAATTAAGGGAGATTTCCCAAAATAGGAGTAAATGAAGTTTGAAATTCCAAAATAGGACTACCTTGTTTTTATTCCCGAAATGGGACTAACATGACAGAATTTATTGTCATCTTGTAGCCGTGACTGCCAAATAATTGCAGTACAGTGCATTTAACATGACAATATTCATTATAATTAATGACAGTATTTTTCAATCATGACAGTATTTTTCATACATGCCAGTAATAACTCCTATTTTGGGAAGAAAAACATACTAGTCCTATTTTTGGAATTCCAAGTGTCATTTGCTCCTATTTTGGGTAACTTCCCTAAAATTAATTAAAATCAAACAAACCTAAAAGCCCCATTGTTACCATTTTATTAAAAGAGAAATATTTCGTTCCCTACGGATACGAATCTTACTACACTATACTACGATATTAGTGCGAGTATTGTATTTATTTTGAGGCACACAACGATTAAAGTGTCGTCATATACTCTCTTCGTCCCTTTTTATTTAATTAAACTTGAATTTTTAAATCAAAGAAGTTAAACTTTGACCGATTATATACTTATTGTTGGGCCGTGAGTATGCGATGCCAGCAATCTGCTAGCCTGCCGGTGCAATCGAACCGTGTGGCGCTTCGCTTGTGCTATAAAGGGGAAGGAGCGTGCTACACTATCAACGATTGCTTTTAGTGTAGCGGTAAGCGCAACGATCCACCAGTGGTATCAGAGCCAAGGTCACGGGTTCGACCCCCGGCAACAGCATGCTGGACATTTGAGGCTGGCAGGTGCTGGGGGGAGATTTTTGGGCCGCGGGTATGCGGTGCCAGCAATCTGGCAGCATGCCGGTACAATTGAACCGCGTGGCGCTTCGCTTGTGCTATAAAGGGGAGGAGCGTGCTACCCTATCAACGATTACTTTTAGTGTAGCGGTAAGCGCAACGATCCACACTTATACACGGTAATATTGGTAATATGAAAACGATATGAAAATGTTTTTGTTAAATATTATCATAAAAGTATAAATGTATTGAGTTTCACATAAATATATTAGTTAAAGTAATGGATATATGTTGATAGAATTGACCGGATAAACCTCCAACTCCCACTAACTATTAACACCGTTAGGAGCAATTGTTATTTAATAATGTTGATCAACACTATTTATTTTCATTTGAAATACTTCTAATTTTCCAACAATCCCCCACATATTTCAAATGAATATTTTTTAGATTTTGAAAATAGCTTAGAAAATTTCTGCTGGATTAAAGGAATGTGACTTTAAGTTTGTTGTCCGTAGACTATGAACCAAACCGAGACGATTAAGTCTTAATAAACCAAGCTTTTGGTGAAACGTATAGTTTCTTGAACCAACAAGCTACTATTGGTAAATCAGGGTCTTAACAGTCGTGTCTCACCCCGCACAATTTCTCGTTATTACGTCGTTGTGCGCCGTAAGGCCATGTGCGTGCTTGGTTTTCATGAGTGCTCTAGAAGTTTTGTCATGCTTCATGGAGGCGGCCCCACCTCATACTCATATAAGTGATATCATCAAGTTGTACCGCTTTTGCACACCATCCTTAAGTTAAGGACTATGATAATCATTAAGAGCTTTGAGCTCTCCCTCTCAAAGAATGCGGTACTAGCCTATATCTCACATCATGGAAATGGATAATTTTAGTTAGGCTAGCAGAACTAAATGAAAGACTTGTTATTACCCATATGAACTTGCTTCATGGGATCTCCAATCACACAAGTTGGGTTCTGATCCCCATTTGTTTCAAAGTGACATTAGTCCCATTTCCTTCGATGTTTCGGTTATCAATTTTCATCCTAGGGCTTTTGTTAAAGGAGTAGCTAATTCCTTCTGACCTCACAAAATTAATGGAAATAATTCCATTCTCAAACATCATTGCACCACTTTTAAGGGTGAATGGATATCCACTATTTTAAATTTATCTCATGTGAGTATACTCAGATGTCGTCGTTGTATCCCGCCAGTACAACGGATAACTCTCAATAAAATATAACATCAATGTGACCCTCTAGTACATCGGATAATTCTCAATGAAATATATACCATCATTGTATCATTATAGTACAATGGATAATTCTCATATAACATCATTGTACCGCTCTAGGACAATGGATATTTCTCAATAAAACATATCATCGTTGTACCAATAGATTACAACGGATAATCTCAAAAAAATACCATAATTAATTGTACCTATGAAATATCTCAATAACCGCCTTAACGCAGTTCAATGATCCCTACTTGGGTCATGAGTATATCGGCTCAATCTTCCGACAACACAAACTATGTCGGGCCTAGTATAATTCATAAAATGTAATAAACATCCAATAATTTGAGCATACTCATATTGAGCGTCACGATCACCTTTTTTTTAAGTGCATATGAAAGTCATAAGGGATACTCACGGGTGTGACATTAAAATATCCAAACCTCTTTAGAAGTCTATCAGCATAATGCTCTTGAGATAGTATAGCACCATCATCCTTCCTTGTGATTTTCATATATACCAAAAATCATTTTTGTTACCCCCAAGTCTTTTACACTAAAAATTAACAAATCATCCACATACAAGCAAATTATAATGCACACACCATTTTTACATTTAGTGTATACACACTTTGTTTTCCTGACCACTAACCACATGACCTTCCGGTTGCACCATATAAATTTCTTCTTCCTCTACTTCACCATTTAAAAATGTAATTTTAATATCCATTTGATGAATAAAAAGATTAACTCCGCCATGATATCATTTTTTTGGTATCATGCCTGTCCCAAGCCAGGATAAAGGAGGAGGGTGTTGTGGTAGGCGTGTGACGGCCAACAGTATCACTTAGTCACATCACATGACATGAATCGAAATATGAAAATCGCTAATGCTAGGTCGTCACCCGTAAGTGACGCGTCATCCCTCCGCCTGGGGGTGGTGTCAAATATGCAAGGGCGCGCTACACTTGATAGACCTGGGTGTGGTGATAAGAATGCTAAGGTTGCTAGGTCGCCGCCCAGAAGCGGCGCGTCATCCCATTGCCCGAGGATGATGTCAAATATGCAAGGGCATGGTGGGGTCCGAGATGGGGCTAAGAACAGAAGGTGGAATGCTAGATTGCGTTTTGGGACATGGAATGTTGGGTCTCTTACAGGGAAATCTTCCGAGGTAGTCGAGGTTATGAGCAGAAGGAATGTCAGCATTATGTGTGTGCAAGAAACTAAATGGGTTGGAGAGAAAGCACGCGAGATTAATCTCGGAGGTTTTAAGTTGTTGTATTCGGGGAGAGATAAGACTAGAAATGGGGTAGGCATTATTGTGGCGCGTGACTATGTTGATGATGTGGTAGAAGTCTTCAGGAAGAACGATCGCATCATGAGCATTAAATTGGTGATAAGAGGTGAGATTGTGTCTGTGGTAAGTGCCTGTGCACCACAAGTGGGATTGGATGCATCTACAACTCAACAGTTCTGGGAAGATCTTGAAGACGTGGTGCGACGAGTGCCAAGGGGAGAGAAGTTGATCGTAGGAGGTGACCTCAACGGGCATGTGGGCTCGAGTCGTGATGGCTTTGAGAATATTCATGGCGGACATGGTTTTGGCACTAGGAATGAGACGGGAAAGAACATTTTGGATTTTGCCTTGACGTATGAGTTGGCTATAATGAACACTTGGTTTAAGAAAAGAGACTCTCACCTTGTAACCTATAAAAGTGGAGCTAATAGTACCCAAATTGACTACTTCTTAGTACGGACCACTGGGAGAACTAGCTACACTAATTGTAAGGTTATTCCAGGTGAGAGTGTTGTCACTCAGCATAGGATGCTTGTGCTTGACTTTCGAGGTAAGAACCATAGAAGACAAGTTAAACAACAAGTGGAGCCAAAGATAAAGTGGTGGAGACTAGAGGGAGATCTTCAACAAAGCTTTACACACAAAATGATCGGTGAAGATGTATGGCGTATTGATAATGAAACACAGGTGGATGATGTGTGGTTATCAATGGAGTTGACCATTAACAAAGTGGCAAAGGAGGTACTAGGAGAATCTAAAGGATGTCGGCCGCCTAAAAAGGACACATCTTGGTGGAATGATGAGGTGAAACAAGTCATAAGGAACAAAAGAGATTGCTACAAAGAGTTGGGGACAAATTGGAGTGATGAGAACATAGAAGCATACAAGGAGGCTAAAAGACAAGCAAAGAAAGCCGTAAGGGAAGCACGAGGGAAAGTGAACAAGGAGTTGTATGAAAAGTTGGACTCTAAGGAAGGAGAACTAGATATTTATAGACTTGCTTGTCTTCGTGATCGCAGAACTCAAGATATTGCAAAAATTAAGTGTGTGAAGGATGTTGATCAGAGGATATTAATGGACGACGGAGAGATAAAAGAGAGGTGGAGGTCATACTTTGATACACTATTCAACGGGAACAAAACGCAAGATATCGGCGATTTGTCCATACCAGATTGTATGGTACACCGTGATTTTGTGAGAAGGATCCAAACAACGGAAGTTAAAGAAGCTCTGAGGAAGATGGGACGGAAAAGAGCAATGTGGCCAGATGGCATACCGATCGAGGCTTGGAGAAGTTTGGGAGAGAGAGGCGTCGAGTGGCTAACAAGTTTCTTCAACATGATTTGGAGAAACAACAAGATGCCAACGAGTTGGAGGAAGAGTACTCTTATCCCTTTATTTAAGAATAAAGGTGATGTACAAGAATGTGCCAACTATCGAGGGATTAAGCTTATGAGTCAAACCATGAAACTTTGGGAGCGAGTGATTGAGCAAAGACTTCGAAGGACTGTGAAGATTTCAGAGAATCAATTCGGTTTTATGCCTGGTCGCTCAACAACTGAGGCTATTCACCTTCTTCGTCAACTTATGGAGAAGTATAGAGATGCTCATAAGGATCTGCATTTGGTGTTCATTGACTTAGAAAAGGCATATGATAGGGTACCTCGAGAAGTTCTTTGGTGGGCCTTAACTAGGAAAGGCATATCACACAAGTATATCAGCATCATCATGGATATGTATGAGGATTGTACTACAAGTGTTCGTACTAGTGTAGGGAGGACTGAAGAGTTCCCTATTACTATCGGAGTGCACCAAGGATCGGCCTTGAGTCCTTTCTTATTTGTCATAGTCATGGATGAACTTACGAAGTCAATTCAAGATGATATACCGTGGTGCATGATGTTTGCCGACGATATTGTATTGATTGATGAGACGCAATTAGGTCTTAAAGCAAAGTTGGAAGTATGGCGACAAACATTGGAGAATAAGGGTTTCAAACTAAGTCGGAGCAAGACAGAGTACATGGAGTGCAAGTTTGGTGGAGGTAGAAGTAGTGGTAATAGCGGAATTACTCTGGATGGTAAGGAGATACCAGTCAGCGATATGTTCCGTTACTTGGGCTCCATAATTCAGAAGGACGGTGAGTTAGAGGGAGATGTATCCCATAGAATCAGAACAGGGTGGATGAAGTGGAAGAGTGCGTCAGGATTTCTATGCGACCGAGGTATGCCGACTAGACTGAAGGGTAAATTTTATAGGACAGCAATTAGGCCTGCATTACTGTATGGCGTAGAGTGTTGGGCGGTGAAACAATGTCACATTCAAAAGATGAGTGTGACAGAGATGCGCTTGCTGCGTTGGATGTGTGGGCATACTAGGAAGGACCGCATGAGGAATGAGACAATCAGACAAAGGGTGGGAGTAGCACCTATTGAAGACAAGATGCGGGAGTCGTGCCTACGGTGGTTTGGTCATGTGCGTAGAAGACCGAGTGATGCACCTGTTAGGCGAGTTGAGATGTGTGGAGAAGAGGCATGGAAGAGAGGGAGAGGAAGACCCAAATAGACGTGGGTTAGGGGAGTTCGAAGTGATATGCTTCTTCTGGGGTTGGATGAGGGCATGACTTTGGAGAGAACTAAGTGGAGGGCGGGTATTCACGTGAAGGAGTGATCTTGATAATCTTTTTCCCTCATCTTTTTTTTCCCTAGTTTTTTTTATCCTTATATATATGCATTATTTGCAGCCTTTTTATTTTATCATTTTTATATATATTCATCTTTTTTATATTATTTTTTCATAATAGCTTATCTTTTTATCTTTTTTCCTTCCTTTCCTTTTGGTTGTGATATCATGTATCGATTCATGTTAGCCGACCCCAATATCTTTTGGGACTAAGGCTTGGATGTTGTTGTTGTTGTTGATGATGATGAATAAAAAGATTGTGAATAAGTCAAAAAAATCATCATTAAAAGATCAATTTTTCGTAGGAAACACATTCTCAAAAAATTCTAGCATTTTTTTCCACAGCGTATAAACAATAATCACACATGCATCATTTAGTGTGTACACATTCTCCAAAAGCGATCACATTAACATCATCAATAACATAGCTTAAAGTATTGCACATTAGCACACCATTTCTTCAATTTAAGAAAGTTATATATGTGTTCCACTGTTTCAGTTTATGCAAAAAGTAGCCAAGAGTTATAAAGCTCCTTTTCACTCAATGAGATATATATGTAATAAAAATATAACTAAGCACCCCCACAATTTTAAATATTTAAAAACAGGTGCATGACCCTTCTAGAATTCATAGAGAGATAATTTATATCTCAACCTTTATTTGCACACAATGATTTCATCAAATAAAAAACTAGCCTTTTAAATTTAAATAAGATAAGATTTAGTTTATCTCGAAAAATCACCAATAAATGTGACAAAGAACTTTTAACACCTCTAATCACAGCGTAAATGCTCTAATAAAATTTATATAAATTCATCAAATATATCACAATTTTCTAGAGATGCTGCCATATCACTAAATATCGATCTTAGGATATTTAGGAGTTTTATATATCACACAAAAATAAAAGATCAACAAAAAATGTCATGTAAAACGCCAAATCTATTATATCACATAACACAATAATTAACCAACCGTAAGTACGCAGAAGCATCATCATGCAACATTTTGGAAATACTAAGCACAAAAAGTCCATTCTTACAATATATAGCCATTTCCCACAAGAACATCATTTTTTTTCATAACAAATTTGTCACAACCAAAAGAAACTTTAACCTCAACTTTTCCCAAGAGAGAAACGGAAACTAAATTAGTTCGAATCTCGGACACATGAAACACATCATTTAGTGATAAAGTTTTCCCCATTGTGAGTTTCAGAAGAACTTTCCCTTTTTCATGCATTTTAACAGTTTTAGAGTCCGCTAGATACACGAGCTCTTCACCATCTCCTATAAAAGTATAGGAGGTAAAAACATTTTTGTTTTTACAAATATGCTTGGTAGCCCCGGAGTCTACCACCCACTCATTCACATCATTAGTTTTACAACTTTGAGAAACAACCGCAATAAAATTATCATCACTACAAACCAAGTTTAAACTTGATTATTTTAGTGGGTTGTTGTTTTCCATAGTTGTCATTTTCCACTAAATAAAACAATTACATTTTTCTTAAAAATTGGTGTTAAAGCATGACTTATTGTAAGTAGGAAAATAAAGAGAGTAAGCATTATACGTAGAGATATATCCAAATACCAGTCTAAATCGCACCACAAATGCAAAAATAACATAGCCGCGATGATTGCAATGGCAATGCCTGGTGAGATCACATATGCAGACATATCCGACGCCAAATACTTTTTTGAGATTGTTGGTGGAAATGACCGGATAAACCTGCAAAAAAATGTCAGAAAATAGAATGACTCGAGTCGCGTAAACGCTGTCCTCAAGAAAGTATTTCTGACTAGCGAAAACTTTTCCCCAAGATAAAACGAACTCTTCGGCGTAAGCCGGTAACAGAACAACGAGAGTAAAGAATATTAATCCAGCAGAGTAGAATTAGAGATGTTTATGTTGTTAGCTCAAAAATAATCTATTGTCACACATGTAAACACGTATCTACTTAGAACTTAGCATCTACCAAAGTAAGCAAATATATAGAGGAAAAAATTGAACGTTATTGCAAGCTCATGCGTTAGTGTACTAACGTTCATATTAATAAATAGGATCGATGTTGGAATTAATGTTGAAAATTTCTCCAACTCCCACTAACTATTAACATCGTTAGGAGCAATTGTTATTTAATAATATTAATCAACACTATTGTTACGGGCAATGCTTAGGAGCAGCAATTAAAATGTTTTAAAATAATTAAAGAAAAACAGGTAAAGTTTTATTTATTTATTTTCATTTGAAATACTTCTAATTTTCCAACAATGGATTAAAGTGGATCAACAGAATTTTGTGGTTTTCTGTTCAATCTCATCATGATAACTCTCCACGGAAAGGGATCATGATATAACTCAGGCTAAATTCACCGAGCAACTCAAATATTACCAGATCAGATCACACCGTACCACAAGAGCCCTGCTCTTACTATCTTCTCCCCTAAACCATTCCTCACCACCTAGGCTGATTTCTCTTCTCATTTTATGTCTAAGTGTCTCGCTTCAATTTTGTGATTCATTACCCATTTCGAAGGTCAATTCATATTTGTTTCTTAAAAAAAGGGTCAAAGTTTATCATCTTTAATTGAAAAATAATGGCTAAATAAAAAGGGACGGAGGTAGTATGTGGTTTAATTACAAATTAAATCTCAATTTTACTTGTTGCATTTATTCTCTTAGGAAAGTATTACTTGATTGACAAAGGCTATCCAGAAAGATATGAGTACTTGATGTCGTACCCTAAGACACGACATCATCAATCCGAGTTTCGTGAATTATCACAACCAAGAGGATCACAAGAAATATTTAATCTCGTGCATTCATATTTAAGAAATTGTATTGAGAGAGCTTTTGGTATTCTTAATGCTCGATAAAAGATATTATGAAAAAATGCCAAATTATTCATTGATCGATCAAAATAGGATTATATGCTCATGTTTTTGCATTACATAACTTCACAAGGAAAAAAATCTTGATCCAACTTTTGGTTTCATTGATAAAGATTCTGAATTCATACTCCCTAATTTTGTTCAAACTAATTCTATACAAGGTGATGGTGAAATGAGAAATCATGAGATGAGGATTGCTTGTGATAACATTGCTTCATGTTTGATGTCACAGAGATTTTGTTCTTATTTAAACTATTATAAACTTTTGTTTAGTATCAATCTAGTGACTCCATGAGTTTTAATCATTATATTTTTATTTAGTTAATTTTAAATCCTAATTAACTCGCATACTCCCTCCGTCCCTTGAAGTTTGTCACACTTTCCCGAAACGGATGTCCCAAAATGTTTGTCATACTTTTTCAACTTCCTTATTTGGTAAACAAATCTATATCAAACAGTGCAAACTAATTCACTGGACAACCCCATTAATTCAATCTGTTAATTATAAGTTATAACGTGCTAGCAACATCTGCTCATCACGGATTTCCAAACAAAAATCCATTATGATGCCATGTATATGACTGCTTAGGGGTGGGTTCGGTTGCTTTGATTCGGTTTTCACCTAAAACCAAACACAGAACCAAAGTGAAATGTTCGGTTGGTTTCGGTTTGGTTTCGGTTTTTATTCGGTTTTTTTAAAACCAAAAGTCCATGTATGAAAATAAGAGGAGGAACAATTGGCATGCAAATTTAGTAATTTAGTCTAATACGGAGTAATTGAAAACACATTAAAGTAGCAGATAAATTAACAAATAAAGTTTTCAAAATGAACCATATAAAAGCAAGCACATAGAAGCGAAGCAGCAACATTAACCAACGTAGGCAAATCCTAATAATCAGGTAATTTAATATGCCTTTTTTAGATGATTCTTTATTACCTGGTTTGGAGAATAAGACCAGCAAAACCACTTACTCATAGAGAGTTCAGTGAATCTTATTGAACAACTATTTTTTCTCAAATGCAATTAACGGATCTATTACATAGTATATAAAATAGTAATCATAGTAGACCTCAAAAAATTATAGATAACAATAACATCATAATAATCTCAAATTGTAAAGGTGAAATGTTACCTCTGTTTAAGAGTCTTCGATTGGAATCAAATTGTAATAGATCCAAAGATGTCAACAATTGATAGAGGATTGAAAGCTGATGAAGAGAAGTTTAGTTTCTCATGAGCTCATCTCTTCTGCCGTAAATTCGAGAAGAAAATCGGAAGAAATTCAGAACTCCGCCGCAAGAGGTGAACTGCATCTGCGAGATACTCTAAGCCTCTAACTCCTCTAAGGTGCAAAACTCAAGTCTACCTAGGGTAAAAGTCAGAAGACCATAACTTGTTCAACTACTAATTGAGCCCAATGTCGGACAAAAGCCCAAGTGTATAAAATAAAATACTTAGTCTATAATGTTTCGGTTTTTCAGTTCTGTTCGGTTCTGGAGAGCCAAAACCGAATAGAAACGGTTCAGTTCGATTTTCCCTTTCGGTTTCGGTTTTTTCTCGATTCGGTTATTTTTGGTTGCGGTTCGATTATTTTTTTATTCGATTTCGATTTTCGATTTTCCGGACCCAGCCCTATGAGTACTTGACTAATTTTCACAATTGTATCTTACGGAGTAATTAATATTGAGTTGCGATGCACGATTACCTTGTTTAATGCATTAACCTGAAATCTTACTCATAGTACTCCCTCCGTCCCAGATTTTACTTCCGTTTTGACTGGGCACATTGTTTAAGAAAAATCACTGTTTTCCCTTGACTTTCCACTTCTGCCCCTGATTTTATTACCGCACACTTGAAGGGAAAAAGAGAGGGATGGGGCGTTCTGCAAGCTACAGTGTTGCTAAGTGAACACTAAAATGAAAAGTTGCCTTTTTGGGCTTACATGTCTTCTGGCGGGAGTTTTTATCCATTCCCTCCAACTTAAACATTTTAAACATGTCAAAGTTGATAAAGCTCTATATAAACCTACACATACATAGTCGTACATCATCACAAATACAACATGGAAGTTTCTGAAAATGTAGAAACAAGACAAAAAAAAAAGGCTCTCCAACCAAGCAAAGCAGAATATCCTGCAAGCTCTTCTCACTAATTCCATAGATGGTAAGCTTTTCAAAGGACTGAAATCTGCATTAGCTGAAGAATATAAAGTGTCAGTAAGGTACATCACAAGTATTTGGATACAAGTAAGGAAATCACAAAGGGATGGTGTACCTATCAATGTTGACAGACAGTTTGCTGCAAAAAGTGGTAGGAAACCTTTACCACTACCTACACTTGACTTTAAGGAAATAGATCTTCACAAAAGGCAGACCATAAGGAGTCTGGCATCTGCTATTGGCTATCCCAAAACATGCGTGCACAGACTCATACGCCAAGGTAAAATTAAAGTACACACAAATTCTATCAAACCTTTTTTGACTGAGTCAAATATGACTAAGAGACTTGAATGGGTCATTTCACACATTGTCCCAGACTCACTCACAACTCATCCACTATTTGAACCCATGTTCAACACTGTCCATGTGGATGAGAAGTGGTTTTACATCACTAAACCATCACAGAGATATTATCTCACTTCAAGTGAACAAGAGCCACACAGAACATGTAAGTCCAAGAGATTTATCACAAAAGTAATGTTTTTGTGTGCTGTGGCTAGACCAATATTTTCAGAAGACTCAGAGGTCTTATTTGATGGGAAGATAGGTATTTTCTGATTCACAGAATTGAAGGCAGCCAAAAGGAATAGCAAAAACAGAACAGTTGGCACAATAGAGGAAAAGGCAATTGAGAGTGTCACTAAAAGTGTATACAGACAATGTTTACTCAGACAAGTGCTCCCTGCCATCAAAGCCAAGTGGCCACTTCAGGCATCCGGGGATATTTACATTCAACAAGACAATGCCAAACCACATATACGGCTTAATGACAGTGAGTTCATGAAAGAGGCTACTACTGAAGGCTTTAACATCAAACTATCATGTCAACCTCCCAATAGTCCTGATCTAAATGTTCTAGACCTAGGGTTTTTTAGATCAATTTAGTCCCTACAACAAGCAACACCAAGTACAACAGTTTCAGAGTTAGTGGCAGGGGTGACCAAAGCATTTGAGAACTTGAGTCCCTATACTTTGAACAAGGTTTGGCTATCATTGCAGATGTGTATGAAGGAGATTTTAACTGCTAAAGGTAACAACAACTACAGATTACCTCACATGGGAAAGGATATGTTACATGCTAATGGGGAACTACCTATATCCCTCTCTGCAGACACTACAACAGTGAGGGAAGTGATGGACTTGTTACATGGTAATGGGGAAGTACCTATCTCAAATGCAGCAGACACTACAACA
Source organism: Cuscuta europaea (assembly GCA_945859875.1). Lineage (NCBI taxonomy): Eukaryota > Viridiplantae > Streptophyta > Magnoliopsida > Solanales > Convolvulaceae > Cuscuta > Cuscuta europaea. The sequence continues at coordinate 9,490,489 of CAMAPE010000051.1, forward strand.
GGCAGGGAAGTGATGGACTTGTTAAATGGTAATGGGGAAGTACCCATCTCAAATGCAGCAGACACTACAACAGGCAGAGAAGTGATGGACTTGACAATGATAGCACCCAGGCTTAACTAGTTACTGGCTGTAGGGTTTTTGGGTTTTGGGTAAAGACAGTGCTAAGGTATATTGGCTACTACATTTTGGGTTTTTGGGTTTTGGGCATAGACAGGGTGTCTTGGTTTTTTTGCTAGTGGGTTTTTGGTTTTGTGATTTTGGGCTTTGGGGTACACATACAAGATATGTACACAAACAAGACACTGTCAATATATATAAATGCAACTTGGCTTATTTGTTGTCAGTATTAGGACACTGTCATCACAGTAAACAATACACACTATTAGGCTTTTAGTCAACTTTTAAACTGCCCCCTAATTAGCCCATCAGTTATAAGGCCCAATTAAAACATCATTTAGGCTTAGAGGCAGTTAGGTCAACATCATATAAGCATACAAGGCAGCAGGTAACATTCAACAATAGGCTTCGGTCAACAGCAAAAAACCCTCCCTAATTAGCCCATCAGTTATAAGGCCCAATTAAAACATCATTTAGGCTTAGAGGCAGTTAGGTCAACATCATATAAGCATACAAGGCAGCAGGTAACATTCAACAATAGGCTTCAGTCAACAGCAAAACCCCCTCCCTAATTAGCCCATCAGTTATAAGGCCCAATTAAAACACCATTTAGGCTTAGAGGCAGTTAGGTCAACATCATATAAGCATACACGGCAGCAGGTAACATTCAACAATAGGCTTCAGTCAACAGCAAAAACCCCTCCCTAATTAGCCCATCAGTTAGGGCCAATTAGAACATCATTTAGGCTTAGAGGCAGTTAGGTCAACATCATATAAGCATACAAGGCAGCAGGTAACATTCAACAATAGGCATCAGTCAACAGCAACACTCAAGCAATCAGACCATAAATTAGGGCCCAAAAATGTGAACATCATTTAGGAAAAAAGGCTACATACTCACATAGGTGGAAAGTCAAGGAAAACAGTATAATGTCTTCATCAATGTGCCCAGTCAAAACGGAAGTAAATTCAGGGACGGAGGGAGTAACATACACACCATGAAGTAGGCATACAATACATCAATTTTAGGCATCACTCATATATGAATACACACACATATATACATGCATGCAACAAGAGGAACTTATCACCTTGTTTTTTGTAACCATGGTCCAATCTTTGTTGAGGCAGCCACATTGAAACCAAATGGTCCAATCTTTCTTGAACTCTAGGGTCCGGGTGAGCATGAGCGTACGCAGGTAGAAGATACCCCACATTTGTTGTATCCACTGGCCGAAGGTAGATGTCAATGATATTTTCATTGGAGGCTTCACCTCTTCGGTCCAAATGAATCGCAGGAACAGTCAAAGAACCAGACTCCTCCTTTTGTCCTACGAGGCATTGCTCAGATCTCAACCGTTTTCGTCCTTTCATTCCTTCTTCATTCTCAGAAACGAGGACCAACTGGACCTCAGAATCTGGGACAAAATCCGGCAACATCTCAGACTCAGGGACAAATCCGGCCAAGATCTCAGCCTCACGGACTAAATCGGCCCATCCGGAAGAATCCTCTGAGTCCTCAACCACCACACCAGCCAAATCACCGTGCATGCACAAATCAGATGAACTTTCGGCCATTATTGGCTTTGAAGTTTTAGGTGGGTGTGTGGGTGGGATGACTGCAGATGAATCGACAACGATGGAGTAGAGATTTCTAGATGGGGATGGAAGGAGTCATGAAAGAACGGAGAGAGAGTGGTTGCGAGAAAAGAGATGAATACGGATGAAGTAATAATGACAAATGGAGAGAAGGTGGAGTAAATGGAGTCGGTAGATGGGTTGGGTGGGGTAATAACTGGGGTAGATGTGTGAGGGTAATGGGGTAATTTTAACTCAAAAAATTTCCTAATATAGAAAGTGGAAGTTTTTTTTTGAGACAGCCCAAAAAGGAAAGTTGGAAGTAAATTCTGGGACGGAGGGAGTAATATATTCTAGGGATTGAAATATTTTAACAATTCATTACTCCGTATAACAAAAAACATTAATTAAATTTATAAACGCGATATCAAGAATTAAGTTAGAAGTCTTACTGAATCCAAACGAAAATGCTTTATGTACAAGCCGGTGTGCACGTTTCATTACACGCTATATAAGACTCTCCTTTTACCCTTTATTTTAATTTTTACCCCACCCACTTTCTCCCAATTCCACTCTTCTCACATTTCTCTTGTGACCTTATCTACCGTGCGTCTCCATTCTTCCACGGTCCCCATCTTCTACGCTCTCAATTCCTCCGCAATCCCTTTCCTTCTCTATCTTTTCTCTCAACTTGTTCATTCTCTTCTATTTTATGTAGTAAAGTTATTAAAACTCAACCTACTATGAAGTTTGGAGAAGTTCTCTTACGGAGTGTTCAAGATCACGACGGCGGCTGTCACGGTGGCCTTCGCCTACTTCTAGTCAACGAGATCGATGGAATCAAGGTTCGAAGGGGTGGAGGTGGGATATCTCTATGATATCACCGGCGATGACGCTGTCTAACATTAGAAAATGTTTGTTTAGTTGAGTTTTTTCTCCTGCCCACATTATGCTTGATAAAATGTTGGAATGAAAGTGTAGTTTGATAGGATATGTTCATTTTTTCCTCCTGCCCACTTTAGTATGAATTTCAACTTTCGATTCAAACACTCAATTATATTTGCAGACCTATAATGTATTTCTTATGGGGCAGATGAAGTGTTGATACATTGAATATAGTTATAAGTTGTAGGAGATAAAATATGGAGTACTTATAAGAGAAGCCATAACTATTGTTTGTGTATATATAATAATTGTCTCTATAAAGAAAAAAATTTACTTTAGTCAATATACTTGGACAAACCTAATGAAGCTAAGTAAATTAGTAAAGGGTTAAACAAAGTTAATACAAACTCCAAGGGTGCACGAACTAATCACATATTATTATGTCTATGCCCGGTCAAACATAATTTTTCATATGCATATTATATTGTCTGTGTCCAGACAATATTTTTGTCTAGACACATACAACTGATACAAGTATTAATTGTTTGGGCACACATACAAATAATTTGTTTCTAAGTATATTTGCTAAAGGTAAATTACTTCTTGACACATAAGAAACATACATTAATAACATGTTAAAACTTTAACTATATTTACGAAGGTAACTTTCCTCCACAGACAATTATTATAGAGACATAGACAATTACTATCTAGAAACAAAAATATATTTGTGAGTATATTCACTACAAAAATACTTCCAGTTTGTCACGGATTTTGTCACGGATTTCTGTTCAAAAAACCCGTGACAAAAATATTTTGTCACGAACTTTGTCACGGTTTTATCCGTGACAAAAAATGTGTGACTAAAAAGTTTGTCACGGCCAATATTCCGTGACAAACTTTGTCACGGATTTTTCACGGCGCCATCCGTGACAAAACAAGGAACCGGAGCAACGCCGGTATTTATTTGTCACGGATTCGTCCGTGACAAACGTTTTTCTATTTTTTAAATATTTCATTTTGTCACAGATTTATCTGTGACAAATGTTTTTTTTTTGAATTTATTTGAAATATCCGAAATGGGCTAGGCGGGTAACTTGAAATTTTTTGAATTCAAATATTTTCATTTTATATTTTTTTGAATTTTTTTGAAATATCTGAAATGGGTTAGGCGGGTAACTTGAAATTTTTGAATTTCAAATATTTTTCATTTTGTCACGGATTAATCTGTGACAAAATATTTTTATTTTTAAAAAAAAATTGTAACAGAATAATTAGAATAATTTTTTGAAAAAAATTAAAAAGTTGAAAATTTTTCACAGCCAGAGTCCGTGACAAACATTTTATATTTAAAAAAATAAAATAAATTTTGCGACTTTTTTATAAAAATTCAAATTTAAAAACTTCATTTAAATTTTTTATAATAATTAAAATTTTTATAAGAATTGAATTTTTTATAAGAATTAAACTTTTTATAATAATTAATACTACAAAAACAATTCATACAATCACATAATGATTAAACATTAATAACAATAATTATTAGAAATTCATACGATAACAATAATTTAATAAATATTCAATTTCAAATTTCAAATAAACTAATTATTACAACTCCAGATTGACATCATCATCATTGTCATCATCGCCAAGATGTCTAGGCTGTTCGGGTTCCATGCCTCCTCGGCTGCCCCTCAACTGATGCGACCTCCGGGAGTTTGAAACGGTTGATCATAATAAGAATACGGAAACTTTTTGGACAGATGGCTATAATTGCCGAACCCCATGCCGCCCATGCCACCCATGAAGGAAATTTGAGGGGTCATCTCGGGTTGCTGAATGTGCATGGTAGGGCGATAGGTGGCGTTGTAACGTTTCATTTGACGTTCAAACTCAGCCATCCATTCTCTAGTTCTCCGTTCCTCTTCCGCCCGTTCTGCCGCTTGTTGCACCAATTGTTGCTCAAGGCGGGCAATCTGTTCATCTCGTTCATCATTCACTTGATGAGAAGATGAGCTTGCTCCTTCGGAGTTTTGCAAGATCCGTATGCCTTCATCCCTCAAGAAGGGCACCCGGCCCTTGTAAACTCCAGTGGCCGCCAAGATGGCATCATCATCTTGACTCTCATCAAGTTCGGTATCGGAATCATCACCGCTCTCCATGACCTTCTTTCCTTGCTCTTCCTCATAGTTCTTCTACATGTTCAAAAATTAATTATAATCAAGATAAAAAAAAATCGGAATTTATTGATAATTGAAGTTGTGTTACTTACTTCAAGTTTGGAGAGGCGAGGTGGCAATGATGACTCAGCACCGTGCGGATTCCAACAATTGACGATAAGTTGCCATGGTGACACCCTCTTTTTCGAGGGTCCTGACCCTTCCTACACGGATTTCAAGTTATTTAAAAAGAAATATATATAATGAGGGAATGTAATGGAAATAATTTTCACGGAAGTAGAATTTACAAGATCTTTTTTAAGTTGATCTTGAGGCTTGTGGCCCCCGTGCAATTGTCTCTCTTTGGCTCTCTCGGAGTTTCGGTTTGCCTTGCCGGATTGGCTTCTCTTCAAAAAATCCGGATCCGTAGACCAATGATGAACGAGGTCCTTCCAGACATCATCGCCATGGAATCCCGGCTTTTTACACTTACTCCGGGCATTCCTAAAAGTGGGTCTCAACCACCCCGAGACTCTAGATTTGTATTCTTTGAGAATAACGGCATCTTGGGATGGATGCCATCAATGTTGGGCCTTCATTAAAAAATTGATATCATTTGTTGAATTTAAGTTTCTAAAATGTGAGAAATATCATTTATTTTTACCTTGAACATCCGCCACCAAAACTCACGGGTGTCGGCCGGAACCTCCAAGTAGGTCGACCAAGGTCCAGTGTAATGACCGACAACTATATTTTTTATTCTTTGCAACACCGCATTATCGTTTCAAAAAAATCATAATTGATAAAAATATTTATAACAAGTTACAGGAATATGAATTCCGTTCTTTCTAATTAGAGAGAATTAGTAATTAATTACCTATGAACCGATAGTGGTGTCACCCGAAGCGCATTGGTATTGTTGCGCTCGACTTCGGTTGGGGGGGGCATATACTGGGCGAGATGAACCTCCACGGGAGGTTGTTGCTTCGCCATGCGAGGTGCTCGCATGTGCATTAGGGTGTTGGGACAGAGGTATTTGCACATGTCCCTCATCGTCATTGGCGTCAACATTGACATCAATTTGCGCATTCGAGTTGCGTCGTGAGTTGGAGGCGCCACGATGGGAAGAGGTGGAACGGCGACAGTCATGTTCACTCATCTATAATGATTTAGGTGTATTTTGAGATATTATAAGGATTATAATAATCGTACATTTTATCATTTACAAGTTTTACTAAAACAATTTATTTTTGGAAATAATATATCATATTAAACTGTGTATGAGTTTAATATGAGGGGGTCGATTTTTTTTTTAAATTGATTTTCTGAAACTTGGAAACAATACATTTTTGTTTTAATTGCACAACATGTTCAAAAGAGGCGTTCTTATAACTTTGAAAAACTAAGTATTATTTTTTTTTGTAAAAAAGAATTTTTAATTTTTTGTGTTTGATTTACGGAAAACAGCTTATTAATTTTTTGGATAAAACAGTTAATTTTTTTGATGAAACAATTTATTATTTATGGTTTAATAAAACAGTTTGCTGTAAATTAATTTTGATAACAGTTTATTGATTTTGAAAAACAGTGAAAACAGTTTGTGTTTATTTTACGGAAAACAGTTTATTAATTTTCGTATTAATTTTCCTATTATTAAAAAAACAGTTTTTGTAATTTTTTTAATAAAAAGTTGTGTATTTTGTGTATTAAACATGATGGGGTTATGGGACTAGGCCCAGAGCCTAATCAGCCCAGGCCCCGAACTTGGACCAGCGGGCCCAAGCCCAGCAACCTAGAGCTCGAGTCGGCCCAACCAGGGCAATCAAGGGTTGAAGCCCAAGAGAGCCTGTCGACCAGCCCGGTGGGGAGCCTGCCTTCCAGCCCAGTGGGGAGCCCGCCTTCTAGCCTAGCCAGGAGCCTGCCGACCACCAGCCCAGCTGGGAGCATGCGGTCCAGCCCAACCGGGAGCCTGCCTTCCAGCCCAGTGGGGAGCCTACCTTCCAGCCTAGCCAGGAGCCTGCCGACCACCAGCCCGGCTGGGAGCCCGCGGTCCAGCCCAACTGGAAGCCTGCGGTCCAGCCTACCCGGGAGCCTTCCTCCAGCCTAGCGGGAAGCCCATCGTCCAGTCCAGCAGGAGGGAGCTCAAGCGTCCAGCCTGCCTGCCAGGCTGACCTGCCAGCCAAGAAGAGTAACGGCCAACAATTAATGCGCGACTTAATTATGTGTTTAGTTCTGTATTAATGTTGTAATTAATTTAGTCATTATTATGTTCGGCAGTTACCATTTGTAATCGCCTATAAAAGGCAATTCGAATTTCAAATACAGATATGCTATTTCTGGCTAACTTTCCATATTCGTACTTTCCTAATTCCTGCTTGAGTGTCGTACGTAGCTTTCCTAAAAGCCTACGAGCGTCCTATTTTGGACCAACATTGGTGCTTTCATTGAGAGCCTCTATTGATCTCTCACATCACTTTAGCAGGAATCAATCAAGAAATTTCAGAAAAGAATGAGCATGATCAAAGGTTTTCAGCAGTTTTTAGGTCTGTAATTCAAAAAATTGAAAAGAGATGAAAAATTTTGATCAGGCAATGCAATGGAGGTCTAGATCTAAGCCAGCAACCAGCCTCCACACAGGAAGCCCCCAAGCATGAGTCTCCCGCGGCTAAAGAAAATAAGTTGTGGAATCTGGAATTCTAGACCAGAACCAGCAGTTGCTGGAGCAATCGTCCTCGGCCCCGGCAGCTCTCTCCTCCGCCGCTGCTAGGTGATGTTCGCAGTGGCTCTACCACTTCGCAAGTCGCTGGTCGCGTCACATCTCTCCACCTCCGTCGGAGACTCGGAGCACACTCGCCGGTTGCACCTTGCCTCTCTGCTACCGTCGCAACCTCTCGGAACCCAGTGAGTTTCCGCCATTAAGGGCCGCTTGAGAGCTTTGCCCAAGATGCAGGCAGCAGCAGTATCGAGGGTCTCTGCTCCTCTCCCCAGCGACGGAGAGCCTTATCAGCAAGCAGCGAAGACGGTTGGACGGAACACTTCACCCCATTTCTCTTCGTCGACACCAGTTAGAGGCCGCACGCCGACGGTAGCTCATGGTCTCTCTAATCGACTCTCGATTTCCTGAGATTGAAGTGTGCGGTGACTGGATTTGGATCGAGCTCTCGCTGCTTAACTTTGGACATATGAGGATTTTGACCAAGTCAAAATTGGCATAGGGATTCCAAATTTGGCTTCCTAAAGATCCAGCTGGCCGAGCCCTTATTTTGAAAGATAAGCACTCTTGGAATCTCTTCCATATAATTAAATATTAAAAAATCATAAATTGAAACATTTGAAAAGATATTTTAAGTGATATGATTGCTTTTACTCTTGTTAAGTGTGTGTAATTTTAACATTGAACAACGGGCTTATGAAATCCGATCACTCACGTACACCGGGCGAGCACACACACTCGTACACTGGCCGAGCACACACACTCGCGCCACCGGGTCACGTCATATAGGTGTGGCGATTAATAAGCTCCGATATAAATGTTAATACCGCTCACTCTTGACTTCACACGAGTTCTTGCGTGCTCTTACCCTTTCCAAGTGCATCACACTCCGACCTCGGGGGACGAGTCACCCGTTCAAAAGTTTTTACTTGCGGGTTCGAACTACTAACCTCGGGCGGCGAGTTAAACTCTTATTAGGGGCCTAGAGCCACGCTCTTCCGAGCAATTTTGTCACTTAATTGACATTCACATTTCTCGAAAAGGTTGATATACTTTAGTTCTTTGGGGTTGGATTATCCATTCGAGTGAGGAGTCCGACTCACTTACTCACGGATTCGATCTTTCTTTCGGAGACTGGGTTGAGGCCTAACTTGGGAACTTGATGTCATTCTTTTCAAGTAGTGAGTCCGACTCACTTACACACCGAGTCGTGGTTCGACACCAGACTAGATGCTCTATTCTACACTAGTTTCTTTTATGTGTAGGTATAACTGAATGAAGTGGGGGACTGAGGGTCTTACCGTCTTCAAGGAAGCAAATGACAAACCTGACGAGTCTGAGTCCGACGAGAAGAACAGTTCTAGCCATCCTATTCGCAGATGGCGATCATTGCATTAAAGGCTGAGGATCTCACCTCTTGCTTCATCTTGGGGGCGTCAGATGTACTCTTTTTCCCTTCATTAGGATTTTTTCTCATTGGGTTTTTTCCTAATAAAGGTTTTTAATGAGGCATCTCCCCAACATGGATAAGGGCGGGGATCTTCTAGTCTCGGAGAAGAGCAACCAACTTGGACTACTCCCTCTTAGCCGAGTCTACTACTCGACTAAGGGAGTGGGGGACTCGTGATGGAGTAATGGGACTAGGCCCAGAGCCTAATCAGCCCAAGCCCCGAACTTGGACCCATGGATCCAAATCCACAACCTGGAGCCTGCCTGCCAGCCCAACGGGGAGCCTGCCAGTCCGGCCGACCTCCCAGCCCGGAAGAGTAACGGTCAAGCAATTAATGCGCTATTAATTATGTATTTAATTCCGTATTAATGTTGTAATTAATTAGTCATTATTATCGGTAACGGTTACGATTTGTATACGCCTATAAAAGGCGGGTTGTAATTCAGATTAGGGAGACAACTTCTATATGCTATTTCTGGCTAACTTTCCATATTCCTTCTATATGCTATTTTGCTAAAGTGTTTACGCCCACATGAGGCGGAAATGATCGTCTCTGAACTCCATGGGGGCGTATGCTCCGCCCATCAGGGGGCAGGCACGTTAGCTAGGAAGGTCGTCCTCCAGGGGTACTTTTGGCCAACAATAATGAAGGATTGCGCTGACTATGCAAGGAGATGCAAGACATGCCAGAAGTTCCAGAAGAGCCCCGGCCGACCAGCAACGATGTACACACCGATCAGCACTGCCCTTCCATTCACAAGATGGGGTGTCGACCTGGTCGGTCCCTTACCAACCGGGTCGGGAAACCGGAAGTTTGTCATCGTCGCGGTGGACTACTTTACGAAGTGGGTTGAGGCCGAGCCGCTTGCCAGCATCACACATCTCCAATGTAAGAAGTTCATATGGAAGAATATTTTCTGCCGGTTTGGGGTTCCCCTCCAAATAATCTCCGACAACGGAAGGCAGTTTGACTGCGAAGCCTTCCGGCAATTCTGTGCAGAGTGGGGAGTAGAATCCAGCCGAGTTGCGGTCTGCTACCCCCAGGCAAATGGACAGGTGGAGAACACCAACCGGACGATCGTCGATGGACTGCAAAAGAAGTTGGAGGCCCTCGGGACTGCCTGGGTGGAGGAGTTGAACAATATACTCTGGACCTTCAGGACAACCCCAAGGAAGGCAACAGGAGAGACCCCCTTTGCCTTGTGTTATGGCTTTGAGGCGAGGGCATCATTCGAGGCCGTGGTTCCCAGCCGGCGAGTAGAAGAGTTCGAACCAGCCAGCAATGAGGAGAGACTCCGAGCCGAGCTCCACCTCATTGAGGAAAGAAGAGACCGTGCCTTCATCAAAGCGGAAAACTATCGACGACAAGTCAAGGCGTACCAAGATAGCCGAGCCCGACCCCGGAGTTTCGACGTCGGTGATTATGTCCTAAGACGTAGGAAGGCCAGCAGGCCGACAGAGGGAGGAAAGCTCTCCGTCAAGTGGGAAGGCCCTTACGTGGTTGACGCAGTGATCGGCCCTGGGACATACAAGTTGAAGACAACAACAGGCCGGTTGGTAGACCGCGTCTGGAATGCTGAGCACCTGATGAAGTTTTACCAGTAGAAAATCGAAGTTTCACTTTTCTTTGTAAACTCATGTGCTCCGAGCACGGGATTACAATTTGTAATTCTTCATGTGGTCCGCCCACATAATGAATTCAATATACTTTGCTAGCGATATTTTGTCATCAAAAGAGGTCCGACCTCACTTAGCAATAAAGGGCGGCGGCGGCAAAAAAAAAAAAAAAAAAGGACTATGCCCCCCCTCGGTGTTTGGCCGACCTCGGCTAGGCTCTTTAACTGAAAATAGCCAAGCGATTTTCAAGAATCTGGGCAATTTTCTAAAGTAAAGAGCTAGCCGCGACAGTCGAGGCGACGGTAGGGCCGGCCTCCGGGTCGAGGGTACTCAGGATGCTGACCTCCGGGTCCTTTCGAGTGCTCGCCGCCTAACATCGCTGGCCAAGCAGCTCGCACTCTCGTCATCCCTGAGTTGGCGGTGCGGGTTCGTTCTGGTGGATCATGCAGGGTCTGCCCCTGTTGTTTGGCTATCCATGCGGGAGTAACCAGATTATTCCCCAAGTCCGGGCAAACTGGACGGGTTAAAGTGACAGTAGGACTGACCCCCGGGTCATGAACGTTCAGGATACCGACCTAAGGGTCTTCCTCGTCGGTTCAATGTCCGACCTTGCTGGCCAAACAAGTCGCTTACTTGTTGATTCCATATCAATAGCGAACAGATCACTTCTACCCAACTAGGAGGGGCACGGATAGGCTCGGCCACGCCAGCCTAACCGCCCCCCGGGAGGTTAGAGAAGCCAGATCCCCGAATAAATTGCTAAGTATTCGTAAGGCAAAGTGTAGAAAAGGAGGCGTGTGAAATAAAAATCAAACATCCACAAAGTATTCAAGTGGGAAACAAAGGAAATACAAAATACAAGGTCACGGCTGGACAGACCCATCGCCGTCAACCTCGGGAATGTCATCTAACACACCAACCAAGTCCTGGCCAGGGGCCACAGGGGTCATGTTCCCCGGAGCTGGCGGAAAGAACCAGGCCCATTCGTTAGAACTACCAAGCTCCTCCTCCTGACGGACGGCCTCTGGGGGAAGAAGGGCTATCGCCTCCACGGGTTTCTTCATGCGGCCAGGAAGGCCGAGTTTGGATGGATGAAAGTCAGGGTCTAGATCCTTCAACCGGCCATACACCTTCTGCTGCATCAAATACTTGCCACTCTGAAAAGCATAGAGGACTTCGCGAGCGCGCCAATACTCTCCGTCAGGGGTCGTCAGCCACCTCTGCACCAGTTCAGACTCTTCCGCTTGCACCCTCGCAGAGATGAGCTTCTGGAACTGCTCGGAGGCCTGGAACTCGGAGAGCGCTTTCTTGGCTCCTTGTTTGGCCGCTTCTTCACATTCTTGTGCACGCGAGGACTGCAGCTCGGAGAAGGCTTTCTGGCTGGCCCTCAGGGCAGCCCTAGCTTCGTCAACCTCACGCTGAAGCCTGGCCTGAGAATGGTTGGCTGCGTGGAGTGCCCTGATGGTCTTGGCGAGCCCCTGCAAGATAGACAAACGAAAATGTGAGGGGGTTCAGGGATAAACACAATCCGCACCAAAACGTGATCAACCTACCTCGATATGTGACCGAATAGAACCCTCCAAGAGGGGATGAAACTCTTGGGAAGTCGTACAGGTGAGGTCGCCTGGTGGGAGGATTGATGAAGCATAATCTACGACCGGGAAGCCTTCATGCACAATCGAGGCACTCGAAGACGGGAAGGTATAAGTAACTGTATGTTGGGTGTCATGGCTGCTCCGTTCGGCCATCCTCTCATCTGCACCCTCATGTACCTGCTCAGCGGAATGAAACTTGGGGGCGACCTTGGCCTTCTTCGAGACTCGTTCCCCTCGGCCCGGGGAGGAGGCTCCGCACTCTTTCCCCGCAACCGTCTTGGGGGCCACATCAGCAACGGCGGGGCAGGGCCCCTTCTCCTCCTCCTCATCGGACCCATCCAATTGGACTAGCAGATCGACGAGTCCGCCCTTGTGCTTCTCCTGCACTGGCGTAGTTGGCCGAGGCCCGAAGGTAACTCTCACCCTTCTTGGAGGGGGGGCTCCGTGCCCTTTCCCTTTTGCAGCCGTTGCTGCCACAGGAACGATGACTTGTTGAGGCTCCTCCTCTTCATCAGATTCCGCCTCAACAACGAGCTTCTCAGGCACAGCTGCGGAAGAAAAATGTGAGGATAAGCAGGATAAAATACAAAGTAGCAAACATAGACCAGGGAGACGACAATCACCTAAATATGAGCTGATGGAGTGGGGACCGCCTGCGGACAATATCTCAATGGAGGACTTGAGACCAGGGGAGAGAGCGACCCGGTCACACTTCCGAACCCGCTCACCCCACTGAAACGGAGGTGACGGGAGATCGGGGTCAGACACCCAGATCCATCTCTTCTTCCACCCCTTGCCTGAAGCGGGGTAACCCGACCGAAACAGTTTGCTCACTGACCTCTGGGAGAGAGAGGTGAAAAAGCTAGAAGCACGCCACTGGAAACAGCTGAAAAACAAATCGATCGTGGGTGTGAGGCCCACACCCTCACATCGCGACACGAAAGCTGCAACGAACATGTGAGCCGCCGGAGCCAATTGACCCGGTGCCACACCCAAGAAGTGAAGGAACCGAATCAGGAAGGGATGCAGTGGCACAGCCATCCCTAACTCCAGAGAGCGGATATGGACCCCGAAATATGGGGTTGGTGGATTGCTCAATATGTCAGTAACTCCTGGAGTTTCCAACAAACAATTATTACCAATCAAACCACATGCCATGATAAGGTCATCCTCCGTGACGCGAGAAGGGAGGCCCGGTATTCCGCTGCTATCAAGGTCCCACCAGGAATCCAGGTCTGCCCGAGTATCGGAATCGTCATCTGAGTCTGGTACGTTCACAGGTCGGATGCATGCCCTATCTGGAACATTGAGAGGTCGTCCCTCAGAAGTAGCAACCCGCCTAGCTGGAGCCAACTCAGGGAGAGCATCAGCTTGCCGCCCAGTAGTAGCACCTGCATGCATACGGGGCCGAGGGCCGTGGCTGACCCGCATGGGTCTCGCAGCTGCCCCACGCTCTACTTCGATGTCAGCCGATAATCCCAAAGCCACGTGACCGTTATTTTCATAAGCAGAGCGCCCATCGCCTTGCATTTTTCACACTGGGAAGAGAAGACCGGATCTGCAAAAAAAAAGCGTGAGATAAGTTCAATTTCCAAGAATTTTCACCAAGGGATGCGGGATGAAGATCCTGGGAAACAAACTTCGGAGGTCCAATTCCCCCGGAACTCGGTCACCCGCACGTTAGCATGAACAATAGGGTGGCCTCCGGATTCTAGAAACCGCGCCAGTCAAGCATGGGGGACCAGACCTATCGGCCAGACCCGCCGGACTGCAGGGGCGGTGTCGCAGGCGGCGAGTGACGCAGGACAAGCATTGGGCGCGGCAGGGGCCGACCTGTGGAATCGGTGAACCACACACGGCGTCCAACCAAATTGACAGCTAAGCCGGCAAAAAAGGGGACGGTGCCGCCCAAATTGGACCCGGAGGACCACTTGGCCGCTCGGCTTCCTAGCCAACGACGGCTGGCAGCGCCCAGCCTGAGAGCGCCTGGTCGCCCGCCCGCCTGGCCGCCTGGCCGCCAGCCTCCTGGGACGGTGCCGCCCAAATTGGACCCAGAGGACGACTTGGGCGCTCGGCTTCTTAGCCAACGACGGCTGGCAGCGCCCGGCGTGAGGGCACCTGGTCGCCCGCCCGCCTGGCCACCAGCCTCCGGGGGGGCCGCTCATCCCTGAAGATTGCGCCGGCCACAACGAGATCCAAGACCCGCCGGCCAGGAGCTGGACGCCTGGACTGTCGGGGACGTCGGCGACCGGCGGGTGGCGCGAGACAGCCGCTTGGCGCAGCAGAGGCCGACCCAAGAGCCGCCACGAGGGAAACGGCGGTCAACCCCGTCGGCCGGTTGACTGCGGCACTGCGCGACGCGAGGGAGACAGACGCGAGGAAGACGGACGCAGGAGAGAGAGGAAAGAGAAGAAAGGAAAGAAAAAAGAAAGGGAAGAAAAAAGAAAGGAAAGAAAAGAAAAGGAAAGAAAAAAGAAGGAAAGAAAAGAAAAGGAAAGAAAAGAAAAGGAAGGAAAAATAAAATAAAGTCCAAAAATAATTTATGAAGTAATAAAAATGAATTTCAGGGATTTTTTGAAGCTGACCTGGATCCTGAAGTCTGGGAGAAAGCTTGCTGCTGGAGTGCTAGAACGCTGAGCGAATTAATTTGGGGCCTTTTAAAGTTGGATGCCTTATTCGAAATTTGGAAATCTCCATAAATTGTGGGATTGACAGAATCCATAATTATGACTCCCTGATATGTGAATATTTTTTAATGGGCAGCTGACCTGAACTACTCCCTCTTAGCCGAGTCTACTACTCGACTAAGGGAGTGGGGGACTCGTGATGGGGTTATGGGACTAGGCCCAGAGCCTAATCAGCCCAGGCCCCGAACTTGGACCAGCGGGCCCAAGCCCAGCAACCTAGAGCTCGAGTCGGCCCAACCAGGGCAATCAAGGGTTGAAGCCCAAGAGAGCCTGTCGACCAGCCCGGTGGGGAGCCTGCCTTCCAGCCCAGTGGGGAGCCCGCCTTCTAGCCTAGCCAGGAGCCTGCCGACCACCAGCCCAGCTGGGAGCATGCGGTCCAGCCCAACCGGGAGCCTGCCTTCCAGCCCAGTGGGGAGCCTACCTTCCAGCCTAGCCAGGAGCCTGCCGACCACCAGCCCGGCTGGGAGCCCGCGGTCCAGCCCAACTGGAAGCCTGCGGTCCAGCCTACCCGGGAGCCTTCCTCCAGCCTAGCGGGAAGCCCATCGTCCAGTCCAGCAGGAGGGAGCTCAAGCGTCCAGCCTGCCTGCCAGGCTGACCTGCCAGCCAAGAAGAGTAACGGCCAACAATTAATGCGCGACTTAATTATGTGTTTAGTTCTGTATTAATGTTGTAATTAATTTAGTCATTATTATGTTCGGCAGTTACCATTTGTAATCGCCTATAAAAGGCAATTCGAATTTCAAATACAGATATGCTATTTCTGGCTAACTTTCCATATTCGTACTTTCCTAATTCCTGCTTGAGTGTCGTACGTAGCTTTCCTAAAAGCCTACGAGCGTCCTATTTTGGACCAACAAAACATGTTAAACTTTTTTTGCAAGTTTAACATGAGGGGCTATATTTTTGTAAATGTTTGATTTCGAAAAACAGTTTGTAAATTCTTTATATTTTTTATATAATAAAAAACAGTGATTTTTTTTTGTATTAAACATGTTAGACTTTTTTGCAAGTTTAACATGAGGGGATATATTTTTGTAAACTTTTTTGTGTGTTTATGTATTATTATTTTTTGTATTAGTGTTTATCAATGTAGTGTACATTTTATAAAAAACAGTTTATTAAGTTGTTATATTAACTTTTTATATTTGTTGTAAATAACAGTTGTATTAATTAAATAGTTTAATAAAAAACGTTAAATTAAATATACAGTTTCTAAAAAAAATTAGTTTTGTCAATTAATTTTGAAAAACAATATAATTTTATTATAAAATCAATTTTTATATTAAACTTATAAAATCAGTTTTCCATATTTATATTATCAAACTTATGAAATCACTTTTTTATATTAATTCATAAAAACAGTTTGTTAACTTTTTGTATTTTTTTGTATTAATTTATCAAAACAGTTTGTTAACTTTGTGTGTTATTTGTATTAATTTATAAAAACAGTTTGTGTTTATTATAAGTTCCAAAAAAACTTATAGAGTTTATTTTTAAATATGATTTTTTTAAAATTAAACATGTTAAACTTTTTGGAAGTTTAACATGAGGGGGATGAACTAATAAATGTCCAAAAATGTCCAAAAATGTAATGTCTAAAATAGTAGTCCAAATAATAAATGTCCGAAAATATCCGAAAATGTTCTAAATATCCGAAAATGAGCATGCATTTGAATATATAAAAATATAACAACAACATTTTAATACACTTAAAATAGAAACATGCATTTGAGTATGTACTCATGTAAACATATAAACATATTGAATCAATATAAAGATATAAACATATAATTAAACAATAAATATTTAGGGTATGCATCTAGAAGAAGTAGAACATGCATTCGAGTATAAAAAAATATAATCAACAACATTTAAAAATATTTACAATCATTTGAGTATATAAACATGCATTTGACTATATAAACATGCATTTGAGTATATAAACATTTAAACAAATAAACAAGAGTTGACCATGACCAAGAGCATGCATTTTAATAATCAACATGAATATCATAAGCAAGTATATTAATAATCATTTTAATAATCAACATGCATACAAATTTTTTTGAATAACAAATAAATATTAATCAAATACGGAGTATTAATCAAGTTGAAAAATAATAATGAAAAACATGCATTATTTGACTTATAAAAATATTTTTAATCAAATAATATTAATAAACATACAAATTAAGAAAAATAAAAGAATGAGAAACGTGACCTTGAGAAAGGGCGAGGAACGGCGAAGAACGGCGAAGAAAGGCGGTGGAAAGCGGAAGCAAGCGGCGGCAAACTCCGGTGCGAGTAGCGGCGGCGAGGATCGGCGGCGGGGAGCGGCGTCGTTGGGGGAAGAAAATTTTTGAGAGACAGGAAGGGTAGGGTTGGTCGAGAGAGAGGAATTAGGGTTTGGAAGTGTGGGAATGAAAAAATCGCTAAGGGTCGGTTTCGTATTAAGGCTTTGTCACAGACGCATCCGTGACAAATCCGTGACAAATACAAATTTTTAAATTTGTCACGGATCGGTCTGTGACAAATTGCATCGGATGTCGAGGCATCAGGAGCTGCAGTCGAGGCGTCAGGAGCTGCAGTCAAGGCATCAGTTGGAATCTTGACCGGGTTTGTCACGGAAATATCCGTGACAAATCCGTGACAAGCCGACGGTTTAGTGATTTGTCACGGATTTGTCACGGATATTTCTGTGACAAGCCGTCGTGGGTCTTGGGCAGTCCATCGGTTTGTCAGTGCGTCAGGAATCAATTCCATTTTGTCACGGCTAAATCCGTGACAAATCCGTGACTACAAAATCTATTAATATGTGTTGCCCGCCCAATTTATAAATGCAATAACAAAATAACTAATCCAGAACCAATTGACATGAAGTTGTTGTGTAGAAGTCTACAACGACTGAAACTAGTTACACAGTTGATGAGGCCCGTAAATGAAGAAGCAGTGCAGAAAATCCGTGAGCTGATGCATACACCTCTTGAAAGCTTTGGCAACATTGTAGACTTTGAATCAGACTCATACAACATTTCAAGAGGAAAAAACTTTTGTAGGCATCTTATTCGTCTGCAAGAATGTTCAGAATATATGGCACCAATAAACGCAGAAGCTGAAGAGACAATTAACGAGTTGTTCACTATGCCTCTTGATGAAAGATTTGACGATGATGAATGAATTTGTGTTTGTTTGTTTATCAATAATGTTACTTGTTAAATGATGAATAAATTTGTGTTTGCTTGTTTATAATAATGTTACTTGTTAAATGTAATGAAAATTTGAATTATTATAATTTTCGTAATAATGTTAAAAAATCAAATTATTAAAATTTATTTAATTTCCAATTTTCGAATTATTCAATTAATTTTCAATTTCCGAATTTAAAAAAAATCATAGTTGTAATTATTTTAACATAATTTTGTCCACAATTTTATTAATTAATTAATCGCTATATTACATTATCATATTGTATATTAAATATTGAATTTTTAATGTAATTCAGTTTATCTTGACTATAGTATAATATGTAATAATTATTTAAATGATGAAAAAAGAAAGTAAAAAAATTCAAACTAAAACAATTTAATTGAAAGTGATTACATTGGTTATACAAATTAACAATACAATTAATCGCTATCAGAATAAGTATTTTCTTCATAGTAAATTTCTTCTTCTTTATCTTCATTAGTATCTATCCATTCTTTTTCTTCCTCCTGTTCAGAGTCTTTTTCTTGTTCATACATTTCAACAATTTTGCGCTCAGATTGAGGTTTTGCGGGCAGAGGGTGTGTTTCTGGCATGACTTCAATATGTTGGCCATTTGGATCACATAACTCAATGTAATGGTTGACCGTCTCAGCAGTAGGCGGAGGTTGGAAAAAATCTTGCTGAAAAACATCAAAATCAACATCCTTGTGTTGAGTCTGTGGACTGTGATCCAATTTTGCTTGAACGGATAGTACATGCACACACCCAAGGACTCGGTGTGCGTCTGATTGAAGGATACTCTACATAATAAACCTGAGCTGCTTGTTGAGCGAATATGAAAGGCTCATTTTTTCGATACACGCGAGAGTGGTTGACGTCAATTATATTATACTTTGAATTTTTTCTCACACCACGTGTAGGATCGACCCATGTGTAGCGGAACAATACACATTTCAATTCTTGCCCACCAGAAGGCAATTGAAGTTCGAGAATCTCATGCGATAAACCATAAAAATTGGTTTCCGAGTTATCTGAACCGATGGTTGGGACACATAACCCACTGTTCATTGTTGGTGTGTCTTGTCCATAATCGACTGTGTGATACGTGTAACCATTTATCACATATGAATGCCAAACTTTTGCATAGGAAGAAGGATCACACGTTAATGATACTAACAGAGGGTCGTCAATTCCACAACAGTTGATCTGTAAATGAAAACATGATAACATTAGGCAATTATTATTAAAAATTATTAGCTAATAGTATATATAATGTATATATATACCTGATATTTGTACCATGCAATAAAACCAGAGTCCACCCATGCATCAATTGCATCATCAGAAAATGCTGATAAAGACGCTTTAAATTCACTGTGAATTCAAATGTAAAGATATTATAATACTCTTGGTAAAGTTATGGTTTTATTACAAATATAATAATAAATTTAACTTACTTATAAAACGGTATGATTTCTAGACAATTAATCAGAATGTAAGTGTGTGCAATTTGAAGTTCTCCACCCACGATGTAACGGTGAGTCGCAACTCCTTTACCTCTACTTGGGTAATTGAAAATGGAAACTATTTTGTCATATGCATCCTCACCAATGTCATCATTCTGGGCAGGCCTCTTTCTTTTAGTGATGACTTCACGCTCAAAGTAAAAAGATGAAAACGTTGATATTTCTTGTTGAATGTATGCTTGACAAATTGAAGCCTCAACGTGTACCTTGTTGGTCACTTTCTTTTTCAGCTCTCCCAGGAATCTGTCATGCAAAATAAAAAATGTAAACAAACAAATGTTCTTATTAAAAAAATCTTCAAATATAAATGAAATTGTGACTAACCTTTCAAATCTATACATCCAACGATAGAAGACGGGTCCTCCATTCAAAGCCTCATACGGAAGATGTATTATAAGATGTTCCATTCCATCGAAAAATGATGGAGGCAGTAATTTTTCCAAATTACACATCAGAATGGGCACAGAGTCTTCTAGTCTCCGGAGGGATTCAGCTTCCAAAACGGTGGAACATATCAACTGAAACAATAGGCTGATTTCGGTAATACAGCCCCATACGTCTGCAGGAAGCATCTCTTTTAGTGCAATCGGAAAAAGTCTTTGCATGATTACATGAGCATCATGAGTTTTCATGCTCGACGTCATGGTTAGTTTGTTTATGTCCACGCACCTGGACATGCTAGAACAATAGCCATCTGGAAACTTTAGAGACACAAGTCACTCTAAGATTGATTGCTTTTGTGCATCTGTGAGTTGATAGACTGCTTTTGGAACATTACCAGTATGTTCTAGATCAATAGAAAGTTCAGGTGTATCACACCACATTGTTATGTTTTTTCTAGATGCAAGTCCATCTTTGGTTTTGGCTTTGAAATCCATCACCGTGTTAAATATATTGTCAAAGACATTCTTCTCAATGTGCATGACATCTAAATTGTGACGAATAAGAAGGTCTTTCCAATATGGCAACTCCCAAAATATACTCCTCTTTGTCCACTTATGGGTAATACAATACCCATGTGGGTCCTTGTGTGGCTGTTGCACTGCTGAAGGAATACATCGAACCCTGTTAAAATTTTGTTCGCCTATAAGTCTCGGGGGTGGGGGGTCTCGTACCACTCTTCCTTTAATGAAAGATTTTGTGTCCCTTCGATATCGATGGTTTGCCGGGAGGAATTTGCGGTGACAATCAAAGTAACTTGGTTTCCCGCTGAATTTGAGCCAGTTGGCACTTGATTTCTCCATACATATCGGACATCCCATAAGACCGTGTGTGCTCCATCCTGAAAACATACCATATGCAGGGAAGTCGCTAATGGTCCAAATGATGGCAGCTTTCATGATAAACATCTCATCTCTTGA
This sequence comes from Cuscuta europaea, assembly GCA_945859875.1. NCBI lineage: Eukaryota > Viridiplantae > Streptophyta > Magnoliopsida > Solanales > Convolvulaceae > Cuscuta > Cuscuta europaea. The sequence continues at coordinate 9,511,384 of CAMAPE010000051.1, forward strand.
AACATCATATGTGGGTGTCCCAATGACCCAAAGTTCTTTCATCTCCTCGATAAGGGGTTGGAGATAGATGTCTATCCTTTTTTTAGGATCCGAGGGACCTGGACAAATTAAAGTCAAAAAGATGAAATGACTTTTCATGCACATGTCGGGAGGTAGATTGTAGGGAGTTAAACATGATTGGCCAACATGAAAATTTCTTCCCAAACTTTCCAAAAAGAGCAAATCCGTCTGAACACAATCCCAGTCGTACATTCCGTGGCTCCATTGCAAACTGAGGATGACAGCGGTCAAAGTGTCTCCAAGCTTCACAGTCCGAAGAGTGAGACATCAAACCCTCTTTGGTTTCGTGCTCAGCATTTGAAGCATATATCCTCTTTAGACGTGGAGCTAGTGTGAGGTAAAATAACTTAGACAATGCAGACCGATATCGTGGTTTTTTTCTTTAGAGGAACAGGTTTGTATCTCTCTCCACCACAGAACTTGCAGCTCTCAAGTGTCTCATCATCCTTCCAGAACAACATACATCCGTTAGGGCACACATCAATTTCTATACAAGGAAGCCCCAACTGAGAAATTAATTGCTTCATGTTGTAATATGAATCTGGAAAATTGTGGTCACGTGGTAGCATTCCTCCAATTGACTGCAACAGCCTAGTCATGCAGGTTTCTGGAAGACTGTACTCAGCTTTAATGTTCATCAACTCTGAAACGGCGGATAGCTGAGAGTATCCCTCACAATCAGCATACAGAGGTTGATCGGCAGCTTTTAGAACATCTTGAAATCTCTCAGCTAAACCTTCAATATGAGGGACATGAGAATTCAGATTTTCATCCGCATATGGTTGATACGAGGTCGAGGCTTCAGGAGGATCGTTAAATGGTTGTGGAGGATTAAACTGAGACATCGAGGAACCGTGTACATCATATACCATTCTTTTGTCCCAGTTCATTTGAGCATAATCTCGCCACTCACTCATCTCGTTAGGGATGTTACGAGATGAACCTACTGGTTGTGGTAAAAGTGATGGATCGAAAGGTTCGCCATGAGAAGTCCAATTGTAATAATTATCAACGAAACCTTTTTCGTACAAATGCCACACAACCTCGTCGGGGTCTCTAAATTTGAGATTTTTACACTTGACACATGGACATCTGATTCTATCACCATCCATATGATCCTTATGTTAATGTGCAAATTTAATAAACTCTTGAATTCCTTCAAAATATTGAGGTCGCAATCATCTTTTTTTCGTCATGTTTATCATACATCCAACTTCTATTTTGTCTATACATAATGCCTGAATATTATAATAAAAAAAAAAATTTAATATCATAAAAACTACAAATTATAAACATTAATTAATCATAACTAAAACAACATGTTTGTGACATTAATCATTTCAATTAACTGACTTTTGAATAATAACTAATTAACATTTACGAACATTAATATATTACATTTCACTAAAGTTCACTAAATTTAATCATTAATCATTTAAATTATTAACTAATTACACACTAATCATTTAAATTATTAACTAATTCACAATATTTAGGAAAATTAATATATTAAATTCACTATAACAATAATTAACTAACGTTCAATTAATGTTATTAATAACTAACTAAAAGCAAAACATTAATGGCATTAATCATTTAAATTAATAACTAATTCACAATATTAGGATTTTAACACTAATATACACTAAATTATTACGTTAATGGCATTACTTCAGAATACTAAAATTATGAAAATCTAATAATACACAATACATAAGTAACTAACTTACATGCATGTAAATGAAATGAAATTCAAATAATTCACATTTAAATCCATTTCAATCAACTAATATTTAAATTTAACTAATATTATCAATTTAAATCCTAAATTAAGAGTATTGCCTAATAATATTATCAATTCAAACTCATTTCAATTAAATAATATTTACATTTAACTAATAATTCACACTAAACTAATGTTTCAATCCTAACTTAAATCACTATAAATCCTAAATTAGGCATTAAAAATAATTGCTAATATAATAAACAAACCTAATAATTTTATAATCCATTTTCAATTAACTAATATTAAAATTTAACTAAATTACGTTTATAGTTAAATATATTGTTAATAAAATAACAACCTAACTTAAATCACTATAAATCCTAAATTAACTAGGCATTAAAAATAATTGCTAATATAATAAACAAACCTATTAATTTTATAATCCATTTGCAATTAACTAATATTAAAATTTAACTAAATTACGTTTATAGTTAAATATATTGTTAATAAATTAACAACCTCACTAATTTAGTAAGTTTAATTATTTAAAATGAAAAAATTAATACTTATTAAAAAAATACATAATTCAAATGACATACCTTATCTGCAGAAACAGGGAAAACGATAAACTGATAGATTACATCCTTTAATCTTTCAACAGATATTGTATTGTACTCTGAATAAATTAGAACTGCTATCACTCGAATGAAACCATGTTGCGATATATAGAACTTTTTGGCACGAAATTGTCACGGACAAACACCTTTTCGTACAGCATTAATTAGGTGACCGCTGGATTAACAATAATTGAGTTTTGTCACGGAAATTGTCACGGACGGATCCGTGACAAATGTTTTTTGAATTTTGTTACGGATTTGTCACGGATTTTTGCGTGACAAAGTGGCTGGAAGTAAATAAATTTTGACCGAAGTAAATTGCCGGTCACCGGAGGCTCTTTGTCACGGATTTTATTCGTGACAAATATTTGTCACGGATTTTATCCGTGACAAATATTTGTCACGAATTTTATCTGTGACAAATATTTGTCATGGATTTTATCACGGAAAAATCCATGACAAATATTTCCGTGACTATCCCGTGACCAAGTCCGTGACAACTTTGTCACGGCCCGAATCCGTGACAAACAGACTGTTTTTTTGTAGTGATTTTTTAGGTGAAAATAGATTTTTTTCACAAGTAATTGTTGTTTGCATCAAGAAGTAATTTACCTAAGCAAATAAACTTAAAAACAAAATATTTTTATGTGTGCCCAAACAATACTTATATGTGCCTTGATAAAAAATATTGTTTGGACAAACAAAATAAACAAACACGCACAATATTTCAATCTCGCACAGACAAAATAAATGTATAGATAGACAATAATTATTATTTGTACACTGACAAAGATAAATTATTAAATGTGTCGAGACAATATTTATGTTTGGGCATACAAAGATAAATTTTCCTTGTTACAAATAACTATTGCCTGGACACAAACAATATAAATGACACACAAACAATTATTTAATACTCACAGACAAAATAATCAAACACATGGACAATATTTTAATCAAGTATTTTAATTGTTGTATAAGTTTTGTATGTGCATGTACAAACAATTTTTATACAAGTTTTTTTGTCCATAAACAATTCCTATACAAGTATTCTCACACAACTATTATATTCCCCAAAAAATTGTATTACACTTATGTTTGAAATCCAATAACACCAAAGACATATCATTTTTCATAGTGTATATGATATGATACATCTCTAAAAATAAGGCAAATCCAAGTACACATACATTCTAAATACAATTACATTAACTTTACAAACTAAATAATTACAAGTATTAAATACTTAGTTATCAATTTATCATGTGCTTTGACCCTCTCATTCTTGCATTGGAGCACATTAAACATCCATAAACCTTTCTTTGTTCGTGTATATATTGGTTTTGTCACAATTGGAATTCAAAATCTGACGATAATCTGCATCTTGAAATAATACAACCAAACATTCTATTAATAAAGAGGTTCAACGATTAAGTAAAACTCATAATGATGTTTTTGGTAGACTAAGCTCGCACAAACCAATATCATTTATACACCTCCAAGTAACGGATTGTCTAACCCTTTTCCATAACACTGATGAGACATACTCCCTCCGTCCCTTAAAATTTTGCCATCTTTCCTTTTTGGGACATCTCAAAAAACTTTGTCACTTTCCCTTTTAATCAATTATTTTGTGGTCATTTGTACTATGGAAGTAAATTCTGGGACGGAGGGAGTATGTAAAAGTACGGATATATAGGAGGAGAGTTGCACTCTAGCAGAAGAATGAAAAGGAAAAAAAGAAAGGGAGAAGAAGAGCTTAATGCGAGAAAGAAGAAGAAAGAGTGATGCAACACAGGGAGGGGTAGAGTAAAAACGGGAATGGATTAAATGAAAGGCAAAAAAAGGGATAAAGGTTAAATAGGGTCTCAAACTTGAAAAAAAATGTCAAATAAGGCCATATTTAGGATGCTCTGTCCGACCGATGCTATTTGGAGCGGTTATCGGTGGAATTTTTGGATGAAAGTTTTTGAGAATCTTATTCATTAAGTCTAGTTTACTCATATCAAATTTGAACTAAAACTTCAATCGGGAAGGCATACAAATGAATTCTTGAAGATAACTGCGCAGTTAAAAGAGAAGTTATCTTCAAGAATTCATTTGAATGGATTCCCGATTGAAGTTTTAGTTCAAATTTGATATGAGTAAACTAGACTTAATGAATAAGATTCTCAAAAAAATCATCAAAAAATTCCACCGAGAACCGCCTCAAATGGCGTCGGCCGGACAGAGCATCCTAAATATGGCCTTATTTGACATTTTTTACTAAGTTCAAGACCCTATCTGACCATTATCCCCGATAAAAATTTGGCTTTTTATAGCGTCGTTGCATTTTTCGAATCCAAAACATTGAATAAAAATTGATTTTCATGATTGTCAAATTGTCACGTCATATCTCCTTACTATGGAGTATTTGACTTCTAGTACAGTATAATTATTTCAATTATTACTATCTTCAAGTACATTTATGAAGTCGTTTCCGTCTATTCCATAACCGACCAGGGTTGATTACGAACTGTCAGTTCTCCTGCAATGACCGTAATAACCTTTACCCGCACACAGCTAATTACTCCTTCATTTCCTATTAAAACTTTCAACTTTTCTTTTTCGTCCATTCCAATTAAAACTTTCATTTTTCCTTTTTAGTAAAGAATTTGTGGTTCACAACATTTCTTACACATTTCTCTCTCCTTTGTACAATTCTCCACCACACAATACCCACTCTCTTAAAGGAAAGTTCCCGAAATAGGATTCAAATAGTTTCAAAATTCCAAAATAGGACTGTCGTGTTTTTTATTCCCAAAATAAGACTAATTACTGCCATATTTAGAAAATATTGACATGTTTGAAGACTGGTACTGCCAAAACATGACAGTAATTACTCCTATTTTGGGAATAAATACATGGTAGTCCTATTTTGAAATTTTCAAACTGTTTTAGTCATATTTCGGGTAATATCTCCTCTCTTAAATTGTGTGTCAAACCTATATGGAAGATAAAATTGGAACGGAAGGAGTACTTCTTTTCTTTTGGATGCGACCGAGTCAATAAATTAAAATTTTCATGAATTTATATATGAGTATGTAGATTCATTTAGAGACACTTTGGTAGCGAGTTTATCAGGTTTATTAGTTATTTTTTCACCAATTGCATAATTTTTTTATTTTTGTGCGCCGAAATGCATAGTAATAAGAAAAGTAAAGTTATAGTTACTTTTCTGATTGTATTGCTTAAAGTTACTGTAAATGACCATTTTAGCTATTTTTACATATAATTCTGTTTATTTTATTAATAAAACATAGTTTACATATAATTTTTTAATGAATCAGCAAAATCAAGCAACTCAATAACTTCAGTCGGAATTTCATAAATTTCAGTAGAATCAACCGATTCAACCGATTTTGGTATTACTAAACTGACCTCACTCTTTACCACTTTACCATCGCTGCCCGTTGTTGTCCAGTGAGCCCACGTTCTTGCCCAGTTGCCCTGACGTGTGGCCAGACGCCTTTCCTCTTCCTCCGTCAGGAAATCCACCTCTCTCATGCTCCTTACCGGGAGCGTGAGCCGAGCCTGGTGTGGTTTAAATCGCTCGCCGTGACGTGATCTGCGTTTCGATCAACAACTTATCCTCCAATTAATATTTCGGGTCCCGGCCCTACCACTTGCCGGATCATGTTCTTCACAATCCTCAACCTCTCCCGTATGGGACCGTCTTCCAGCGGCGGTTCGATCTCCAAAACCGCAACACAGACGGAGGCCAGTAGCTCCAAACCGGAATATCTCTCTGGGAGCTCAACGCAACCTCCTCCGGGAAGCGGATAAAGTATCATCTTAACGGCCACTATCGATCCTTTTAATTTGTTGATGAAGTCTCACTGATAAGTGCCAGTATATATAGACTCCGGCGGCTCCCTCAACCCCCAAAAGGACAACATTAACTACGTAGTCCCTACACATTACAGTACTGATGTAGGACATCATTAAAAACATCATTAACTACTTCGTATCTGAATCTAATGATCCTATGTAGAGATGATTTGCTATGGCCTACAAACACGTGCCATGACTGCCGTATAATACAAAGACTGCTAAATATGCACCGGTTTGGTCTCCCATCTAGGAACACAAATCTACCCCTCAAACTGTGCGGGAGATACAACGCACAGATTGTCTTTTAAAAAATGAAATTGCTGACTAGAAAGACTTTTAGTAAAAATGTCAGCTAACTGTAACTGAGTAGGGATGTACTTCACAATTAGATCTCCATGAGCCACACGCTCCCTGACGAAGTGATAGTCAATCTGAATTGCTTGCTACGAGCATGCTGAACTGGATTAGCAGTGAGATAAGAAGCAGAAATATTATCACAAAAAAGCTGGACCGGCGTAGTAATGGGATAGCCGAGCTCAAACAATATGGAACGTATATGCAAAGTATCCTAAACAGTGTAAGCAATGGCCCTATATTCAGTTTCTGTAGGGGATTTGGAGACAGTAGACTGCATTTTGGACTTCCAGGAGATAAGATTCGCGCCCAAGAAAACTGCAAAACCAGTTGTGGAGCGAGACGTATCTGGACAGCCAGCCCAATCAGCATCAGAGTAGGCAATTACACAAGTAGCTCGAGATGTAGGCTGAAGCCACAAACCATGCTCAATAGTCCCCTGCAAGTATCTAAAAATTCTCTTGACAGCAAAAAGATGAGTAGTACGAGGAGCATGCATAAACTGAGATACTAAATGCACAACATAGGTAATGTCAGGTCGTGTCAAAGTTAAATATTGTAATGCACCAACCATACTACGATACTCAGTAGCATCAGCAAGAAGTTCCTCATCGGTGAGGGATAAAGATGTGCGAGTAGCAAGCGAAGTGCGAACAGACTTGAGAGTATGGAGATGAAATCGAGATAGAAGATCAGAAACATACTTATGCTGGGATAGGAACAAACCTTTATCTGAGCGGACAGCCTGGACTCCTAAAAAATAATGAAGATCATCAAGATCCTTCATAGCAAAATGCTGAGCAACAAGCTGAATAAAAGATGTGATAGCCGCAGAAGAATTGCCAGTAATAATGATGTCATCAACATAAAGTAATAAATAAATGACATTATTATTCTGACAAAAAATAAACAATGAATTATCAGACTTGCTGCATGTGAAATGATGAGAAAGTAGAAAGCTACTAAACCTATGAAACCATGCCCGCGGGGCTTGCTTGAGCCCATAAATGGCTTTTCGCAAACGACATAAATGATTAGGAAATGAGGGATGAATAAAGCCCCGCGGTTGACGCATATATATCTCCTCAGTTAGATGACCATGCAAAAAGGCATTTTTAACGTCCAACTGACGAATAACCCATCCATGAGAAATAGCAAGAGTAAGAACAATACGAACTGTGGTGGGTTTAATAACCGGACTAAAAGTTTCAGAGAAATCCACACCTGCCTGTTGATTAAACCCCTGAGCAACTAATCGAGCTTTGTGACGCTCAATAGAGCCATCAGAATTATACTTAGTCTTATAAATCCACTTAGAGCCCACAACATTTTTAGTGTGATCAAACGGAACTAAGTCTCAAGTATTATTAGAAATAAGAGCATTAAATTCCTCCGCCATTGCCTCACGCCATTTTAACGGTTTGTTAACCTCTGAATAACAAGTTGGATCGTCTGATAAAACAACTGTGTTTAAATTAAAAATCATTTTGGGTTTAAAAATGCTCGACTTAGCCCGAGTTTGCATTGGGTGACAATTAGCCAGCGGACCAGAGGAAGATGTATCTGGTGCACTGGCCGGTAGCTGCGGTTGCACACTTGGAGCATTATCAGGACGGGTGAAGACTGCTTCAGGCGCATCTGATTTGTGGGAAGGAGTTGCAGACCGAGAGGCAGGTAAGGGAGTGCCTGGAGGTGGAGTCGGGCGAGGGCTTGGTATTGATGGGGTTCGGCAATTATAATTTGGTGTGGAGGGAGGTGTTTGAGCATTGGTTTGCCCTGGTGAAGTAGGAAGAGCTGAGGGCGTGGGGATTGTATTGGAGTGTTCAGTGGGTGATGGAAGAGATATGGTGGGGGCTGGAGGCATAGAGTGAGGTGTAGTATCGATAAGGGTAAAATCGTCGGGAATAGATGAAGAAGATGGAGATTCATGACCCGTAGACGAAGACAAAGTGGCATATGGAAAAACATTTTCATGAAAACGAACATGCTTGCTAATAAAAACCTTGCCAGATTTGGGGTCAAGACAGCGATACCCCTTAAAACCAGATGCATAGCCAAGAAAAACACACTGAACAGAACGTGGTGACAATTTATTGGAAGAAGAAGCAGAAAAATTCGGATAACAAGCACACCCAAAAACACGAAGCAAACTATAGTCAGGAATTTTGTGAAATAGTTTTTCATATGGTGAAGCACCAAAAAGAGTAGGAGAGGGTAGTCTGTTAATTATATAGACAGCCGTAAAAATAGCATCCACCCAAAAAGTATTAGGAATTGAAGCTGTAATAAGCATAGTCCGATCAAGTTCAAAAAGATGGCGATGTTTACGTTCAGCAACACCATTTTGTTGTGGAGTATAAGGGCAAGAATTTTGAAAATAAATACCATTTTCGGCCAAAAATTGTTGCATAGAAGAATTAACGAACTCACCCCCTCCATCACTCTGAAAAACTTTAATTTTAGAATTAAATAAATTTTCAACTAAAAGTTTAAAGAGACGAAATTGAGAAAAGACCTCATGTTTGGTGCGCAATGGGTAAATCCAAGTAAAGCGAGAGAAGTCATCAATAAAGCACACATAATATTTAAAACCTAAATTAGATAAAACTGGAGATTGGCACACATCAGAATGAATTAACTGTAATGGAGAAGTAGAATTATGACTAGCATCTGAAAAGGGTAATCACTGAGATTTACCCAAACGACAAGAAACACAATCATGTTCAAAATTTGAAGAATGAGAAATAAGTTTTCTACCACGCAACAGGCGTAAAACAGATTCGCCACAATGTCCTAATCTATGGTGCCACACAGGGCCAGAAGTAATAGCGGAAGCAAGAGCTAATGGTGCAGGAGGACTGAGGCTGACTGGGTAGAGATGACCATTATGACGAGCCTGAAGAAGAACTGCCCCCGAAATTTTGTCCTTAACAACAAAAGAGTTTTTATCAAAAATAGAAATGCAGTTGTTATCAGCACATAATTTTTGAATAGAAATTAAATTGAATTTAATTTGAGGCACATGAAAAACAGAGTTTAATGACAACGGGCGGCCAGGAGTATTTAATGTAATATTACCAATATTAGCTATGGGAAGTTTAATGTCATTTGCAACACTAACAGGCATGGAGCCAAAATAAGGGGATTTATTTGACAAAATACCTTCAGACGAGGTCATGTGAGCAGAAGCTCCGGAATCCGGATACCACAAAGCATCATTAGTTTCCCCAGTTGGAGCAATCAAGGCAGGTGTAGCAGACTGTGAAAAGCGAGACGGACAGTGTAATGCAGAATGACCTGCAGAGAAACAAATTTGACACACAACCGGGGATGGAACTGACCCAAGAATACCCTCAGCGGATGGGAAACCTGCATAATGTGAGTAAGTACCAGAAGTAGATTTAGCATTAATATTTAAAATGGACAAGACAGAATTACCAGACGGAGCATTAGTGGGTCTCGGGTTGTACACACCCCCTGCGGCCGAGTGCTGGGGTGGTGGCCGAATAACTGGCTACTGCTGCTGTGGGTATCCCGGCTGGCCATAGGGCTGCTGCTGCTGGAATCGACCTCGTCCACGGCCTGCTCTGCCACGGCCGCCTCTACCGCGGCCTCCTCTTCCGCGGTATGCGCCCTTTCGGGCTGTTGTCCCTGTGGACTGTGGGGCTGGCCGTGACCCACATGAGCCCCAAACGCTGGCTGCAATGAGGAAGCCTCCTCCTGGAGATGTAGTACTTGTTGTTCGGCTTCCATGAGCCGTGGGTGAAGGATATCAGGTGGAAAACATTCAGGAAATAATTGCATGGTTCCCGTAACAAATTGATATTCAGGCCCCAATCCACGAAGTGTGCTTTCTAGTAATTCCTTATTAGTCACATGTGAGTTTATGGCAGCTAAAGCATCAGACAATTTTTTATATCAAGTAAATAATGCTCCATAGACTGATTTGGCTTCTTTTTAGTATTGGACAATAATCGTTTGAGTTCCATAGCTCTAGGTAAACTGGAAGACATAAAGCGTGATTGTAACCATGCCCATATACCAAAGGAATGTTTAATATCATGAACATCAGTTAATACATCCCGAGTAAGAGTGGCAAACAACCAAGAGCGGATTGTTTGATCCACCCGAAGCCAATGATAGTAATCAGTATTAACGATGCGCTGATTATTAAAATCCAAAGTGTACATGGGAGGTACCTGAATTGTGCCGTCTACAATGCCAAAAGACCTTGTGACACGAGGAATGACTCGAACTGCGTCCGCCATATAAGGTAGTCTTCCACCGCTTTAAGCTTAATAGTCACAATTTGGCTGACATTGGCAATGCCGTGTGAAAGTGATTGTGCCATTGCTGCCATCGGGGAACCAAAAAGGGGATTATCATGTGTGGGATGAACTACACCCAGCGAACCAGCAAAAGATGGCCCGAAATAGGGAGTGCTGACGGGTTGCTGATTCGGTGCCGCCGGAGGAATGACCGGCTGCAGCTGCAAAGGTGAGGCGACCAGGGAATAAACTGGACCAGGTTGCTGCCACATAACCTGGGGTCGTGGCTCTGGATTTGCTGGAGGCAGACCAAAACCAACATGCTGCCATGGAAGGTGTGGCGGCAAGGTTTCGAAAAGAGAGTATGATGATCCGGCAGAATACGGATGAGGGTCCGATGCCATGGAAACTGAATAGGGCACCGGTTGAGAGGCTTCCGGAGCAGTAGCGGTTACGATTGACGAAGAGAAGGTGTCAATCGCACCAGTGGTGGGTGTGTCCGTAGCAGAAGAAAGAGGCGAGGACTCACCGGAAGAGATGATTGGCGCCATGGAGGAGTGCGGCTGGGACATGGCTGCGTCGGACGTGAAAGAGAGGGGGAAAAAATAGGGGTTTTTTAGGCTCGTGATACCATGTGAAATAACAGGGAAAGGTGCTCCAATAGGAGCCCTGGATGTCTATTTATAATAAAAGAGTTTAATACAGAATAGGAAACAAATCTTCCTAATAATATTCTAGGAAACAAATCTTCCTAATAATATTCTAGGAAACAAATCTTCCTAATAATATTTTATTAATTTTCACCCTCACCCTTATTTGTCTCCCATATGTCAAGGCAATAGTTCACAATGGGATGGGATGAGATGGAATGCCACATGGCAACCATAGAACAAAGGGGGTGAACATCACCCTCCTTAGTGAGGGTGTACAAAATTACACTCCTCATCTAGCCTTCACAAATGGCTGGTCTTGATGTATTTTACATTTTTACGAGGTATAACGTAATTGTCCAAATTTGGTACGATATAGTATATTTAAGTCTGAGTAGATCATGTTTGATCTATTTAGAGTTGATGTGATGTGATCTGACTTATTTTTATGTCGAATTGAAATAAGTTCAAATGAAAACATAACGATAACATCTCGTGGCACTTTAAATGACATTACCTAATTATTAATGGAGAGCAGTTTTGTTCTCCATTCCCAATGGGAGATGAAAAGGCTAATTTTGAGCTTATTTTCGCCCCACTTAGCTAAACAACCAAGCTAATTAAAAACTGGTATAAGAAAGTTTCATAGTGGATATATCATACTCCCTCCGTCCCGCATTGAACTTCACACTTTCCTTTTTTGGATGTCCCAGAAACAAGTTCTCATTTCCTTAAATGGCAAATTAATCAACATCAAAACAGTGTCAAACGGTGCAAAACAGTGTCAAGCAGTCTCAAAACAGTGCCAAACAGTGTCAAAACAGTGTCAAAACAGTAAAATTTACCCCATGGTAAGTTTATTTTCTTAATATGTGTGTAGGTCAAATTGTGAAGTTCATTGTGGGACAGAGGGAGTATATGGAGGCCGCGATTGGACTGCAGATTCACGTACAAGGCGATGGGAAGATAAGGAGCAACGTGGCACAAGATGCTCCCTCAGTCCCAAAAAGATTGATACATTTTGACTTTTCTTGGTCAATGATGGTTAAGTTTGACTGATGATATCTTTTAATACAAAATTATTTAAAATATGAAAATTATATGAACATATTCTTTATTAAAAAATCTTACATAAAAGTATAAAATTATAAAATACAAACAAATATAATACCTAAAATCATTGTCTAAACTTTACCACCATTGACCAAGAAAAGTCAAAATGTGTCAATCTTTTTGGGACGGAGGTAGTACATATTTACGAGTAAAATGAAGACTGTTTACAAAAATGTGGTTAGTGACTAGATTAGTAATGAACTCATAACAACTTATGGTCAATTTTTTAACTTAAGTTACTATAACACTACATTGTAGTAACTAATATTCATATTTTTGTAAATAAATTCTATTTTAGTTATATTTTTGTATAAAACTCATACAATTTCTCAATATAAGGAGTTCTCGTTTTAAAATGGATAATCACTATATATAGAGGGGGGAGTAGAACTAGTCTTTTAAATAAGGAAAAGAGGCAAATAAGCCCGTGTATTAACAAAAAAAGGTCAAATAAGCCCTTATATAGGAGGTTCTGTCCGGACGTCGTCATTTGGGGCAGTTCCCGGTGGATTTTTTTGGTGATTTTTTTTAGAATATTATTCATCAAGTCTAGTTTACTCATACCAAATTTCAGCTAACAATTCAATTGGGAAGGAATTCAAATAAATTCTTGAAGATAACTGCGCAGTTAAAAGCACAGTGATCTTCAAGAATTCATTTGAATGTCTTCCCGATTGAAGTTTTAGCTGAAATTTAGTATGAGTAAAGTAGACTTAATGAATAATATGCTCAAAAAATTGCATCAAAAATTTCTACCGGGAACCGCCCCAAATGATGACGGCCGGACATAGCCTCCTGTATAAGGGCTTATATGACTTTTTTGTTAGTACGTGGGCTTATTTGCCGCATGGGCGGAGCTAGGGGTGGGCCAACCTAGGCCATGGCCCACCCCAAATTTTAAAAATGGCTTGATTTTTAAGGTAAAAAATTTCGGGTAATTTTTTTTCTAAAACTATTCTTTGTACCGACCCAATCCGGCCCAGTGTTCTGGCTCCGCCCTTGATTTGCCCCTGTTTCCTTTAAATAATCTTTTACATTTGATGTACGAGGTGTAATGTATTAGGAATTAGTGGTAAAATTTTAAAAAATCATGAATTGTAAAAGTTTAAGTGTATCCAATGTAGCCTTTTATAACTCTAAAAAGTGTAGGTGTATTCATTTTATTTTAGAGGTGTCTAAAAAGTCTAAGCGTATTCAAACTTCAGTTCATTCTTATGGACTTTTAAATTTATGGATTCCCATAAACTTGTAACTCATTATTAGTATATTAATTTTTACAATTCTCTTTTTCTCAAAAAAAAATTGTGGACCTTTTCTTTTGTCTTCTACCTGACTAAGTACGTATAGCACTACAAAAAATTTACGGGATTGGCACGGAATTTGGCACGGACTTACCGATTTTTCGTGCCAAATAGCTCGTGCATGCCAAAGTGTTTTTGGCACGGATTTGACATTTCCCTGCCAAAATCTCTGCCAAAATCCCCGCCAAAATTCCTGCGAATCCCGTGGTTTTTTTGTAGTGTAGGTCCGGTTTCGATCAGAATCAGGCTATATTTGGCTAATTATTTATCCAGGATTACAAAGCAGCCAATTTGTCTTAATTTTACATCAATACTGATAAATCAGATATTAATCAGGAGATGGGCACCACGACGGTCTCGATATGCAAGATTTGAATATTATTTAAATTCCATTTTTTATCATTTTACGATAAATAAAATTGAAATTCTACATCAATACTGATAAACCAGATATTATTAAAAAGTTATTTTTATGCATTATATCATGAACAAAAATGTAGGGGTGAGATCAGTTTAATTAGTTCATCGAAAGAACATTAGCATCATAAATAAAAACTAAACCCATAGATCAGATAAATTCCAAATCTCAATTTGTCCTGATTTAACTCCATTGTAAATGACGAATTATTGATATCTCATTTTGAACAGATTAAATATCTAATGTTTAAATTATTTGTTAATACTAATAGCTTTTTATTTTATTTTTACTTGTAATTCTACATTATTAGTATCTTCGTTGACGTTTACAAAGATATTTTTATTTAAGTATTCTATTTATTAATGCAAATGATATTTTGTTTTGGACTGAAATTTGTTGGTCTGGTATAATCTGTTTAAGTCTGACATGGTCTGATAAATGTCTGATTTCTGTGCATTTTATAATTGTCCAAGTATGATCTGATCCAGTCTGATCTTGTCTGATCTGTAAGTTTGATTTGATCTGATATAGTCTAGTCTGGGACCGAAAACCGTCTAGAAAACATCATAAGATAATTGATTATGCAAACCTTCATTAAGGAACGTGTACATAATAAAGCACCTTAAAGAAGCTTTTTGCATAATTAAATCCTCAACAATTGAATAAAGAAAGCACAATTAATTAAATTTTGGTTGAAATTGCATTTAAAGGATGAATGTTGTCATTTAAATCCATCCTTTATGAAACTGACAGGGAAATTGATTACTCAAAATGATGGTGTTGAATTAGAACAAAAGAAATAACAGAGCAAAGGAGGAACGAGAGAGGAGAGCCGAGAGCGGCAGAATGTATTGAAATTTCCATGGTTGCCATTTGTTCTAGAAAATTCTATAGATTTCAGAGAAGTGTAAAAACTTCTAGGACGTTCCGGAGAATCCTAGAGAAGTCTAGAACTCTCTAGAAGCTTGTGTAATAGTGTGAAATCTTCTGAAATATGCTGAAGATGTGTGGAACCTTCCGAAAACTTATGGAACGGTATGGAAGGATGTGGAAGGTAAGTGGAAGAGTACAGAGACTCCTAGAGTGTAGAGAATCAATCTCCACCCTTGGATACAAATCAACCCCACCATTCATTATGAAGGTGAAGTAGTATAAATAGGGGTAAGAGGCTTCGTTCCTAATCATCCAAGCCAAGAGTGAATCTACTTCTTAGAGTGAGAAAGTTAGAGAGCCTCTTTGAGAGAGAAGATGGATAGCTTGGGAAGACATCATCCTCAAGCTTGAGTGAGCCACCATAGAGTGAGTCAATTTTGTAAACACATCCTTGTAAATCCTACTATTCTTTTATATAGTGGAAGAGTTTCTGAATTGGAAAATTGTACTCGTGTGCTCCCATTGCTACCTTAATTCTTAAGTACCTATCTTAACTTCACGAAGCGGGAAAGTATGAGTTTTTTCCAACAGTGGTATCAGAGCCAGGTTTATCTGAGGTCGTCATTAGCTTGTGCAGTTCAAGATGGAGGATATCGTCGCTCATGATGGAGACATGTTCAAGCTCACTGTCAACAACTACTCATATTGAAAGTCGATGATGGAATATCATTTATACTACAAGTATTTGCATGAGCTCATCATCTACAAAGAGAAGGTTGATGTTGAATTGGAGCTACTAACTCTGAAGGCCGTTGCTATGATCCGTAAGTACATCGACAAAACTCTCTTCGAGCATGTTTCCACTTACACAAATGCTTATGAATTATGGACAAATCTTGAGTCCATGATAAAAAAGAAAACACCTTGTAGTAAGGAAATTTAGTTCGAAGGTTGGTGAAATTAGAGTAAAGGGATGATCATAGTATGATTGAGAACTTGAACAATTTAAAGGGGCTCGTAAATCAACTAACCAAAATTTAGATGAAGATTTATGATGAGTTCCAAGCCCTTCTACTCCTTAGTTTCTTGCCAGAAAGTTGGGACACACCCGTGGTTACACTTAGTAAGTCAACTCCGGAAGGAAAGCTCACCATGGACACCATCAGTGATAGCCTTCTTGGTGAAGAATCAAGGAGAATGGAACGAGGTGAGTATATCCATCCCAAGGCTAATACTATTGAGAATCGGGGTAGGAATGAAACTCGTGGACGTAGTAAGAATAGAGATTTGCATCAATCTCGAGGTAGGTCCAAGTCACGCTTGAGGATTACATGCTACTACTGTGGAAGAATGGGTCACAAAAAATGGAGTGTAGATACTTCAAGAGAGACCAAAAGGCCGGTAATATTAAACCAGACAAAGTCAGCCTAACGAAGAAGCAAGAAGAGAAGAGTAGCAATGTTGTAGTCTTAAAAGAAGATATGTGATATGTCATTGGAGAAGGTAACATCCTAAACATTGCTTATGATGATAGTTCATGGATTGTCGATTATGGTGCTTCCTTCCATGTTACTCCCCATGGAAGTTTCTTCTCATCCCACCAAAGTGATGACTTTGGTACTGTGTAAATGGGAAATTAAGATAGAAGTAAGATCGTCAGGATAGGAGATATCATCCTGACAACAAACAACAGATGCAAGCTTGTCTTAAAAGATGCGAGGCATGTTCCGGCCATGCGCCTAAATCTTATATGAGCAGGGAAGCTGGATGACGTTGGTCTGATGAATTACTTTGGTGAAGGAAAGTGGAAGCTCACCATAGGAACTCTAATCATGGCTAGAGGAAAGAAGGAATGATCGGTGTATGTGATGCAAGCTAATCTTTGTAAAGGAGAGGTAAACATAATCACTGGTGACATGGATGTATGGCATGAACGACTTGGTCACATCAGTGAGAAGGGTCTTCACATACTTGTTTGCAATTGGGAGCATCTCCTCCCTGACGTGAAAGGTAAGTCAGTTGATCCTTGTGCTCACTGTTTAGATGGAAAACAACACAAAGTTGCTTTCCAAATATCTTCTCCGCCCACTAGGAGAAAGAATAATCTCGAACTTGTACACACCGATGTGTGCTCAATGTCTCATAAATCCATTGGTGGTGCATTGTACTTTGTGACCTTCATTGATGATCATTCAAGGAAGGTATGGTTGCACCTATTAAAATCTAAGGATCAAGTTCTAGATGCCTTCAAGGAATTCCACGCTCTAGTAGAACGTGAGATTGGATGGAAGATCAAATGTGTATGATCTGACAATGGAGGTGAATATAGAAGTCCCTTTGAAGCATATTTCAAGAAATATGGCATTAGGCTAGAGAAGAATCCACCAAAACACCACAGTTGAATGGGCTAACTGAGAGAATGAATAGAAGTACTGAAGAAAGAGTTCGGTGTGTGCTAGGTTACCCGATTCCTTTTTGGGAGAAGCTATAATGGTCGTAGTTAACATTGTCAACCTTACAACATCAGTTCGTGTGGATGGTGCCATAACAGAGGAAGTTTGGACAGGCAAAACGGCTTCATATAATCATCTGAAGTTGTTCGAGTGCAGAGCATTTGTTCACATCCCTAAAGACGAGCTATCAAAGCTCTGAGTGAAGACAAAGGAGTATATCTACCTTCACTCACCCAAGGACGAATTCGACTACCAGTTATGGAATCCAATCAATAAGAAGGTTGTTCGTAGCAGAGATGTCATCTTCTTCGAAGACCAAACGATTGAAGATATTAAAAACTCAGAGAAGCCAAGATTGAGAAGTAGCAAGAGACCGGACTTACTCCACTTCGACGTGAGGATGACACACCTCAAGGTAATGATGATGAAAACCATGAGCCCGTGTTAGAACAAAGAAACGAGGAGACTCATGATGAACCAACCAGGAAGATACTCAATCTAGTTCTCTACTAGCACCAGAGCCTAGACGATCCCTGGCATTGCTCTCGATGTCTTAAACTTATGCAAAAATGGTCATGGAGGTAAAGAGGAATGCATCGTGCGTGCACAACTAACTCAAATCAACAAAAATAATCAGGAAAGGAATGTGGAAACTCTCATAGGTCTTTGTTTTGGTCACCAGACACATCAAGTCGGCAATTGCAAAGGTGCATCATCTCTAAGGGAAAACTCGGAGCTGCAAAAAAATAGCACAAAACACACGAAAAAACACCCAATTTTTTGTGTGGGAAGGGGTGGTTCTGAAAGCAATAAAAATATAGAACTAAAGTGCAAAAAAGAAGTTTGGGTTTCCTCCCAAGCGCTATTTTTAACGTTGTTTACCTGACGCTGCCTCATATATAGGCTCTAAAATAAGAAAGGCTGCATCGGTGCACTAATTTTCAAAAGCCTCCAACTTTCGCTCAACAAATGCTATTTGATGGCACAAATTTTTAAATTCTTGAAACCACGTAGGAATCATGTGGTCTTCAAAAACCTCATCAACACATAAACAACGCATAGACCTCACATCCACTTCGAGTGAGAAAAAAACATGAGTCAAAACATTGCGTACACTAAACATCACAAGAAGCTCAAAAGATGTCTCAAAGTAAAGATCTGAGGCAACACAATACTCAAACTGCACCATAGAAAAATCTTTTACTTCCTCACCAATATCACGAAAATTTAGAACATCTCCTATGGACTCTGTATCACTCTCCATTTGAGCATTCCAACTATCATTAACACCGTTCTTATCAATGTCTTCTCGGATGATGTGGTCATTATTGATAAAAGGAGTATCACCCTTGAGCAGTGAATCAAACAAATGCATATCTAAGACAATGCACGATTGAACATTAGAGTATGTATATGATGGTTCTTCTTTCACGAGGAGAGATGTTTCTTTATTGTGGTCAGCGGCCTCAAGGTGCCTCTCATCTGTACGTGTGACAACCTGGACGTGTTCACTCTCATTGGTTTCAATGTCGCTAGGATGGGATCCTTTGGGCTCCTTAGATTAGGTTTCTGCCAGCTGACCCACTTGATTATTTAGATTCTGAATTCTAGTTGAAGTGGTCTGCATCAGCTGCATGAGCATCTCTTCCAAGTCTGATAGCCTCTCTAAAGTTGTCTCCTCCAATTGATTATGTGGTTCAAGACTCGACAAGGACATTGGTTTGGTGGATGTTTGAGTGTTCATCACTCGTTGGGAGGACAAAGAGGGGTATACAATTGCCCAATAAGGATGGTCATGTGGAGGTCTAACGGGAAAAAAGATAAATGGTGACGTCCTCCACAAAAGAAACAAATGTTATTCTTAAGCAGGCAGTGTGATAATTCCTCATGAGTTTTAGTTTGGAGAAGATATTCAAGAATGGAGCCTGGTCTTATCCTAGGGTATTGTGAAGAAAGATAATGCTGAGAAGAATGAGATTGGAAGTGATATGCAGTTGGAGCGTAACATTAACAAGACTAAATATTCTGCGGTGTAGGAGAGTAATATTGATGAGGAATGTAAGAAAGATATGGCGTATATGGTGAATATCCCATAAAAGCCCCCAAAACCTTCCAAATCAACCAAACCCAAAAACTCTACCCAAAATTCGTAAATCCCTATTCTTGGACATTCAAGGTCCGAAATCTCCCCAAAAATCCTCAACCAATACCATATTCTTACTCTTCTCACCATCCTCTTCAACACCATACCCATAAAAGCCATCCAAATTCCACCCTACCCAAAAGTCCGAAAATTACACTAAAAAAAATTCAATTCCCATGGCTCCAAAAAATCCAAAGCTTCTTCTTCAAGGGCTATCCCACCGGTAGCGGGTTATGAAAGCGTGGAATTTGCAACAGAGGCACAAAAGCAACTCTTCGAGGGACAAGCACAAAGGGAGGTAAAACAATCCCGATTCATGTGCATTACTACTTTAGCCCTCCTTTGGATTGATGTGATCATGCGTGATATATTTGCAAGAATTGGAATGACTAGGTTGCTAGAAATGCAATATGTGACTTATCCTCATTTGGTTTATGAATTCTTTAGTTCATATGTGTATACAAAAGATGATGATGATCATGCAAATGACACCATCACCTTTCGTTTACTCAATGAAAATCGTTCATTGACCAAAAGAGAATTTGCACATCATTTTGGCCTCCCTCTGTTTGATGAAGCTCGTGCTTATGATACGCTTGTGGGGTACGAGTTATGGAAAAGAATGACAGGACAAGGTGTTGTGGACCTTTCTAAGTTGAGTGTGAACTGTGTTCAACATCCGGTCTTCCGTATTTTCCTAAAATTCTGTTCAAATTGTTTCCTCGGAAGACCGAATAATCACCACACAAGAATGTGGGATGTGTGTGTTCTGGCACAAGCTGTTTTACCTGGACCAGAACCAATTGACGTTGCCTCTTTCTAGGTTTAAGTGTGGGGTTGTTTGATGCACACTAATTAGTAGTGCATAATTGCATGTTTTTATGTTTGATTTATGTTGATTGTTTGACATTTTATTTAGTTTGTAAACATTTATGTAATTTCAGTTGTAATTGTATTTTAATCTTCATTTGTAAGTTGTAAAGTAGAATTAGGAATTATGGTGTTGAAAAGGATGACTTTGAAGTGAAGAAAAAGGAGGTTTTACTGTCCAGGAGCATATACCCGACCAGGTAGAAGACTTCACTCGGTCGGGTCTGATTTAACAACTGAAATTTCAAGGAAAGAGCTGGACCCGGTCGGGTCCCCTATGCCACCCGGTCGGGTCAGACTTGACCCGGAACACCAGAACGTGCCGAAGATCACCATAACGTGGAGAATATCTGATTTTGATATTTACCCGGTCGGGTATGTCCTTTGACCCGGTCGGGTACCCGGCCAAAGGTGTTGTAAAACACCTATAAATAGCCCCATTTTCCTTCACTTTTAATAATCCCTTCTTCCATACTCTTTAGCTCAGTTTAGAATAGCATTTCTTTATATTTTTCTAGCTATGTTTAGTCTCCAAATGAGGAGCTAAACTTCCATTCTTGGTGTTGCTCTTGAAGCTTGTTGATTATTAAAGTTGTGAGTTATTTTCTTAACTTCTTTCCTTGAATATTAATTAATAGTTCTTTCCTTAATACCATCTCTATATTAATGTTGGGGAGTGTTGCTAAGATGACAATTAGTTAACATCTCGACATTAGTTAGAATGGTATTTTCTTCCTCTATGTTAATATTGGGGAGTGTTGCTAAGATGACAATTAGTTATCATCTTGATATTAATTATAGTAGGATTCATCTTCTTTAATAATATTCTTCCTTGAATATTAATTAACCCCTACTCATATTTCATATTAATATTTTGAACATTACTTAAAGGATCAACTAGTTTTGTTTCATATATTAATTATTACTAGAAACGATCAACGAACCGATGGTTAATCGTTGATGGTTTCACAAGTAAGTAACTTCGGTTTATTAATGCACGGTCGTGGTTAATAAACTTAAGAGGGATTAATTTTGTTGGTTAAACCGAAACCGTTGTGTTGAGGTTATCAATCTGAATTGATTTCATCAAGGAGTTAGAAAGATTAAATGCTACTATTAAATCGGTATAAGGCGTTGTTCTATATTTGATTAATAGTAAGGGTTATTAATGAACGGTTGTTGTTAATAACTACCCTCGATGAATTGGATATACTCCCCGATTGAGTATTCGAGAGGGAATAAGTTATAGATATAACAATGATCGACTAAAATATATCAACAAGTAGAAAGTAGCAATGCCAAGTCCTTTTTATCTTTGAATTAAACACATATAGGTTGTTCATCTTAGTTCATAATTAAATTTAATCACTCAAACCAAAACACCTCTTTTTAATTACTAGTTTCATAAAAAGAGAATCATTCCTTTCCCTGTGGATACGAACTCTACTACGCTATACTACGTATAAGTGTTTAGTATTGAATTTATTTTGACGCACCGTGACAAAGTGCTCGTCAGTAACAGGAGTGGTAATCAACAGAAATAACATAATATCGACAACCATCTACGGACATATCAGATGCACTCCAGACATCTGTGTAAATAAGTTTAAGTGGGCAATGATCATGCATGAAGTTAATAAAAAATGGTAACCTGGTGCTCTTATTGATAGAAGAGAAGATACAATGAAGACCACTAACAGAAGTACATGAAATGAGTTTATTATTTTGACGCATTATTAAATTAGAAATATGACTAGCAGGATGACCTGAGTAAGCAAAGTGTTGAACAACATGAACGTGTAGCAAGATTGGCCGGACTTGGTGCATAGTAAACATCATTAAAATTCTCTCCGCGCATGAGGGACGCCCCCGTGACACGATCCTTGACAAGAAAATAGTTTGGAAAATTCAACAGAAGCATTGTTACATTCACATAATTTAGCAACATAAACAATATTTTTTAAAGATTGGGAACACATAGGATATTAGAGAGGGCTAAATGTCGGGTGTTGGTGGGTAAAGTAGTTGAACCAGTGTGAGTGATAGACAAAGCCTTACCATTCCCAAAACGGATTTCATCAGGTCCTCCAGCCATAATCAGTGTACATAGGGGAAAATGTAGTATCAATAGTGATGTGGTGAGAGACGCCACTGTCAAACAACCATGTTTGACCACTAGGAGAGCATTAACCAACGTAGTGAGTACCATGGGTTGAGTGGAATGAGCTGAATGCGGCACATTATTGTCACGTAGGAACCTTTGAAGCTTGTAGCACTCCTTTACGTCATGGCCAGAATTGTTAGAGAACCGACATATAACACCATGTGGTAGTGAACAAGGGGCATTGGGGTAGGAGCCACCTCAACCACGTCGAGTCGTCGAGCGTGATTTGGACTGCGGCAATGCATATTACGACGATCCCCATGCATGTAGTTGACTGAGAGAGTGGGAGATGACATGTGAATGTTATTGAGAGTTGGAACAAGAGTGGTCGCTGCATGGGCTATTTCTTGAAGTTTGTCCTCACGTTCCAAGATTATATCCTGCAATTCGGTCAAAGGCTAGCAGATGTGTGAACACGCACGTATGGCCGCCAATAAGTCACCATATTTAGGACCCAGGCCATTTAAAATATTAATCACCAGATCTTCATCAGAAACAAGGTTTTGTGCCAAAGCCGGTGCTTCAGAAAGGCCATGGATTTCAAAGAGATTTTCAGTAATAGGACGACTGCCCTTGACGGTACGGGCCAAAGTGGACTTAAGTGAAATAATCCATCCCCTTGAGGTGTTGGCATAACTGAGAGCCAGTTTATCCCATGCTCAACGAGCACTGATAACGGATGCAATTAGAGGCTAGATGGAACCCGAGCAGCTACCAAGTAGGGCCCTAACAATGGTATGATCTTGACGGTACCAAATAATGTAGCACACGTTAAGATCAGTTTTGGCTTCATCGGTGTAGCGACCAAGTTCCAAGATTGTGCTCTCAACGTAGCCTTCAAGGCCAAGACCAACAAGTGCCAAGTAAACTTGACACTTCCAAAAAAGAAAATTGGAGGTGTCAAGTCGAATGAGAAAGTGTGTTGAGGCAATAATAGGGACAACGCGAGTTGTACGCGTGATAGCCATGGAAACTGAGAGGAAGGATTAGAAAAAAATTAATCTTGTAAGATATGGGCTCTTGATACCATGAAGAATTGAATGAAAGAATGTATTAATGAATGAATATACAATGTATGTTGGTGTATATATAATACATATATGATGTCAGATAAACATATCTAACAAACTCACATAAATATGTGGAGTAACAAACTCAGGAGTATACACGACCACTTAGTCCACATGAAAAGGATGTACATAATAATAAACCGTAATAATATAATAATATTATATGCTAATAAACCTTACCTAATAATATATGAAATTGAACAAATTCCAGAAACAAATACAAATTAACCAAGACAAATTCCTGTTTGGCATAGTAAAAAATGCAATAAAGTGTACTAACCTGGCGGAGGTGAGAGATAAACATTGATGAGGGTGTTGGTGGTGGAGAGAATGCAAATCGTTGTCAGAACAGTACTCCATTACAATACATGAGAAATTCGAGGTCTGAAATTTAACGTAGAGATGGGGCAAGAAAGGGTGGTCTACATCCTTAATCTTCCCCTCTGTCTCTGGCTCTCCGTCCTCTCAATCTTCTTCTTCAAAGTCGTTGAGTCATTGTTGCTTGCCCGCTCGAATTAGCCACCCTCGACGCTTGGATTTGCCCCATTCGCTCTCGGCTTAGGTGGTTTCTCTGGGCGACAGTGATAGTCTGTGCGAATGGGTGGTCACTATGATCAGCGGCGATAGTGGTCACTAACTCACTATGACTGCTGGTGGTCACCGAGATATTGGCTACTACGGAACGGAAACACTATGACGTTAGTCAATGTAGTGTCAGTTAAAAAATGCAACTATCTTAAAGGTTTTAGTTTCATTTTTGGAAACTTAAAAAATGTTTATTGATTAATTTGTAGTAATATTATTGAGTTTTTTCCCGGAATAATGCTAATTAAATAAATTATTCCCGAAATACTTTCGGGTTAAGAATAATTCCCAAAATACTGCTGGAATTAACCACGGTTAAGAAAAGCCGCCACTCCAAGTGGAGGCTCTTGTATTACTTCACAAAAGCCGTCACTTCAAGTGGCGGCGCTTCTCTTACGTCCCATTTTGTACATATATAAAACGTATTATGTTTCAAGAATTTGTTTAACTGCCTTCCCGATTGAATTTTGAGCTCAAATTTGGTATTCATAAACTAGACTTGATGAGGAACATGCTCAAAAAATTTCATCAAAAAATTCCACTGGAAACACCCTCTGATGGTGTTGTCTGCGGGGGGTTCCGGTCAGGACGTCATGACAAACGGGTGGTCCGGCCACCTCAATTTGAGGTGGTTCCCGGTGGTATGTTTTGATGATTTTTTTTGTATGTTCTTAATAAAGTCTAGTTCAGTCATACCAAATTTGAGCAAAACATTCAATCCGAAAGGCCGTCAAATGATTTTTGAAAGATAACTACGCCGGATTATACATATAAAACGCAGTTATCTTTAAAAAATCATTTTACTGCTTTCCCGATTGAGATTGGTTCTGAAATTTGATATGGATTAACTAGACTTGATGAACAACATGCACAAAAAAATTCAGCAAAACTTCCCACCGGAAATCACCTCAAATTGAGGTGGCCGGACCACCCTTTTGTCATGACGTCCTGACCGGACCCCCCCGCGGACAACACCATCAGAGGGTGTTTCCGGTGGAATTTTTGATGAAACGTTTTGAGCACGTTTCTCATCAAGTTTAGTTTATGCATACCAAATATTAGCTCAAAAGTCAATCGGGAAGGCAGTTAAACAAATTCTTGAAACATACTGCGTTTTATATATGTACAAAATGGGACGTAAGAGAAGAGCCGCCACTTGAAGTGACGACTTTTGTACTATAAGAGAAGAGTCGTCACTCGGACTTTCCTTAACCGTGGTGAATTCCAATAGTATTTTGGGAATTATTCTTAACCCGACGGTATTTCGGAAACAATTTATTTAATTAACATTATTCCAGAAAAAAAACTCAATATTATTGTGCTCACCACTGTACATTTTCTACCTTTCATTTATATTTTGTTGTTCACTTTACGAGTTCTTTGTTACAAAATTTTTGTTTCTGACTTTTTAAATTTCCCCAGTTTTCTTCCAAAAAAAAATTCCCAGTTTTTGCAGTACACCACAAGCATCAATTCACGACGGATGGGAGCACCCAAACGGCTGAGAGCGTGACTACACACCCGCTGTCTAAGCGTCCGTTCCCCTATGTCGACGACGAATGCCTATGCCGGTGCTCGATCCGGCGGAAAAATAGTTAACAAAAGGCACAGGAAATTCTCAACATTCACCCCGTACGACCGTCCACCTCCGCCTCCAGCACAGAAAAGCCCCAATTGGCTCACCGGTGTCGTGTTTCCGGCCACTCGTACTATTGTCTCCGGTGCAGCAAAGTTGCTGTCTTCCGTCTTCGATTCAGACTCTTCTTCTTGTTCTTCATCTTCGGCCTTTTCACATCCTGACAGCAATAGCATAGAAGGTGCGTCATTATTCTTTTTGCTAGTATTCATTCATGTCCGTTGAATTTATTTTCTTTGAAGTATGATGGACAAATGTAATCAATTGCATCGGTATACCCCCCACCCCATTTCGAGTATCTATACAAAAAATGCACTTACCTGTGCAAACCTAGAAGGCGATGTGACATGTTCTGCTTTGTGCAAAGTTGCAAACTAATTGACACTACTCCAATCCTCTTGCAGAGGATGACATCAAAGATGACAATGATCACGATAAAGACGTTGAATTATTGAAAGAGGTAAACTGCAACAATTTAATGCTGATACATTAGGAAAGTTCTTGATTATGAACACCATCAACTTATTCATTTAGAGTTCATAGGTAATGTTGGTTCAAAGAGCCTTATCCCTTCACAAATTCTATTTGAATCCTCAATATCACCACATAATTACAAGTAGTAGTTAGTAAGACTCCACACTTGAGATCTTTGTATGCATGCAAATATTTTATATTTGTAGATAATTTCTACCATTCTATGCAATGTGGGTGCACAAGTTTTATCATTTTGTATGCATGTGAGGCTGTGAGCATGCTCTAACTTGTGGAGGAGCATTAGAAGTTTAACAGTGTTCAATTGTTCATGGATTGATATTAGGATGAAATTTAAGTAATTAACTTTAGAAGTATTAGGAACTTAATTCGTTGATTTATACACTTAGGGCTGGTCAAAGGGAAGTGACCCTAACTATTTCACACTACAAATGATTTTTGATAACTTTTGGTTCTTTTAAAATTTAAACCACAATATTACCAAATTAAGCACAACAGGCAAATCTATTGTTATGAGACAATATCTTAAATGTATACAACAACAACAACATCCAAGCCTTAATCCCAAAAGAATTTTTGGGTTGGACGTCAGGATTAACTTAGTATGAAAATGTATGAAAAAGTATCTTAAATGTATGAAAATTTAAAATTAAAACAGTATGAACTTATTACATTACAATGACTCTCCATGTTATCTATCCTAGTACTCGCCGAGTACTTGCTACTCAGGTAGGACCTTGCTGATTTGTACTCTGACTCGCACAGTTACATTTTTCTGAGTAACTCACCTAGTACTCGGCGATTTTCTCTACTTAGTCACAAGGTTGACTCGCCGCGTTACTTGGCAGCCAGTAAATTGCTTTTTTTGGAGTTTAACATGAACAAGTTAAACTAGGAGTTGTTACTGCCATGTATGAAAAATACTGTCATAATTGAAAAACACTGTCACTAACTATAATTAATACTGTCATGTTAAATGCACTGTACTGCAACTATTTGGCAGTTACGCCTACTGCCTACAAGATGACAGTAAATAATGTCTTGTTAGTCCTTTTTTGGGAATAAAAACATAGTAGTCCTATTTTGGAATTCCAAACTCCTTTTACTCCTATTTTGGGAAATCTCCCAAGTCTATAATGGGGCAGAGGTGATATCATTAATATTTCGTTTTCGACATTATTTTTCTAAATCAGTTACCTATCCATTCCTTGAACACCGTAAGCAAGCATAAAACGTCAGCATGTATAAAATCACTATTGGAGATTATTTTTAATAAATAATTATTTCAGGTGGCAGGTCCGTATGAAACCGCTCCTAATGGGTTAAATAATTATATATACCTGAAGATACTTTCATGTATGGCCTAAATTGATGAGAAATATGCCTTGACACCTGACTTATTAAAATCTTGACCGAAAATTAAAAGTAGAGAACTATAAACAGAATCTGCATCAATGCATAAGATAAGGACACTAAATTTATAATTCGGTGGTATATGAACCAAGAGATGGAAGGATTTTTACCTTCCCTACTATGTGTGCCTCAATGGCATTATGGCAGTTCCATACATTTGATTTTAGTACAACTAACAGATCACATTTTTATCTGTTTTTTGGTTCATTTTCTTGTTGTTTGTGCCACACCAGTGGCTTTTCACTAGCGCTTGGGCCACCATTCAATTAGTTTTAACTTCTATATGTGGCATGTTGATGAACTGAATTCAGGAGTAATTAGACTTATCTAGGAAAACCTATGTTTACAGTTTCAGTATTTCATATGTTAATGATAGTGATGACTAAAAGTGCTATACGTGACTATGTACTAAAAATGAAAAAGAAGCAGAAAAGCTGTGCCAGACAACTGATGCTTATTTGAATCAGTGTTGCATAAGAACAATGAACATCATTGTATCTTGAAAACTGATACAGTATTGGTGATATTCATATATTTCTAGTTTTAGTTATACATGCCCCTTATCATTATTAATAATTTATAAATATTAACTTTATTAAAAACTATTTAAGAATACTTGGACTTCATCAAAAAAGACAGAATGTGCTGCAACAGATGGTGAACATAGTGAAGGAATGAGCAAGAGCAAATGTTTAATCGAACAGCTACTTATGAGGGAAACTTTTTCGAGGTAATATGCTATTCGAAAGCTTGTCTTTTTTAATATTTTATATTGATGGTTCATGGTTCATATGGGCTGTTCAAGTTTGTCAAACAGTTTTCATGAAATCTCATGTTTCTATGATTGATTGGATTAATAAATGTGATTTGTAACACTGCTGACCAAAAGGGCAACTCTAGTAAAATACATGGTGTCTTCTTTGATTCAAAAATGTTAATATGAACTATAAAGTGATGAGATCTCACTGAGTAACTGTACCTTTAGTTCTGAAAGTTGGATTTGTTGAATAGTTGTGCTAAAATGCTGAGTTCTATCATATGAGAAATGTTTTGAAGACAAAATTTACTCGTACGCAACACTTACCGGAAATTAACAAGCACACGCTGTTTTTTGAAATAATTTTCTGTTGCAGATTTCTTGGTATTGAAGTATGCAGTTATGCACCTTTCTGGGGCTTAGACACATAAAGTGAATCTAGATTTTCTCTAGGTATAAGCTAGAGATCGTAAAATATTTGAAAATGTGAAGTGTGAACAGTGTAGCTTAGCTCTTGAAATTAAGCGAAGAGTGGATTTCATGGGAAAAATCAGCCATGGGAAAGGCTTTGCTGGTCAGAAAGCTGTGTAATTCTGCTTTCTAGATCATATGTGGGTGTAGAGGGATATGGTAAAAGGATTCCATGTCTTAGGGGAAACCAGAAAAGTAAGACCCAATAAAAGAGTCCATGTAAATTTTTCCATCATTTGCAATGGAGCCAAAGATTCACTATTTTTTTTGGCTTGAGAATATGATGGAATAAAGCAAAATGGCTCACTAAACTGTGCACTTCTTTGTTATGAAGTGGCAGTCAGTCAATGCAATTTTGGACGCGATTTCCACTATGGGTCATCCGGAAAGAGTCTCTCTGTGCTTAAGTATAGGGGTAAGACTGCGTACATCCGACCCCCTCTTATCCCACCGTAGGTGGGAGCCTTTGTGGCACTGGGGAAATGATGATGATGATGACAATAAACTGTCGAGTTTTGATCTAGTTTACTAGATGCACCTTATAGATGGAAACACTATTCAGCTGTCATTCCTTCTAAGTAGTGTGGTAGGTGCCAACATGGGTAGCTTTGCAGTGGAGTCAAAACAAAATATCAGCAGGAGGCCTAAAAAATCTTGGAGCCTATTCATTTTTTTTCCTATTAAATATATTCTGTTAAAGATTTTTTATTCTAAAGGCTAAAAAGGTAAGTTTAAGTGTATTTTAAAATGTCCATGATAGGCCCCTAAAATAATAAAATGTAATTGATTACTCCCTCTTTCCTAAAATAATCTTGTTGTTTTCCTTTTTGATCGGTCACAAAATAAATTTCATGTTTCACTTATTGTCTTATTTCAACCAGAACTCAAACACGCACTTCCATTTTCACTGTACTTCTTAATAGGCGTGCCAAGTCAAAACAAGAAGATTATTTCAGGATGGGGGGAAGTATCATTTATTGAGAATTAATTATTTGGGAAAACTGTCAAATAGGTCCCTGAACTATAACAAAAAAGTCAGTTAGATCCTCATACTATAAAATCATTCAATCAAGCCCTTGAACTATGAAAAAACACTTAATTCATGTGTGGAATACATGTGGCTGATTTTACATTTTTTTTCTTTATTCATTTTCTCTCCCTCTGCTTTCTTGTACCGCCCAACTGCCCAAGCCTCCTCCAAGTCCTCCTGCTTCCTTCTTCTCTCAATACCCCAACCCGTTCTGCTTTCTTCTTCTCCCCAAGCCCCCAATCTGTTGTTTTCGTCTCCCAAGCACCATCTTTTTTCTCTTTTTCTCTCTCTCCTTCTTTCTTCGTCCACCCCACCCTGTCAGCGGCGGTTGAAGACCATAGAGACGATTTCTCGGCGAAGTTGCGGATTTGATGAAGCAGTTAAATGGTCTCTGAAATTAGATAGTCCGAATTTCTCCGGCAACTTCACGGCTACAACCCCATTTGCCGGCTACTTCGTAGTAGTCCCAAACCACCGCACCAATTTATCACCGGCCGGAATCAAGTACCATCTCCGACGAGCATCCACGTGTGCAGCCTACTAGAGTCCATAACACTAAAAAAATACTCACCCTAAGAGAGGAGTGTGCACAATGTTTCGTTCCTTTATTGGAGAGAGGATGAGATCGATTGGAGAGAGAACAGTGAATTGAAGATAAAGGAAGATGACTATCCGTGTCATTTCCTTTCCTAGAACAAAAAATGAAGCCACCTGGCCGCCCACGTCAGCCACTACCAGGACAACCGGTGATTGACCTGCTAATAAGAGTAATTGGATGTTTTTTCATAGTTTGAGGACTTGATTGGATGATTTTATTGTATAAGGACTTACTTGACTTTTATGTTATAGTATAAGGACCTATTTGATTGTTTTCCCTAATTATTTCAATGCAACACTCCATCCAAGTGTAGCTAAGTGAATATCGCGCAGCACAAGAGTAAAGAAAACTCAATACAATATTAAAAGCAGAATAGGGTGCCTCATTTCAGTTCTTCCTTCATTACTTGATGCATTATCAATTTTCTTTATGTTAGTTTTTGGATTTTTAAAATTTCCACACCCCTTTTGAGATTATGCTGCAGAAATATGTCTTTGTCATATGAATGTGTTCTTTATTATTAGTTGTGTGTTGGTTTTCCACCAATATATTTCAGCTGCATAATGGACTTGCATCTCTTTCTGATGTATCTTGTTTATTATCATATTTACCAGGGCAGAGTGTGAGAGGTTTATAAACTTGATCAACTCCAGATCTGTGGATTCGCCAACACTTTATTATGGCCTCCAAGATGCAATACCAGATGGAACCACCGGTAATGGTGCTGCGTTTATGTTACTGCATTTGTATCAACTCATTTTGTGAATGTTATCAATTTTAACGAGTATTACAATATTACGGTTACAGGTACCTTGAATGCTTGCAGTCAAGCTATTACTGAAGCACGAGAATGGTTAAAAAACAAGAAAGAAGATTTGCACATAGGTCCATGCCTTGTTGATCAGCCAATATCTTTTATAACTGAAAATGTAAGCACTTACCCCCCCCCCCCCCCCCCCCCCCCCCGATTTTATAGGACCCATTTGTGAGTCATGTCTACCTCTGGTGCAAGAAGCAGCCTAACAGGCCTGCTTCAAGCGGGAATAAAATCATTTGTTATTTCTTTATATTATCTTGGAAGGGGAGCCTTGGTGCATAGGTTACGTTGTTGCTGCGTGACCAAGAGGTCTCGGGTTCAAGTCTTGGGTGCGGCTTCTTTCCAAAATGACAAGGGAAGGCTTGCCTCCTATGCACTCTTATGGTGGGAGTGTGGGACCCTTCCCTGGACCCTTGCAAATGTGTACGGGGCTTCCCTTTTCCCCCTTAAACTATTTTTCTTTATTACTTTAAGCCTGTTATAATTATGAGTTGCAATAGTATTGGATCGTTCTTTCCTATTACGGTTCAGCTCTTATCTTTGCCTATATAAGACTCTTGTATTTGGAGTAATTGTTCTCATTGAGCGAACGGTATAACCAGCTGTCTCCTTCCTCTATGGCGGGTTTTTTTGGATTTTTACTCTGAAGTTCTGAACACCATAGTTTTGAAATCTTTTGTTCCTCAGCGTTTTCAACAATTTGGGACGTGATGTTGTATGGTAGTAGCCTTTAGCGATTTGGTATCAACATCCATGATGGGGGAGACCAAGGTGAACACAGAAACTTTCAAATCATTCATGGAAAACATCAACCTATGCCAAGAACCCTGATAAGGTAACTTACCCATATGTTGACCTCTGTCTTGGTTCAACTGGAAAACTTGACCAGCTATTTATCCGCCTCAGATGATTCAAACACAGTTTTTGGTAGTTGAAAATGGGAACTTCCCTCCCTCAACAAACTGTGCCCATTTTGCGTGGAATTGGCAGACTTCCATATGCTACGCAATGCTCAACTGTCGAATTGGCCGCCTTCCATATGGAACACCTTCTTGGAAAATGACCGCCCCCAAGTTTGAACCTTACAAGGATCTCTTTTAGTTAAATTGATCTGCTGTGGCGCTACTTTGCTATTAAAGATGACCTCACATTGTTTGACTTATGAGTGATGATATTGGTTTGACAAAGAGTAAAACAAATGCTCTCAAGCTGGTTTTCTTGTTTATGGGGTTTATAATTCTCTGTTTTCCTCAAAATCCTTGTTAGGAACCCACTTATATAAGACTAATAATAGAAGTACTAATAAGAATATTAGTAATAAGGGCACTTGATGTATTGTAGTATAAATAGATGGGAAGGGGGAGTAGTGGAGAGGCTTTTAGACATTTTGGTCTTGGGACTGGGAAGGATACGAGACTGAACATCTCGATCTTTTGGGGCTACGGCTTTGGGGTCTTCGGCCTTGTTCACTGTTTCTTTTCTCTAATGGATATCTTCTTCAAAAAAATTCTTCAGCTGATTTCTTGTTACTCTTCTTGTAATTGTTCTGGAATTCTGGAGGTTCCTAACATTGGTATCAGAGAACTCGTTCCTGTAGCCTATCAAGTATCAACGGTCGATACTGGATACACGCAGGACGATGGGAAGTAATCGGGAGAGAGTGCAGCGCAAATTGGAACGAAACCGCGAGGAGACAGGGAAGACTCGCGATGAAGTGCGGAAGACTCACGATGAAGTGCGGAAGACTCGCGATGAAGCGCGGAAGACTCGCGATGAAGTGCGGAATGGATTCACAGAGCTGCCCGAACTGATCATACAGCAGAACGATCGACATGAATGAAGAAAATCAAGAAGTTCAAGTCGCCAGTTCGCCACACTGTACATGACAGTCCTACATCGTCTGAAGCAGGAGGTAAGTCACGAACTGTTTCTTCGCAAAGCTCTTCACATCAATCTTCGAGTTCTTCTTATCATTCTTATCATCGCTCTTCTCATTCAAGAAAGACACGATTGAAAGGAGATTATTCTTCTCCACCAAAGGATTCTCACAGTTCGCTATCTTCTTCTAAAGCTGTTTCTCGGAATTCAGCTAGTTCAAAGACAGAGGAATTACCTCTATTCTATGAGGATGAAGCGTATGAATGGATTGGGAGGATGGAAAGATATTTCCGAGTCCAAGCTATTGCAGAAAGATTTAAAGTGGACGTGGCAGCAAAGGCTATGGGGGAAGAAGCAGATGGCTGGTTTCAATGGTGGGATTTTCAAAAAAGAGAAGACAGTTGGGAGGCACTAAAAGAAGATTTGATTAGGGATTTTCCACCTAGACACCGGCAGAAGACAGGGAAGACGGCAAAACAGGAGTCATCCAAGTCACGAAGAACTTCCAGTTCGCAATCGAGAACTTCTTCATTCAGTTCGCAGGAATCATCAAAACAGGAGTCATTGAGGTCGCCAAGAACTTCTCGTTCACAAGCTTCTCAATCAGCGCTAGAAATTTTCCAGTCAACAGAGAAGGTTCAGATGGAACCGACGAAAAAGGTTCAAGCAAGTGAATAAGAAAGACGAAATCAAGGAGAAACGACAGTTTATTCAAGGGCCAGATTATGTTTATTCTCATCTTGCAGAGGATGTGGATTTAATTTCCAACCAAGTTTCTATTGCTGACAAGCTTATTCAACCATGTTCTTTTGGAAATAGAGTTCTAATTGCTTCTGAAACTGTTCTTGTCAAAAGTCAACATTCTTTACAAGTAAAGGAAAGATTTTCAGAAAAATTATGCATTGGTAAAAATAGATCTGGTACAGAGGCTCAGGAGGAGGAGTTTGGGCTTGTTTCGGGAGAATCTGCTAACATTTTTGGAAACTGCAAACCGATTCATGATGCTGACAAGTCTAGTTGCGTAAAGGAGATGAACTGGCTGAATGTTATAAAATCTGAAATGATATACTGTCATTCATTAAACATTTCCTTGGAAGGGCTGAAATCATTGAACAAGTTTGATAGTTTCAGATGTGAGGATATTGCTTCTATGATGGGTAATAAAAAGGGGTTAGAAGAGGACAATGTGTTGAGCATTATTGTTTTTAGGAGATGGATGGAGAAGTATGTTGCTGATGCTGACAGCCAGGATCAAGTTATTGGGGATAAAAAGGGGGTAAAAGTCCAGAGTATCTTAGCAGGGCAGCTGGGAAAGAATGATCCACAGATTTGTGCATTTGAAGGATCAGTCTTCATTCACTCCAATGTCAAATCTGGGATGGGAGTTAAGGACTGCAGTTTGACACTTTATGCAAATTGGGACTCCTGTAATTATAGATTGAAAGGGGCTGATGAATTTACTTTTGAATATCAGTTGGATAAAATCAGTGTGGTCCTGGATCTTAATACTCAGAGTATGGTCATGGGATTGGAAGCTGAAGCAAATTTTCAACCTTACAATATGATCTTAGGCTCCAATGAACCAGAACTGAACTGTTCCACTTGTGCTCTTGTATGGGAAACCAAGCTAAATGTAGATGCTGGAAATATAGAAGTGGAACCCTACATGATGGGAAAAATAGTTATAGCTATACCTCAGTATCAATGTACTGGTTATCAATGTGCAGTTCCTTCCTTGCGTGTCAATACACCAGTATACATCCGGCAGTACATGGCATAAGGATCCAGAGTGGTGGTGGGGTTTGTAAGCTGCCAGACATCTTCAGAAAGGTTCATGGTCCCACAATCAGTTCGATATTGGGAAGGGAGAGGAACAAGGAAGAGGAAGAGGAAGCAAAAGATTTTGGCTTTCTCCTATTACCCACCTTGAGGACAAGGTGGATGTTTAGGAACCCACTTATATAAGACTAATAATAGAAGTACTAATAAGAATATTAGTAATAAGGGCACTTGATGTATTGTAGTATAAATAGATGGGAAGGGGGAGTAGTGGAGAGGCTTTTAGACATTTTGGTCTTGGGACTGGGAAGGATACGAGACTGAACATCTCGATCTTTTGGGGCTACGGCTTTGGGGGCTTCGGCCTTGTTCACTGTTTCTTTTCTGTAATCGATATCTTCTTCAATAAAATTCTTCAGCTGATTTCTTGTTACTCTTCTTGTAATTGTTCTGGAATTCTGGAGGTTCCTAACAATCCTTATGTTCCATTGGAAGTGGTTGCGAGTGGCCAGTTTTACTTTTTATCAT
Organism: Cuscuta europaea; assembly: GCA_945859875.1. Lineage (NCBI taxonomy): Eukaryota > Viridiplantae > Streptophyta > Magnoliopsida > Solanales > Convolvulaceae > Cuscuta > Cuscuta europaea. Next base: position 9,547,321 of record CAMAPE010000051.1, read on the forward strand.
TTTAGAAGTTACATGAGATACATTGTGTAAAAATCAAATCTACTCATTCTTATAGGAATGAGTGAACCAGTCAAAAAGTGCAATTGTTTGCACTATAAAATGAGACTGGAGATCTTTTGAAAGAGACAAAGCTCTCGTGCCAATATGTCAAAGAAAACTAATTCAGAGAAGTCATTGATAGTGTACAATTTCGATCAGGAGGCTTGTTGGCTGTTTCATTTTTGTACTTGTTTTCCACGTGCATTTGTTAAAGTACCGATGTGCAGTGGGGGTTTCTCTTATTTGTATCCCCATGGAGCCATGTCAATTTTGAAAATTGAAAATCATATTTTCTAGTTTCCGAAATCTGTTTTTTAGTTTAAAAATAAAACTGAAAAATGCAATTTGAAAACAACTCAGGAAGGGGGGCCTCAGTTAATATTGGATTACATGGTAGATACTTTTTAGATGTTTCAGTCATTATATAAATTTTGATGTCTATATCAAACACATTGATGAAATGGTGGATAGCTCTGGAAGTTCGAGCCAGTACTTTAGGTTTCTGTTCCATGAAATCTCTGTAGTAGCAGTTTCTTAGGTATTTACCAATGTGTACAGTCAAGACTGAGAGCCTCAGTCATTTAGAAGTGTCAGTCATGGGCATTGTTGTCGGTGCACAGGGATGAACTGTGGAATCATGGCGGAAGGGTCATGGTGGCCACCTTAAAATACAAATCTGATTGGGCGGCAAGTAGAATTCTTTGCATATATGACTTAAATACACGACGGCCGACGAGGTATTGTAAGCGGTAGGGCGGCGAGTGGAATCATGGGAAGGACTATGGAGTAAGTGTTGTGAGAATCTTGTTCAGGTCGAATTGTTGGAGCACCAGTGGTTGGCAAACTGAAGTCAGCCAGCTGGAATAACATAGTAAAGAAGTATGTCAAAATTGGGAAGTAAATCATCTTTTCTAACTGTCTCTGCTAATTCTGGCATCATGACTTAAGGTTACATACGGAGTATTTATTTTTCAAGACACCCAGGGTATGTTCAGATCCTAGGAAAGGACGGGGGAAAGGGAAAAATGCTACAATGTTCTTATGTTTGGCTTTGCCCTGGAAAATTCAAATAAAAAAGAAATACTTTTTTTCCTTCAATGTGATATGTTTATGTTTCTTTGTGTTTACATAGTAGATATAAAAGAATAAAAAGAGTATACGATGATGTCACATAAATTAATTGAGTTGTATCCTATCTTTTAATTCCCTCGTATTTTCATTCCTTTCAATTTTCTGCAATGTTTTTCTTCATAATGTCATTCCGGAAGGTCTGTGAATGTAGTTAGGGTGCACTTCAAGTTTTCGATTTACCGAATGGACTTGGCAATAAAATCTGAAGCCATACAAAAAGTGAGTGCGATATGTAATTATAAGTGCACGCTTGCCCACACCCATATGAGTGAGTGCTTTGTGCTTTTCTTTGACTACACTATTTTGTTCCAATGACCTTTTCAAACAGTATTCTGCTAGTTCAGTCAGCTTGGTATATAAAATGTTAAATAGAATTTGGAGCCTTTCCTATTATCCGAATCACATTGCAAAAGCTTATATGCCTTTTTCTGCATTCCCAAAACATAACTGAATTTATTATCCGAATCACTATTTTGTTCCAATGACCTTTTCAAACAGTATTCTGCTAGTTCAGTCAGCTTGGTATATAAAATGTTAAATAGAATTTGGAGCCTTTCCTATTATCTGAATCACATTGCAAAAGCTTATATGCCTTTTTCTGCATTCCCAAAACATAACTGAATTTATTATATCTCTTCTGCAGTTTAATGCTTCGGGCAATTTCCAGTTCGATATACTTCTAGAAGCATTAAGATAAAACAAATTGCACAATGTTGGATTCTTTATTACCACGGTTTTATTTATAAGGGTCCTTTCGTACATGTTAAAATCTATTTCAGATGGAAAAGGTAGATGGCTCTCCTATATATGTGGCAAAATCATATATGAAAGCTCGTCCTCCATGGGCATCTCCTTCTGCCGAGCATGAAACAAGAACACCATCAATGAAGTCGAAGCTTTTCGACAAGGGAACTCCTTTTCCTGATGGGGTTGATTCTACATCCTCCTCACGGGTATGCTAATAGTTGTTTTTATTATTATTGGTTATTGCATGTTTACATTTTTTTTAAAATAGAAAGGTGTCTTGCAAATATGTGATCATGAAATCATGCGTAATATTGAAAGGTGCTTGAATGTTTTGGTGCTAATTGCCCTTCGATATATGATAGTAAACAAAATTTGTCACCCATAAAGGACATCTATTCAATGCCTCATTTTTCATTGGCAATCTTTTTTGTCAAAGATTTGCCTTTTGTTTGGTTAAAGAAAGGGAGGAAAAATAGAGAGGGGAGGGAAGGAAAATGGAAAAGTTAGAAAAGATGTTATGTTTGGTTTAGTGGAGGAGCGAGGAGGAAATAAAAAGTAAATACAGTATATATATATATATATATATATATATATATATATATATATATATATATATATACACACACATATATATGCATATATGTTGAAGTTCTTCCATCATTTGCAATGGAGTCAAAGACTCTATTTTTTGGCTTGGAAATATGATGGAATAAAGCAAAATGGCTCACTAAACTGTCTGCGCTTTTTTGTTATGAAGCAACAGTCAGTCCATGCAATTTTCGACGCTGTTTTCACTATGGGTCATCCGGAAACAGTCTCTCTGTGCTTTAGAACAGGGGTAAGACTGCGTACATCCGACCTCCCCTTACCCCACCATAGGTGGGAGCCTTTGCGGCACTGGGGTAATGATGATGATGATGTTGAAGTGGATGTAAACCTCTGAATTATATGCCGGAGAACAAGTATACCCTCAGCTTCAATTTTCTTGTGGAAATTTTAAATACAAACATTGTAAAAGTGGTACAAATATACCCCTGAGAACATCATGTGCCTTCATGTGATTATGTCCAGTGGTTGAGGGTTATGCATGTTCTCTCTTTTTTTGGATGAAGTTATGCATGTTCTCTAAATATAGTTCAAGGGTATCTTTGTTCCAACTATATAATTTTTGTGTTTAATTGATCCAAAAAATTAGAGTATTATATGTTATACTACGTATATTATGTAGTTCAAGGAATATTTGTTTTCTACTGTTATGTACGGCCCTTTTTATGATCATGTTTAAATATATACCTGATGATGACCACTGGATCACAGAAAAAAAATGCTCTTGCATCTGGATCATGGAATATACATGAGGAAATACGAAGAGTTCGTTCAAAAGCAACAAATGACATGCTACACTCCCCCCCTGCCAAAAGAATTGATCTGCCACTGTTGTCTGAACAGAAAATGAAGCGGAAAGCTTTTATTGATTCAAAACTGACTACTGCGGGTGACATGGCAGTACTGGCTACTGATATTGGATTATCTGGTTAGTCTTTACCTTTTAGGATCTCTTTCTGACCTCTTAGATTTTCGTTTTTTAGTCTGCACTTGATGTTGGTGATGAAATCATTTTGCACTTCTTGCTTTAGAGATCAGACAAGTTGCTGGAGAGTGTAGAACTGTGCTATTCGAGTCATCTGAAGCGCAGGTAATCTATCAACACAAATATTTCAAATCATCTTTCTCATATGATTCATATATGCACATTGAACTGATTTTGCTATTACATAGACATTTGATGTTAGCCCCCTACCAATAGATTACATGTCATCAGTCACCTTCATTTCCCATTCTATATTATAAAGGATAATGAACGAGCTGAAGTTGCTGGTGTGTCTTCTGCTTCTGAGTCTCATCACCACAGTGGTCCTGTTCTCACATCAGAAAATGTTGATGGTAATTCTTTTTTATTTCTACTATATTACACGTGGACCAAATTTTAAGGATGGGAGTTGGTCCTTTACATGCATGAATTAGCACATGAATTTCTAAAAAATGTTGATGGTTCAATGTGTGTGTAGGAAAATGATCTTGTCAGCTTCAAGAAATGGTAACAAATGGAATTACAGGAACCGTTGATCGTGCTCACCATTGTTGATCGTAACAAATGGTAAGCATGATCAACCGTTTATGTGTTTCCTTTCCAACTAAAAGCGTCAGGAAGGACTGATCGTTTTGCTGTTTATATATATAGTGTACATTGAGTTCAAACATTTGACCTTCATAGAGTAATATGCAGTAATTTACCAAAACTATGCAGTAATAAACTCTCTTCATCCCTAAGTGTAGTTGCCACTTTCCTTTTTGGGGTGTCCTACGATTAAGTTGACATCTTCTTTTCTGGTAATGTTTGTGTAGTAAAAGACTATTTTGCCCCTATAAATAGTAAACCATTAATTACCCACTTTCTCCAACATATCTTTCTCAAATTTGGAAAATCAACACAATTTTTTTGTCGAAGAACACCAGAAGTCAAAATATGAACTTAATACGGGGACACAAGAGTATCACACAATTTGCATTCTAATTTGCTTAAGATATTACATGCATCTAAATCTCTCTCTTTCTCTTGCATGGTTTTATATCCTAAACCATCAAATAATTTTAATATGGCAGTGAAAAGCGTACCATCCTTGGAAGTTAGGTAATGATATTTCTCATGCCCTGTCTTTCACTTTACCTCACCCCTGTTATGTATATGTGTCTTTATGTTATCATTTCTGCTCTATCTGACATGCAGTTTGCTTGGAGGTGGAGAACAACAAATGCAAATAGATGCATTTCTGAGCACCGAAAGACTAAGTAATGATGTTAGGGTGGTGCAGGTCAAGTGCGACTTTCTAACCGAGGCTTCTCTTGAAGTACCTAATTTCGAGAATGAGCAGATGAGTAGTGGTACCTAGTAGTACTCCAAAATAGTTGTAACACGCTTTAGCAATAATATTTCATCGTAGAGTAACCCCCTCCCTCATCGCCCACTTTATTAGTCTTGCCACTCTATTGTAGACTAGGCTAAGCTAGACTAGAATGCTTTGACATGCATGCTTCCATACCTGCTGTATTTCTTATTAGTATATTAGTGTACATTTTTTCAAGTTTATTTAGAACATATTTTTGATGTTTTGTTTGCCATCCCTTTCAACTTTGATATATGTTACAGATTTTAATCAGGCCTGTTACAGATTTTATGGTAACCAATCTCACTATTATTTGTTAGTAGTTATAATCCTATATCAGTCCGTCTAACAATGGACTTATGGACATTACACGTGACAACCTCACAGAAAGACATAAATAACAGATTGAGGAAGACACTCTTCTCCGTTAAAATATACCCCGTATATTTATCACTAATTAAAATTTACACATTTTAAAATTATGCTATAATGTCTATTGAATCATAAAACTCAATTTGGATGGATACGCAAGGTCAAAAGATGGTTAAGTAAATGAAGCGCATATGGAAACTTAAACTTGGATGGATATAGTATTTTTTGTCCATAAGCTCATTTGAAAATTCAAACATCAAAAGTCAGCTAGTATTGTTTGTGTTCACTTTGGAGTTTGGAGATTATTGTGTTTGAGACTAATTCTTTTCAGACGTACATAATAGTTTCCATTCTGGATTACATCTAGTTCTGATTGACATCCAGCTGCCTGTCTTAATGTTGGACATCTCAAATGCTGAGAATCACATTGAAATAGTACAAGTTTTATGTTCAGTTTTTATGGTCTAACATGTCATATCTCAATTCAGGCGTGGATGGGGGTTTAATTCCAGTTCTGAGCCCGAATTAGACTGGGAGCCTGGGACTGTCCAAATTTTTTATCCCTAAATGAAATACTTTTTCGGTGTATACAAGTTTATCTATGCACATAATAAATGTAGACTGCTGAAACATTAAGATGAATAAAATGTTGTTAATGCCAAATTAGAGGCCAAATTTAACAGTTGGTGCTTAGAAAAGACTCATCTGTTTATGAATTAGCCGAACAAATACAAAATATTATCTAAAGGTATTATGGCCTTAAGGGGATGTTACTCGATGTTGATCATGATGATGATATCTTAAAGAAATAGGAAGATTATATTTTTTGATAGATCAAAAGAAATGTACATTAAATAGCTGTGATTAATTAACATTTTGATATTGCACCAGGCATGAATATGTGTGTGTATCCTTTATAATGAGAAAATACTGTTGGTTTGCATTGATCTCATCATGTTTAAAAAAATGTTACACATCAACTGAATATGAACCACATACCAGAACCTCTTATTAGTTGTTACACAATTGCCGCCTCATAATTAAAAATAAAAAAGCTCTTCCAGGGTTTTTCTTAACATGTAGATGCCATCACTTGGGTTCTTGCAAAGATATAACAGTCTCAAAGGCCCCAGCCAATGCCCTCACCTTATTCTTCCTTTGCTCACGAAGCTTGCTTGCAGTCTCCTCAATCACATCGTTGGACACCACATTCTCGTTCCTGGTTCCTCGTACCACCTCCGACAATTCATGAGTAGTTTCAGTAGGAGCATCAATGACATTATTATTGTTCTCACTGGTTTCCTTAACTTCTTCAGCTAACTCTTGATCATCCTGATGATCATCTATTTCCTTCGTCATTTGTTCTTCTTTTTCTTGCTTTTCTTCAATGTTGTCACAAACTTGTAGGATCTTCTCATAACTGTTTTCTTCAAGAGGAATATCATCATCAGCAAACTTTGTGTCAGCGGCGACAGGAAGTGTTTCAGTTGTAGTTGTGCTTTTGTTTTCCTCATCGTCTTCAACAATATGTGGATCTCCTTCTATTTGGGCGGTTTCCTTGCTTTCTTGGACACTTTCAAGCTTGGTGATCTCTTCAGGATCATCATTTCCTTCCTCGAACGTGTCAAAATTGTCTTCTGAGTCTAATAAGGAGCCATTTTCATAGGAAGTCAGATCATCTAATTCCTCATCGTCTGTGAGAAGAACATTATCTTTTTCTTGTATAGCTTTGGTAAAAACCTCTGTGTCATCTGCTACTATAGCTTTTCCAAAAGATGATGAGTCTTGATTAGTACTGCTTGTGATTCTCTCTTGCCTCTTGTTAATTCTTGGCCTTGAGGACAAGGTGGTGCCAGGCTGCTTTCGAGTTTTATTGCTTGTTAACTTATTCGTTGCCGTTGTTCGGTCAGAAAGAGACTTGACTTGATGATGGGTTGTAGTGGAAGAAGATTTGCCAACTGATGAGCTTGATCTCAACACTTTTCCCTTGGTCCCACTTTTTGGCATGGTTTGGGATGATTGTGGCTTGTCCAAGCCATACTTTGTTGTTCTTGGCAAAGAGGGCTTATTCCCTTGAGTTGGGCGGCCTTGGGAGGTAGGAGAGGAAACCGAATGTGACATGTCGAAAGATCTTCTTCTGGCTAAATATGGCTTCCTATCATCTCCTGCCGGATTCGGGGGGTGACTGTCAAGGTGATGTGATGGTGGTTTATCCAAGGATGGTTTCCTTTTGGGCATCACAGAGGGCTGCATTCTTTTCTTGGCTTCAGAAGATTTTGGTTCTGGATAGCTTGGGGCTGCAGAAGCAGCAGTTGATGAGATTGGCTTTGGTGAAGTGGTGGTGCTTCTTTTATGTTGGGATACATTATCAAGATGAGTTGCATGTGATGATGCTGATGGAGATGTTATTCCTTTCTTCTCCTTTCCCTTTGCTCCAATCTCCTTCACCCTTGTTGCCATGGCTTTTATATGTGCCAAATTAACCTGCGTTATTAAGAACAAATAATATATCTAAGCCCCTAAGCCTCACCAAGAAGGAAATTTTTGAAATATGGGTATATATATTCGCAACTTATTCATTTTTGCCTTATTATTGGAATGTCCTCCTATAAGATTTGTTTGAATTTTAATTAATTAAATTCAAGTAAGCTATTGATGAAACCTTTTGCATTCACAAGCATGATATGCCAATATAATGCAAATAGATGAAAAGAAGAGGGAATTGAAGTGGTCATGGATGCACCTTAATTAGATGAAACAGGAGAGAAACAAGAGCTCATTAATGGACGTACGGCCGGGTAGAGGAGAATGCAAAATAGGGAAAGGAAGAAATAAAGAATTTCAAGATATGAAAGCAAAGAGCATACATAATATTTCATTTTTGTAGATTGATAAATGCATGCATCATTATTATTATTGAATTTTGCGACAATAGCGCATAACCTTGCATCCACCAATGGTGAATCAATTTAAGTGTAATTGATGGCCACCATGTACATGCACCCTAACCAGATCCATGGTTATCAATAGTCAATTTCGACAAAAATAAATATGATACTCCTCCGCTATCTTTATCCTTTTTTTCATCCACCCTACTAAATTTATCGCATATTATAGTACGTATTTAGTAATACTCGTGTGTCTATAAATGATTTTTACTTTACTCACACTTTATAAATTCAATATCAACTACATACAGAGGTTCAAGCAAGAGCGAAAGCCAAGATAAATCGATACAAATAATTTTTTCAAATATATTATATTCTTACATATAAATTTTCACAAAAAATACAAACGCTTTTCAAATATGGGGATGATCGGAGTCCGATCAAGCGCACCTTTACCTCCACCCATGACCACATTATTCTATTTTTCTTAGAGAAAATTAACCCACATATGACTAAAATTTAATGTGTTTCCCAAAATATGACTTCTATCTTTTTTCTTCCCAATATGATAGTGTTTCGTATGTATAAAACTAATATTTAATCATATTTTGGGATGTACAAAAGTAGTAGTCATATATTCTGAAATTGTCAATGTTTTAGTCATATATTAGTAAATATCCCCTTTTCTTAATTACTTCACCATTCATTTGGTCATAATCTTAGTGGCAAAAGTAGTCATTACTAAAACTAGCTATCTTCCTACTCTAATCTATATAATCTCTAAACAATCAGATTTTGTATAATCTTGATATCCCTGGATAATAGAAGTTTTTTAATAATGTGAAGTCTTTGAGTGCTTGTGAACTATCAATTTTAAGTAATATGTAGTACAGAGTAATTTTTTACAGGTGTTTGCATGTGGCCACATATCATCCTAACTTTTACGATCTTCTGCCTAATACAAAAAGAATCTATATTCATATTTCGGTTTCATATTCTAATGAATAGTCCCGCTAAATATTTTCTTTCGCACAACCATACTTCCCAAAAATCTAACACATCATAAACATCTTCTAAAATAATCTTAATGTGAATGTTTAGATACCCTAGTGTGAATACATCACAATATTTTTCTCCAATCTTTTGTCAACAACAAAATATTGATAGAATTATAGTAATAACAAATAATAAGAGATGATAGTGTATTGCAAGTAACTTGTTTTCTTCATGGTTTAAGACTTAAGTAACCAAACTTATCTTCAATAAAAGAATCTATATTCATATTTTGGTTTCATATTCTAATGAATAGTCCCGCTAAATATTTTCTTTCGCACAACCATACTTCCCAAAAATCTAACACATCATAAACATCTTCTAAAATAATCTTAATGTGAATGTTTAGATACCCTAGTGTGAATACATCACAATATTTTTCTCCAATCTTTTGTCAACAACAAAATATTGATAGAATTATAGTAATAACAAATAATAAGAGATGATAGTGTATTGCAAGTAACTTGTTTTCTTCATGGTTTAAGACTTAAGTAACCAAACTTATCTTCAATTCTTCATGTATTGCTCTCTTTTTTCTTAATGTATTGCTCTCTTTAGGTGCTACAACGTATATAGCTGTGCTTGTCTTATTTAGTTGAAAGAAGTTGACTTTCATAATTGACAACGCAAGCATCAAAATATTATTAGTAAATTTTGAGTTAGAAAATCATATTTTCAAATTTAAGTTAAATAGACAAATTGATCAATTTATCATAATATACTTTGATAATACGGAGTATATATTAGTAAATGATATATGATCAAAGTAAATAATGTGAATAGTAAAGAAATCAGTGTTACATTTTATAATAATAACTATTACTAAAAAAATGTATCTAGGATTAGGATACTCTTAAGTCTTAAATACAAGTCACTAGTTCATTTGTTTTGTTTCACAATTTCTTTCGCAGTTGTCTCAGTTTTTGTTTTACATGTTTATCCCGGCAAAATTAGCAGAGCTTCAGAAAGAGAAGTCTGGATGAACATCCATGGCCCAAGCAAATTTCTGCAGATGGGTCTTGGTGAATATCTTTTCGATGGGAACCTCATTCCGTTTGCACCATGCCACTGATATCCTTGGGTCAAGGTAGTTCGTTTTCGACGTCCCCAAAGCCACGTTTTTCATATCCTCTTTCGTCTCTATCTGTTTCTCTGTTCTCTCAATTTTCACATTCGCCTGGTCTATCTTCTTCTTCAATGCTTCCGGTGCCAAATTTCTCTTAGTCGTCTTCCCCACCTGAGGCTTCCCATTCTCTGCACGGACCAAATCGGATCTCAGTTCATCCAGAAAAGCCTTTAACTCTTCGATCTTGTTGCGCAAGCGTGAAATTTGTTCATCGTGTGTCTTAGGAGCACTGCGCTGATGATTGCAGAGGATCGCCACCTGCTTGTTCGCAACCAGATATTTCCCTACTGCATGATCACCAGGTGTCCGACCATTTGTCAGCCTGTCCAGCTCTCTCTGCAGTGTGATGGAGGCGTTGTAAGTACGGAAAACCTTTGCAGTAAGGCCAGACATGAGTGACTTCAAATGAGCGTTCAGTTTATTTGTATCAAGCAGCTCGAAAAGGTCTTCGTCTTCACGCTTCCCACTTCGGAACTTTTTAATTGCTTTGAAGGCAGCTTTTTCCACTTGGACATCTCTCTGGTACCTGATGGAGTCTTTACCGAGGAAGTCGAACTTTAGTGTGTTTGGAGGAACTGGTTCTACATTCCCTACTTTCAACGTGCAGCAACCAACCGTGTCAGCAGCTTCTTCATCGTCCTTCTCATTGCCTGCCCTGAGAGCTAGTTTGTCAATGAGGTAGGTGGCAACAGCTATTTGCCGCTTTAGAGGATCTTCACTGGTAAAATCTTTACTGTATGCAACTCTGATGCCATCTATGTGCTCCTGCATATATGCATCCAGTTATCCACTAAGTTGGTTATTTATCAAAAAAAAAATACTGCCGATAATTTGAGATTCCCTTGGTCCAAAAGGTGGAATCTCCCACCCTAGGAGCCCCCCACCCCGATCCGACAGGATGGTGGGGAGGTTAATCACGGTGACTCAGTCACCAAAGCGGCGGTAGGCCTTATACACGTGCGCACCAGAGGTCCAGCCTTATTTCAGGTTCTGTAACATCCACACGGCCGCTGCGGGTTCCGAATCTTGGTCACTTGGTCCAATTTTCCCACCACTCGACCAATTTTACTTTTGAGATTCCCAGTTTTACTTTTCAGTTCCTTTTTAAGAAAATTACGTTTGGTACAACTGGCCTTCATACAACCTTAGATAATTGTGGAGGATGACAACAAGTAGAGGATGAAAAGTAGATAAAATGATAAAGTGAGAATGTAAAAGTTAGCAAAATCCAAATTAGGAAGTTCATATATTTTCAGAACAGGCCAAAAGAAAATTGTAGATAGTATTTCACAAAATGGTACAGCAAGAATTCATTCAATAGAAAATTAATGATTAGAGTCAATGAATATTGACTACAAAATGTTAAATTCATTAATCCAATTGAGAAGTAGATTAACACCTAGAGTGAAGCGTATTGTGAGTTTTACGGAGTATCATATTCTGACCTTTAAAAGCCTCGCTTTTTCATACTTCTCTTTATCGCTTTGCCCTTTCAAGGAGCTGCTAGCAGCCAAAGAAACATATTTTAATTCTTTGGGATTAATAGGATCACTCCAATATGCTAACCATATCACTGTGTTATCATGCCTTATTTCCTTCCATCTTTCTCCAGGGATGGGGCATTCTGGGATCGGGGCACCTTTTCCTAAGTTTAGGGTAATATCACTTGGGTGTATCCGTCTTTTCAGTTTTCCCATCTTCGGGTGCTCTCCACGACCTCGGAACAGTCCAGGAGGTTCAACCCTGAAGTTTCCGACCTTTTCTTTAACCCCATCGACAATAGCCCACGTGTACTTCTCTTCTGCCTTCAATTTCTCTTCTTTTAAAGCCTTCTTCTCTTCTGTACTCATTTGCTTCTTCTTTTCCTTTTCTTTCTGATACCACTCATATATAGGTCTGAAATCACAATCCTCTAAACTCTGGATTACATGATTTCTTCCAAGTATTATCCTCCAGTCTTTCATGAAGTTCTCTTTGAATTTAGGGTTATTCATGTAATCTGTATCTAACATCACCGCGTACATTGTCGCAACCTGCAACAATACTTTAAACTTGAGAAAAATTACTAAACATAACACCATTCTTCCATAAGACTGCCGTTATTTGTTACTCCATATATTTTTTTAAATATTACATGCACTCTTATAAGATGAAACTTTAAGTACCTTTATTCTTGTATTATGACTACATAAATCCTAATATTCTTAATATAATATAATATAATATAATACTTCGTACTACTTTGTTCTTGTATTATGACATATTTGACATTCTTGGTCAATGATGTTAAACTTTGACATATTTTTCATATGAAAGTATTAATGATAGGAAGATGTCATTAATAAATAGTAATCATAATCTCATAAAAGCAAGACGTTTATGGTTTCTCTCAAAATATATTAATTAAAATCTAAAATATGATTGACCAAAAAGTCAAATATGGCAAACTTTCGTAGGATGTAATACATGTGCTCAACAATTAACATAATGTTAAATGATAAAGTGAAAAAGAAAAAAGTTGGTAAATCTAAGAAATTTTTAATATTTCGTGCCATGATATAAAGGAAGGCATATATAGGGGGTGTCTAGATATGCTTCTTCAAACTATTTCTGCTCCTTCAGGGAGCAAAAACAAATATTGGAATGTTTGGTTGACAGTGCAGAAGTACTTCTAAGTGTTCAAAATTGCTCCTAGAAGGAGTTTTTAAGAAATCGGGTTCTGAAAAACTGATTCTGATTATGCTTCAACTTTTAAAAAAGAAGCAGAAGCAGAATAAATTCTAAACACTCCCATATAGTAGTATTTTATTAGTGTCTTTGCAGAATTTCTATAAAAAATTTAGTGATTTGTTTGAAGATGTCCAAAATTAGATGAACACACACATAGAGACATATATAGAACAGATAGAGACATATATAGAGAGAGGATTCGAGACCTCCTCTTGCTCAGCTGTGAGATTTACAGGTTTTCCCTTATACAGCATCTTAACTCCATGTGGCTTGTATGGTGGTGGAAAAATTACACCATTGTGAACCAAAGTAGTCCATTTTTGTGCACCACCAGAGCTATGGGGAACCTTTGACGATTGAGTATCTTTCTTAGGGTTTTTTTTCGATTTATTACTCTTTCTTGTTTTACGTGAGGAAGAAGCAACTGCTGCACCATTGATTTTCTTTCTAGATGATGATTTACTGATGACAGGAACAGATGGTGTCTTCCTTACCCTGTGTGATATTGGAATGTCATCTTCCTCGTCCTCCTCCTCCTCCTCTTCTGCTTTTACTGCTGACTTTTTGGTTATCCTTCGTGATATAGGAATGTCATCTTCATCTTCCTCTTCCTCCTCCTCCTCCTCTTCTGTTTTCACTGATGACTTCTTGGTTATCCTGTGTGATATAGGAATGGCATCTTCCTCGTCATCTTCATCATCATCATCATCATCATCCACTGCTTTTATCGATGTTTGCTTAGAATTGACGGCCGCAGATGAATCGTCAAGCTTCGCCTTTTTAGCAAAACCCTGACCAGAAGATTCGACCTTAGAGGGGCATCTCTTACCTGGCAAGGTAGAAGAAGATGACAATTCACGTTGCTTATCCTTCTTGGATTCCGACGAATTCATGTTTTGACTACAGATCTGGAGAACGATTCACAATTGTGAATTTTCTCCTTTTGAAAACCTAACCGTACGTGCTTGAGAGCTTATTAGCTAGGGAAGTGGTCGATTAAACAAATTTTTTCCCTAACTTTTGGTTAGAATTGTAACCAAAAACCTCCTCCGGGCATTTGTTCAGTTTTTTTTTGTTAAAATCCGGTTGGAGATGGCATTTGTTTATTTTGTTACTCCTTAATAAATTAAGTTTTCTTTTTATTACAACAAGAAACTTACAAAAAGAATTATAGAAGGGCTTTTTACTTGAATATTATCAAATTAAAGTTAATTTTTTAAAAATGTGACCATTTTTTAAAACGGAAAAATGTGGTTAAGATCACGTATTTGAAAAAATATGATGTCATTATCATTTGAGAGAACTATCAAATAAGCACTCGAACTTTAATAAAAAGTGCAAATAAGTCATTTTACAGAAGACTTTGTCCGGTTATCCCCATTTGGGGTGGTTTCCGGTGGAATTTTTTGATGAATTTTTTTTGAGCATCTTCTTCATTAAGTCTAGTTTACCCATACCAAATTGCAGCTAAAAATTCAATCGAGAAGGCAGTCAAATGATTTTCTGAAATATATTAAGCTGTCTAACTGCGGAGTTATCTTCAAAAATTCATTCGACTGCCTTCCCGATTGAATTTTTAGCTGAAATTTGGTATGAATAAACTAGGTTTAATGAACAAGATACTCAAAAAAGTTCATCAAAAAATTCCACCGGAAACCGCCCTAAATGGTGACGGCCGGACAGAGCCTCCTATAAAAGGGCTTATTTGCACTTTTTATGAAAGTTTGAGGGCTTATTTGATAGTTCTCTCTTATCAATTTTTATGTCACTATCAGAATTTTATGTCACTATTACATGTCGCTATCAGATTTTTATGTCTCTTTTAAATGTCACTTTTACCGTGAAACATGTCACTACCACTGTTTAAGTTGATCTAGCTTATTTGAGACCGAAACAAAAACTTTACTCCTATTTAGAGTTTTTTTCTTTCATTCTTGTAAGAGGACTAAAGAAGTCCTCATGTGAAACTTTAAACGCGGAATATGTTTTACTTTTATTTTGAACATTTTTTAAAAACTGGTTATAAATATGGCCATTTAAACGAGAAATTTGAGTGTACTTAAACGAGGTATCCAAATTATAATTAATGGAGAGATTGAGCTAGAAAGTGGAGAATAAGATGAGTGAAGTGAAATGAATTTGTAGAGATTATCAACTAGGTTTACAAGACCTCACATTGAGAGTATTTATAGAGAAATAACGAACTGGGCCGCCAATATAGGCCCAATAGACCCAACTATGTGAAATGGCTAATCTAGTAGGTACAAATGATATATGAATTGTACAACAATGTAAATGATATCCGGTGAGCATGTGTGGGCTGTTGTCCACACATAATAGTAGTGAGACCCAGGGGTCTGAGACCATATACTCTATCAGGAGTCCCCCACTCCTAGAGTCGAGAGTACTCGAGACGAAAGGGCCAGTAGAGTTGTGTGTCGATCTATCGTCGTTCGGTGAATAAACTTCTGGCATCGTCAAGGCATCTCACCCAGATTCCCTAGCCTCTAATCTAATCTCATTGGCGAGCCCTGGCTATGACAACCCTGTGGGAGAATCCTCAACCGAAGGTCGTAGGCCAGAGACCCTCACAACCGGTCTTAGGGCTGAGGGGCAAGGTATGTGTACTTCCTGCTGTGGCAACTGCATCTACATATGATGTGATGTTGTCGTCGATGCATGTGGAAAACCTTGTGAAAATTTTGAATTTATGCTTCTTCGTATAATGGAGACGCCGAGTCCTCTGCTCTTCTAGTCCATCACTCCCTTAGGCAAGTGTAGTGAGGTAAAGAGGAGTAGAGTAATGCATGTCTAGTGATATCTTCAATGGGAGCCGAGGGTCGACACCTTTTGTCCATAATGGAGAGATGTCTCGGTAAAACCCTCATTGAGAAAAAATCATGTGGGAAAAAATCCTAATGACGGAAAAAGAGTACCTCAGATGCCCCCAAAATGAAGTAAAGGGGTAGGCCCTTCAGCTTAGACGTGGAGCTTCAACGATCACCATCTGCTGAGGGGATGGCCGAGACTGATCTTCGTAAGGTAGTAACTCGACATGATAAGTAGTTCTAGTCATCAAATATAGATAAACATGAAATATACGACCGAGGGGCCAATATGAACTCCAAGTCATCCAAACTTGGAGTTACTACCTTCATCAGGGTCTCTCTCATTGAAAGCACTAAATGATGGATAATAGGGGTATCCAAACCATAATTAATGGAGAGGTTGAGCTAAGAGTGGAGAAGAAGATGAAGTGTACTGAATGTGTGTAGATTATCAATTAGGTTTACAAGACCTCTCATAGGGAGTATTTATAGAGAAATAACGAGTTGGGCTGCTAATATGGGCCTGATAGGCCCAACAATGTAAAATGGCAAATCTAGTAGGTACAAATGATATATGAACTGTACAACAATGTAAATGATATTCGGTGAGCATGTGTGGGGCACTTTCCAGTTCCAATAGTTGTGAGACCCGGAGGTTCTAGACCGTATACTCTCTCACCACCAAATAAAATGGCCATACATTTTGAGATTCTCTGAGGAATAATATTTCACACATACGCTATAGTTAATAATATTAAACAGACTAAACCAGACCAGACCAGACTTAAACAGAGCAGACCAGACCAATTTAAACCAACAAATTTCAGCCTAAAAAAACATTCTTAATTCAATTTGATTAGCCTATAACCTTTAGTTTTTACATTGTTCGCACACAATGTTTTAATTGTATGATTGACACTATTTATAAATTATAAGTTTTGCTACTCTCCCCATCTCCCGGTCCATTGGATTTTACAAAATTTACTTTTTTTGTTTGTAACAAAAAATTTACCAGTTTCTTTTTCAAATCATTAATTAGTAATTTTGCTAAAAAAAAATCTCTGCACAACCCTTAATCACACAATTTTCATTTATCTTATTTCACATATAATTCTAACTTGACAATGTATAATGGAATAGATGTAATATCACATGTCACCTCAATTCACTACTAGAAAACTGTCTCACAGTGACACTTCGTTAGTGACACTATTCGATTTAGTGTCAGAAACTGACGACATAACTGAAAGTTTACACATAAGTATCACTAATTTCTGACACAATAACATCATCATTTAATAGTGACACTGAAAAAACAGGGTCATATTCATAATTTTTTAAAATATTTTTTTTGAAATGAGGTTTGTTTTATAAATTTTAATCCTAATCCTTCACATACTCTTCCCAGGAGCGCATCTCACTCTCAACATCTGATCCTTCATCTTCCCCTACGCTTCAGCTCTGGTCTCTCTTTTGTCAACGACTTCATTACCATCAAACTCTTCTCTTCAGCAGCTCGACTAGTCGCTGGGATAGCCCCTTCCTCCGCGCCGCCGACGATGACTTCTTGTTGCCCTTACCGCTGCCGACAACCTGGGGATGGAAAAGCCGAGGTAGTGAAGCTGCGACAGCAACCCGCTCTCCTCCTTTACCGCTTTACGTCTCTTTCCCTTTTCTCCATTTTCTTTATCTGTAAATCAATTGACCATCCAGGGAAGAGAAAGACAACGAGAAATCAGCTATGCTACAGGCGCGCGAGTGAAGCGCCGACAAAGTCACAACCTTCAATTCGCTAGTGAGCGCCACCACAGGTGATAATAGGCGCCGGCGAAGCCACCACCACCGTTCGCCCTCAATTTCAGTCAACCACCATCACATAGGTAATAAATCTTCTCGATTTGTGTTAATTTTTAGTTTTTTATCCTGATATTATGTACGGATTACCTAGTATAATTTATGCTACACAGTTGTGAGTGATATGCTTCATTATTGTGAATCTGTGACGTTCATGATTGTAGATATTCTCCATCTTCTGTAATTCACTTTCTTAACCACAAGGTGTTTGTTAAAATGTTACAAAGGATAAACTACTTACGAGAACGTGAACACTCCATTATTTCTAGTTTAATGATATATAATTTCATATTTTGAATGTCTTATTTGCTTGCTTTAAGAGAAGTGTTAAGTTATACCCCAAGTATATTATGTTCCTCCCCAAAAAGAAATTTTAAAAAATGATACCCTGAAGGATCGATCCCACAGTCGGGAGGCAGACTACCGATATTGTCCGCTTTGGGTTGCCCCTCACGGATTTAAAATGCATCAATAGTTGTGGAGAGTCTAGGCCTTATAAGGTACCAATGACTCTCCTAGCCCACCGGTGTGGGATTCTTTGGCATTCCTACCGAAGAGGCGGGTTTAAGAGTCGCGAGTTTGACCGGCTCGAGGGACTGAAAGGCCCATACCTAACAATCCCCCACACACACCGGTGCTGCCCCCTGGCTCTGATACTAATTAAAGGATCGATCCCACAGTCGGGAGGTAGACTACCGATATTGTCCGCTTTGGATTGCCTCTCACGGATTTAAAACGCGTCAATAGTGGTGGAGAGCTTAAGCTTTATAAGGTACCAAGGACTGTCCTAGCCCACCGATGTGGGATTCTTTGACATTCCTACCGAAGAGACGGGTTTAAGAGTCGCGGTTTGACCGGCTCGAGAGATCAAAAGGCCCATACCTAACGTACCCATTTTAACATCAGTAGTGCTACACACCAGAACTATGGAATTGAACAATTGTGTGGTTTCATTTGGTAATAGTTGATAAAATTTTGAGCTTTTAGTTCTGTTTCTAAAACTGAAAAACTCAATTGCTCCGTTATCCCCCTTCTATAAAAATGAGTGAAAATGAATCTGTTTCATTCGGAAGAACTGGCTTTTCAACTGAAAGGAGGTGGAACTGTGGAAGCTATACTAAGAGGCTGTTTACTTTTTTTTTCATTAAGTCCTGTATGAATTAAGACGTCTGTATGGATTAAGACATCTGTCTGGATTAAGTCACAGTGATATAACAAGCTGTTTACTTTGTGTGCTGAATGAACATGCTGAATTATATCAAATGACCAGTTTACCCTTCTATATGAAAAAAGTGTTGAATATATATTGTGTGTCTACAGTACAATTAAAATATACACTTTTGGAATATATGTTGTATATATAAATTAGTAATTTATTTAAAATATATATTTTTAACTTGGTATTTGGGTAAAATATACATTTTGTAATGTTGTACATTTAATTATTTCATTCGCATTTTTCTAAAAATAAAAGTGAACATAGGTACACTTATTAATTAAAAATATGTTATAAACTTTTCAACTTATATTTGAAATGGTGTATACATAATTTTTTATTTTAGTAGTTGCAACAATATCAATTATTATATTTATTATGCATTAATTTTGAAATAAATAAATAATTTTTACTTATCATGTTGAATTGAAAATAGTATATATATTAAACAATTATTCACCTTCGGCCGTTCTAGAGGAGACCATTCGGTCGCCCCCATTTCGGGTGGTTTCCGATGGAATTTTTAATGAAATTTTATGATCACATTTCTCATGAAATTTAGATTATTTCCACAAAAAAAATTTTTAAAATTCACTTGGGAAGTTATTTAAATACGTTTTTGAAAAATATTGCGTTTTTATATCTATTTTGGCGCAATATGTTTCACAATTTTATTTCACAACTTTCACAATCAAATTTTAAGGTGATTTTTTTTAATATAATCTACACTTCATGGGGAACATGTTCATAAAATTTCATTAAAAACTTCCACCGGGAACTACTTAAATGGGATGGACAAACGACAGTCTCTTCTAACCCGTCCAGACCAAAAATATACTATATATTTTTACAATGTAGCAAATATACCAATAAGCATTATTAGCTCGTTGGGTATTTGTTCACTCGCCCAACCTGATAATTGTGTTCAAATATAGTAAAATATACATTTTTGTAATTATATATATTTAATTATGTCATTTACATTTTTCTAAAAAAAATTACCCAATTAATCTGTAATTGGGTAAAATATACATTTTTAATAATCATACATTTTTGTAATGAAGTACATTTAATTATATCATTTTCATTTAATTATGTCATTCATCTCCGGCCGTTACAGAAGAGACTTGTCCGGTCACCCCCATTTGGGGTGGTTTCCGGTGGAATATTTTAATGAAATTTAATGATCATATTTTTTATAAAGTGTAGATTATTTCCACAAAACTTTATTTTAAAATTAAATCGTGAAGCTAGTTAAATATTTTTTTGAAAAAAAATTGCATTTTTTATGTGTATGGGCGCATATGTTTTAGAATTTTATTTTACTACATTCATGATTGAATTTTAAAGTGAATTTTTTTACAAATAATCTAAACTTCATGAGTAACATGCTCATAAAATTTCATTATAAAATAGCACTGGGAACCATCCAAATGGGGTGGCCAGACGGCGACTCCTCTAGCCTAGACTGGAAATATACGCTATATATTTTTGCAATGTCATAAACCATCAACAAGCTTTAGTAGCTCTTTGGTTTCTCCTTCACTCGGCTAGCATGAACACTTGGGTTCGATTCTCACCTCCAACATTATTTTTGAGCAGGAGTAACAAGGCTTGAAAAGAGGGTAAAATAGACATTTCATATAAAATGATATGTCTGAATGGTAAGGAGAGTAGAATATTAGCTGAACCATTAAGACGTTTTACGTCTGAGCGAATAAGTCATTTATTTCATTAAGTCGCAAGTAAACATGTCGATATAGCTGAACGAATAAGTCATGATTTCCATTAAGTCCATTAAGTCGCAAGTAAACAGTCCCTAAGACAGAGATGGAAAGGAAGGCACTTATCTCCTCTAGCGGACTTTAAGAAGGGACCTTTTCTACTCTCTACTGCCAATCGCCTCCCTTCTGGATAATCATTTTTGTTAAATATATTTCCATTGGCTCTTGTAGGTTCCTTCCCTAATGGACGCCCTCCCCTATTCCCCTGCTGCTGGTTTGTTTCTAGGGTTTCGTTCTAGAATTCCTCTCGAATTTTCTTCCTCCTGTTTCTACATTTGACTGTAATTCTTTTGTTTCAAGTGGGGGAAAAACAAGGACAAAGTAGATGACGAGGAAATTACTTTCCAGCGCATGGTTGCCAAGGTTAGCAAATCTGGTTTCTCCTCCCCTCCGGCTTTAAACTAAAAAATTAATTTGGTTCTGTTAGTTTTACCTGGTTTGTATTTTTTAATAAAAAAGAATCCATGATTTGATTTGGTTACATGATGAATGATTAAGGGGTTAGGGGTTTACTGTTTTTCAGTTTCAGCAACATTCTTTTATTATTTATTTGAAAAATAACTATAATGCAACAACAACAAGTTTACTGTCTATGAAAAGAAGGGCTTTTAAGCTTATTTAATTTAATAATAAGTTTGATAACAACAACAATAATGCAAAGGTAATATTTTGTGATAAGGTTGTTAAAATCCATCAGTATTTCTAAATAGTTAATATACAACCAGGTCCCTTAGCAAAACATTAGTATTGCAATGTTGTTTTATTAAATAGGATATAATATCAAGGCCCACTGCCAAGAATCAAATTTACAGCCATTTGAAGTTGCAGTTTATCTGTTTGAGAAAGGTACCAATAGAACAGTTCAAATGGCAGGTATGTTGGTGGAGGATCATTCTTTTTGTTGGAAATATTAATCTGTGATATTCTATTTTTGCTTAAGGGGAGGTCTTTGATATTTACCACCCAATACTTGGTAATATTAAATTTGTTAAATCTTGCATAGATCAAGTGAAAATAAGTAGTTTTATTACAACTGCGATCTTGGTAAAAAAATATTGTTTATTACCACAAAAAATTAGTCATTATTTGTGATCCAGTTGTAGAAGCTCTCATAATTTAGAGGTGTGAGGGACTATTCCTATGGAGCATTTAGAGGGTTAGAAGATTTTGTTTTCAAATATGGATTAACATGTTTTGATTTTTATTATCTTCATGTGGCAATTACATCCTTATATCATCATGCCTATCTTTTTGTAATTAGCAGGTCGAGAAAAACAATTCCATTTCTTACTGTTTGATCATAGGTTGTTCCCACAGTGCTATTCAGGTAATTGTAGATCCCTTAAAAGTTCATTTCAACCGTTTTATTGGGTTTTCGTGTAGTCATGTTATCTATGAAAATGATATTATTGAAGGGACAAGAATTTTGAGGTATGGATTTATTTGTCAATCTCAGCTATTCTTTTGATTTTTAGTATTTGTATTAATTAGTTTTTAGATAACTTCTTTCTCATACTCTACACTTTATACCTTTTTTCATTTCTGGTTTGGTGCTTTTTAAGTTGACTTTGGCATCTGCCATTTTGGACTCTTCTCAGCACACAGTATGAAATTATTCATGTCTAATTTTGAGGTATAATTTTCATGTGTATTAAAAATTGCAGTCCATAATTGCAGGTAACTGCTGTTAAAAGGCCAAAAACAGTGCACTGGAGGATAATATATAGGTGGAAATTATGAAAAAGTTGAATATAACACAAAATTCTAAGATGAAATAGCGAAGAGGATTTACTTTTAATTTTTTCGTTCATGAATCTTCTCTTATTGATCCAAATAAAATTAGCAGAATAGTAGATCGTTCGATACCATCACCATCTTTTTTCTTTACTTTATAATTTCTACAAGAATACAATTGAGAATCATATTTTGGATGCACATAGTTGAAGAACATCCATCTTAATTAATATGATTTTTTTTATTCATCATTGAATATAATCTAAACTTCTTCCTCAACCATTTGATGATACCAAAAGAGCCTTATTGGATGCCAATGGTGAAAAATATACTTCTTGTGTTTGAACTTTGAATTGTTCAATTTTACAAAAACACTAATGTAGATTCTCAAACTATACAGGCTATGTTCAACCAGGTATTGATAAAAACTTGTTTTATTGGATGTCGATGGTGATGCAAGGAATAATGATGTCTAGCGCGTACACATAAGAATGTTGTATGGTTAAAGTGTAGATCTATAGCATATTATAATACACTTTATTGATATTGACATTGTAAAATAATTTGAGTAATAAATACAAATGTTGATGTTTTATACGCTTATTTATTAGTATTTCTATAATATTCATAGAATCAGTAAAAAAATAATATAATGATAATTATAATATCATTATCATATTTTTTATGATATGATGACACCAATGTGTTGTATTTTTATGATACAAAAGTGTCACAAATTCTTATGATACCAATGTGTCATAATATTGAATCACATTAATATGTCACAATTCATCGACACTATTATGTTTTACGATCAGTGTCACTATATTTAGCGTCGCTAGTCGCTACTTTCCCCGACACTTTTTAAGTCACAGAAACTTTAGGTGACACTAAATTAATGTTAGCGTAAATCATTTTTTTTACTAGTGATACATATAACCATACTAATTTTTCTATTTCATTCATGCATACTCTTCAAGTAACGGTCAAATCACCAACATCATCCTTCAATAATCTCATGATAAGTGCAAGTAGTCTAAACGAACCACATCCCATAAATCTCATGAGAAATGCAAGTAGTCCAAATGAATCACATCCCGGAAGAATTTGAGTTCAAGTTATCAAGAAATTGAAAGCATTTTCTCAAATACACAAGGCTAGTTTCAATGATCATAGAACCAATCGACTAAGAGTAATTTGTTTTCGAAAACAAATAACTTATTTATTAATGATAAACATAACAAGGAACATAGCAATCAAGCCAATGACTACACTAGGGTGAGAGTGTGAGACATAGACCAGGAACTGTTGGGTGTGTTTCGGAAAATAAAGAAAAATTAATTAAGATAAATTAATTAAAATAAAATGACTAGAGAAAAACAAGAAAGGAGATGAAGCAGAATTAGTCAAAGCTCGTGCTACGCACGATGTCCTTAAAACGTATTTGTTGCCTCCCTCAGTGCTAGGAGCGTTGCAACAATCGTTTCCCAGGATACGATGACTACGAACTAGTGTTTGAGCACACAAACAAGAGTTCCAGCGAACGAGAACCAAGTAAGAACACTAAGGAAATTTGGGAGTAGCTGTATGTGTTTTTAGCTCAAGAATACGTGAGGAATGTATTGTGCGTTGTGTCAAACCGTGTGTTTGTTGCAAAGCACCTGCCAGCTATTTATAGGAGGATTTGTTGTGTGTTAAATGGGGTGTTAATGGACCTGAACGTTGGACATCAATGACCAGTCCGTTGGGCATTGAATCGTCCATAAACTCTCCATTTAACGCAGCATTAAAAGAGAAGAACGTTGGGCATTAATTGTTGTAACGGAAGAAACGCGCGACAGAAGACCCCAACAGAACACCCCTTGGAGGGTTTCTGTCCGAAGCCAGCAGAACACCCCTTGGAGGGTTTCTGTCTGAAGCCAACAGAACACCTCTTGGAGGGTTTCTGTCCGAAGCCAGCAGAACCCCCTTGGAGGGTTTCTGTCCGAAGCCAACAGAACACCCCTTAGAGGGGTTCTGTTCGAGGCCTTCTGTCCGGAGCACTTCTGGGAAAAAATAAACGTTTCGGGAAGAAAACAAAAATTAACCGTATCTCTTGGGAGATAGATTTTTGGACGGCATTCGTGTCCGCAGGTCGCCCGCGCACACGAGTCACGGTTTTTCTTCTCCGTTTCGGGATTTGATCGGCACCCCCCCTGCGCGTAAGAGAGAGCCTTTCCCTTTAGGAATCTTAACTCCTTAAAAGAGGCTTCCCTTTGTAAGGGGATGAAAATCCCTTGAGTTTTTCGGTGTGGGATAAAACACACTAGAAACTCATCATTTTTCCCAGTTTTCCATTTCAACGAGTGAACTTCGAGAATCAATTTCTCATTCACCCGTTATCCGTTTTGAGTGTACCACATATCGAATTGTAGCCCTTAACAAGGACAATCCGAAACCACTTTGACCCGACCCAAATCGTAAGTGGACCCCACTCAAATAATTGCCCCAAAATGACCATTTAATGCAATTTTTAACACATTTTCCAACAATCCCCCACATGAATGAAAATTGATTTTCGAGACTTAAAAAGACACGAAGATAGGAGGACACGTTGTGTTCATCGGATGATCCTTGCATACGGAGAGGTAGGTTTTTATCCTTTGAACCTTCCGTTGTAAAGACACGTTTATTTACTGGCTGTCTAGTAGACTCGATGTCCTTGAACTATACTGTCGTCATGTAAACATTGACTTATCTTTACACAAGAACCTTCCAACTTTGTTCCGTTCTCATGGGTGTGCCCGTTTTGGCCATGGGTCACCGTCCTGGTTCTGCAAGAGTTTCTAAAGAACTGAGCCTTTACAGTTCTCCTTTGAAGCGACCCTCTTCTCTCTCACATAGGTGATTCTTTCACGAGTATCCCGCATACTCTTCCAATGTTATCGAGTAGATCAACATTTTAGAATCATTAAAGCAAACGTTTTTGCTAACCTCGTGCGGGAGTCACTGTTTTAACGAGGAGTGGGTAGGAGTCCGAGACCCCCCACAGTGATCATCCTTCGCTCTATAATTTAGTTGTCCCTTTTGAACCTAGGACCAACTAGGTTGGGTATCCACTATAGAACTTTTCAATTCACGGGCTTTAGTCCCATTCCTCGTGACAACTTCTCCAACAATTCTCTATCCAATGCCTTGGTTAGCGGATCCACTATGTTATCCTTTGACTTCACGTAGTCAACAGTGATAACACCCGTTGTGAGGAGTTGTTTAATGGTGTTATGTCTACGACGAACGTGTCTAGAGTTACCATTGTAGAGATTTCTCTGTGCCCTTCCAATTGCCGCTTGACAATCGCAATGTATGCATATTGGAGGGACATGCTTCTCCCAACTTGGAATATCCTCGAGAAAATGGCGTAGCCATTCAGCCTCTCAGTGCACTTATCCAAGGCTATTAGCTCAGATTCCATCGTGGATATAGCTATTAACGTTTGTTTCGAGGATTTCCACGACACGGCTGCACCTCCCAAAGTGAAGACATATCCACTTGTGGACTTAGAGTCCTTTATGTCGGATATCCAACTAGCGTCGCTATACCCTTCAAGTACAGCTGGATATCTTCCATAGTGCAGTCCAAGGTTTTGGGTTTTACGTAAATACCTCAAAACCCTTACTATTGCCTTCCAGTGTTCATCACCGGGGTTGCTAGTATATCTACTTAGCTTACTAACCACAAAGGCAATATCAGGTCTGGTACAACTCATTAGATACATCAAGCTTCCAATTATCCTATCGTATTCTACTTGAGAAATACACTCTCCACGATTTTTGGTAAGTTGTACGTTTTTATCTAATGGAGTCCTTGCCTCTTGATAATCATCCTTATTAAATTTCGTAAGGATTTTATCAACGTAATGGGATTGGCTTAGCGTAAGACCGTCAGGTCCTCTAATTATTTTAATCCCAAGGATCAAATCGGCCAGCCCCATATCCTTCACGTCAAATTTAGAATTTAACATGCTTTTGGTAGAATTAATCATTAGATTATTGCTACCCACGATGAGTATATCATCCATGTATAAACATAAAATGACATAGCCGTCTACCGTGCTCTTCACATAGACGCATTTGTCACTTTCGTTTATTTTAAAACCATTAATTAACATTGCATGATCGAATTTTTCGTGCCACTGTTTAGGGGCTTGTTTCAATCCATACAATGATTTAATTAATTTACACACTTTTCTTTCTTGGCCTGGAACACAGGGGCGGCCATATGGGGAGTTGGCCAAGGCAAATGCCTTGGGCCTCATATTTTAGTGGGGCCTCAAAAAAAAATTATAGTATAAATTATCTATTTTAATTTAATAGTTTGGAAGCATAGATATCATGTTTTTGATATATTGGTAGCCCAAAGATGGATAATGTGATTTTAGCTCTAATTAAATGGTAGGCTGGTAGCAACTACTACAACTAGCCACCATATTAATGAATTATTGAAGTAATGTTTAATTAGTTTGATGGTCGTAGTTATTTAGTTATTTTTTATTTTCAGTGATTATTATTATATTTGTGAACTTTAGCTTTTTGTTGACTGCTTTATTTTTTATCTTTGTGTAAGTATGTTACAGGGGCAAATTTAAAAGTACTACTAAGATTGTCTCATATAAAATTTAGTAAAGTTTGTGTCAGTTTAAATCAATCTTACTTTATTCTTTTTTTATCATCAATTCAATATCAAAATCTTTTGGGAATAAGACTTGGATGTTGTTGTTGATGGCTATATTGTCATAAAAGAGTTAACTATATTCTAAATTTAAACTATATCATAAAAGAGTTACTTTAGACGGAGGAAGTGTAAGTTTTAGTCCATTTTGTGTATGTTTACATTTAAAAAATTTATTATTTTGATGTTCACTACTCTTTGAATTTGCATTTTTTCTTTTATCGTGTATGTATTTCTATGCAATTTAAGAATTTTATCAATTCAGGACCCGAAAGATAGATAAATTATCGATCCGGGAGCTGAAAGATGAAATGTATCGATATAGCATCCGAATGATGGAAAACTATCAATTTAGGACTTGAATGATTGGAAATTATCAATTTAGGACTTAAGTTGTCAGAAATTTTATTAATTTTTTTATCTTAAATTTTTTAAATATTATTTAGTTTATGAAACTAATAAACTTTTGTGAAGACAAGTTTATCAAAAATTAGCAATCGAATTAATAAAAAATTAAATAAATCAAAACCTATGAAACTTTAGGTCCTAGATTGATAGTTTTTCATTATTCGGGTCCTATACCAATAGATCTCATCTTTCAGGTCCCGAATTGATAATTCATCTATCTTTCGGGTCCTGAATTGATAAAATTCATTTTTTTTTGTCCTTTGTGTTGTAAAATTCACATTAATATAATATGTCAATATTAAGTGTTTTTCGCCTGGGGCCTCCTGAGTTCTAAAGACGCCTCTGCTGGAACACGAAAGCCCTCGGGCTGTTCCATATAGATTTCTTCGTCTATATCGCCATTTAGAAAAGCGGTTTTTACGTCCATTTGATGAACTTCCAATATCCGCAATGCGGCAATTGCTAGATCATCCTAATGGAATTTATTCTCGTCACAGGAGAATACGTGTCAAAGTAATCATGGCCCTCACGTTGCTTGTATCCCTTGATTACAAGTCTGGCCTTGTACTTATCGATGGAACCGTCAGGTTTCATTTTCCGTTTAAAAATCCACTTGGATCCCAAAGGTTTATTTCCCGGAGGAAGATCAACCAATTCCCATGTGTGATTTTTAAGGATAGAATCCACCTCACTTTTGATGGCTTCTTTCCACATAGGACCTTCAGTAGACGTCACGGCTTCCGTATAAGTCCGTGGTTCATTTTCTACCAAACATGTTAGAAAATCCGGTTCATTTTCTACCATACATGTTAGAATATCCGGTTCAAATTCTACCAGGTAGGTGAGAAAATCCGGTCCGAAGGATTTTTCAACTCTAGCACGTTTGCTACGTCTGGGTTCGGGTTCTTCTCCGGAGCCCTCGCTAGTATTTTCCATAGCTACGTCAAATGTTCATTTTGACGTGCTAGGCCCTTCGTTGGACTTGCATGGAAATACATCTTTAAAGAATGAAGCATTCCTTTATTCAATTATTGTGTTTTTATGTACATCCGGATTATTCGAATCGTACACTAAAACCGATAAGCACTACTATTTTGTGCATATCCAATAAAAATACAATCCACCGTTTTTGGACCTATTTTTATTTTCTTAGGTGTTGGTACAAGCACCTTAGCAAGACACCCCCACACTTTTAAATATTGATAGGAAGGCCGTCTGCCTTTCCACAACTCGTACGGAGTTTTATCATATTTTTTCCGGGGAACCTTATTTAAAAGGTAGTTGCTTGTCAAGATTGCTTCGCATCACATACTTTGTGGCAAGCCCGAACTTACTAGCATCGCGTTCATCATATCTTTCAATGTGCGATTCTTTCGTTCGGCAACACCGTTTGATTGAGGTGAATAGGATGCGGTACGTTCGTGTACTATACCCACACTAGCGCAAAAATCACCAATTGGTGCTTCATACTCACCACCTCGATCACTCCTAACCGTCTTAATCCGTCGATTGAGTTGGTTTTCCACTTCATTCTTATAAAGAATGAATTTATCGATTGCTTCGTGTTTATTTTTTAATAAATAAACGTAGCTATAGCGAGTGCTATCATCGATAAAGGTAATAAAATATTTATTACCGCCACGTGTTTGTATTGATTTAAAATCACAAACGTCACTATGAATTAATTCAAGTGGTTCCGTTTTTCTTTCAACTGATTTGAAAGACGTTTTCGCTAGTTTTGCCTCTAGACGAACTCCACATTTGTGCTTCACATCAATTGTGAATTTAGGAATGTGCTCCATGTTAATTAATCTACGTATAGAATTAAAATTAACATGTCCTAGTCTACCATGCCACACATTGGAAGACTCAAGCAAGTAAGCAGAAGAGATTTTATTATTATTAATAATAATAGTCGTTACATTGAGCTTAAACAGCCCGTCACATGCATACCCCTTGCCCACATACATTCCCGACTTAGACAAAACTAGTTTGTTCGACTCAAAGACCATGCGGAAGCCATGCTTGTTCAACAACGAACCGGAAATCAGGTTTTTGCGTATTTCCGGAACAAACAACACTTGGTTGAGAGTAAGCTCTTTGCCCGAAGTCATCTTCAGGACCACCTTGCCCACACCTTCAACCGCGGAATGAGCCGAGTTACCCATCCACACTTTCTCACCATTTGATGGCTCAAAAGTTGTGAATAACTCCCGGTTTGAGCAAATATGCCGGGTTGCACCGGTGTCCACGAACCACTCCTTGGAATTGGATCCAACGAGGTTGACTTCCGTAACCACAACCGCTAGGATGATGTCTTCATCCTTTTGCCCACCTTGCACCAAGTTGACTTGAGAGTCCCTCTTCTTCTTGGGTGCCTTGCAATCCGCGGACTTGTGTCCGTTTTTATTGCAATTGAAGCATTTTCCATTAAACTTTGTTTTGGAAACGCCTCCCTTGGGACCGAGCTTGCTCTTCCCATTATTTTTATTTTTGGAGCCTTTAGCATGCTCCACCACGTTGGCCTTGGCGCTGGTAACGATTGGGAGTTTCCCATCGTTCTTCCGGTTATCCTCTTCAATCCGCAGACGGAGGATCAATTGCTCCAAGTTCATTTCCTTTCGCTTATGCTTAAGGTAGTTCTTGAAATCCTTCCAAGCCGGCGGCAATAAATGGATAATTGACGCCACTTGGAAAGACTCACTAACTGTCATTCCTTCATCTCGAATTTCGTTGAAGAGCATTTGCATCTCCTCAACTTGACTCAAGACCGTCTTCGAATCCACCATTTTAAAGTCAAGGAATCGACCAACAACAAATTTCTTTGCGCCGGCATCCTCGCTTTTATATTTGTGGTCCAAAGCATTCCATAGCTCCTTAGCCGTAGCTAATTTGCTATCAACGTCGTACAAAGCATCATGCAGCCCGTTCAACACGTAGTTTCGGCAAAGGAAGTCAGAATGCTTCCAAGCTTCAACCGCGTCGAAAGATTGCGCATCCACCTCACCCCCGGTTGCTACCGGCGCATCTTCGGTCAAGAATCTAGCAAGACCGAGAGTAGTGAGATAGAATAGCATCTTTTGCTGCCACCTTTTGAAGTTTAACCCGTTGAATTTCTCGGTTTTCTCCACAGAGTTGCTTGGCCCTTTGGTTGGCCAAAGCAGATGCACCGCGTTGTGATCTATTGTTCACCGGTGCTCCGCTTTCAGAGTGATTGTCGTTCAGAACATTCTGCCCAACACCAAACTCGTTTTCTTGAGAAGTCATTTCCGTTCTTTAACGTTTTTCCGAAAACACAAAAAATTAAGTTCGTTCACCAAAGTGACAAACTACGATTTAAGATTGTTTACCTCAGTAGAACAATCAAAAAATACGTTTTAAGATTGTATCCGTATGATACAAGCTCAACAAATACGTTTTAAGATTGTTTACCACAGTAACACAATCAAACAAATACGTTTTAAGATTGTTGGGTGTGTTTCAGAAAATAAAGAAAAATTAATTAAGATAAATTAATTAAAATAAAATGACTAGAGAAAAACAAGAAAGGAGATGAAGCAGAATTAGTCAAAGCTCGTGCTACGCACGATGTCCTTAAAACGTATTTGTTGCCTCCCTCAGTGCTAGGAGCGTTGCAATAATCGTTTCCCAGGATACGATGACTACGAACTAGTGTTTGAGCACACAAACAAGAGTTCCAGCGAACGAGAACCAAGTAAGAACACTAAGGAAATTTGGGAGTAGCTGTAGGTGTTTTTAGCTCAAGAATACGTGAGGAATGTATTGTGCGTTGTGTCAAACCGTGTGTTTGTTGCAAAGCACCTGCCAGCTATTTATAGGAGGATTTGTTGTGTGTTAAATGGGGTGTTAATGAACCTGAACGTTGGACATCAATGACCAGTCCGTTGGGCATTGAATCGTCCATAAACTGTCCATTTAACGCAGCATTAAAAGAGAAGAACGTTGGGCATTAATTGTTGTAACGGAAGAAGCGCGCGACAGAAGACCTCAACAGAACACCCCTTGGAGGGTTTCTGTCCGAAGCCAGCAGAACACCCCTTGGAGGGTTTCTGTCCGAAGCCAGCAGAACACCCCTTGGAGGGTTTCTGTCCGAAGCCAACAGAACACCCCTTAGAGGGGTTCTGTTCGAGGCCTTCTGTCCGGAGCACTTCTGGGAAAAAATAAACGTTTCGGGAAGAAAACAAAAATTAACCGTATCTCTTGGGAGATAGATTTTTGGACGGCATTCGTGTCCGCAGGTCGCCCACGCACACGAGTCACGGTTTTTCTTCTCCGTTTCGGGATTTGATCAGCACCCCCCCTGCACGTAAGAGAGAGCCTTTCCCTTTAGGAATCTTAACTCCTTAAAAGAGGCTTCCCTTTATAAGGGGGTGGAAATCCCTTGAGTTTTTCGGTGTGGGATAAAACACACTAGAAACTCATCATTTTTCCCAGTTTTTCCATTTCAACGAGTGAACTTCGAGAATCAATTTCTCATTCACCCGTTATCCGTTTTGAGTGTACCACATATCGAATTGTAGCCCTTAACAAGGACAATCCGAAACCACTTTGACCCGACCCAAATCGGAAATGAACCCCACTCAAATAATTACCCCAAAATGACCATTTAATGCAATTTTTAACACATTTTTCCAACAGGAACATCACCCGGAAGCGATCTATCTCGCTAATCACATAACAACTTTGCTGCACCTGCTACTCTTATAAGGATTTAAACATAAAATAATGTTGAACCTAAAACACATACTAGCAAAAGAAAAGGACCAGTTTCACCGGCTACCAAAAAGGGATATCCGTAACATCTTCTTGCATGTCACTTCTTGCATGTCCCGGCTTCGGGCTTCGTTTCGCTGCTCAATTTCTGAGTGCTCAGCAATGGTACTCCTATTTAGGGCAATTTCCCTAATCTAGTTTGAGAGTGAAACAGAGTCCTCCAATTAAAAACAACTTTGGTTTTATGCGTACACATCGAAAAGATACCAAAGGGTCCAAAGGAATTGAAGGGTGTAATGTACAGAGTTTTCATTGTAAGTATATACTGGTTCCAATTTCCATAGCTATCCATCATTACTTCATCGACCAGTTTAACAAAAATTGCTAACAAGCAAAATTATAAAAATTTATACTCCCTCCGTCCCCCAATTAAATTTCAGATTTGACTTCACACGTATTAAGAAAATAAATTTAACTTTACTGTGGATTGCACTGTTTTGCACTGTTCAAACACTGTTTGAAATTGTTTAGCACTGTTTTGATATAGATAATTTGCCAAATAAGGAAAGTAAGGAAATGTGAACTTAATTTAGAGACTGTCCAAAAAGGAAAGTGATAACTTAATTGGAGGACGGAAGATGAATAATGCACCTAAGATTCTAAGAGGAATAAAGGACCAAAGTATAGAAACTCCTATCCCATAGAAACCAATATTAACTAAGACCCGTAACTATTGGTTTTATTGAAGACTAAACACCATATTCTGGAACTAAAGGGTGTTTGGTGATTTTTATGTATTTTCAGGCTTTTCAGCCAATTTTTCCACCTCGAGCACTTTACTGGTTCAATGTTATGGAATGAGCAATAAAAGTATATGTATATGTTTTCAAACAGGTCCTTGTAATTTCTAAAATTCATAAATGCATGCCGTAGTTTTTAATATTTATAATAACACCCTGTACCCGTATTCTATATTTCTATTTTATCATATCCCGTACCAGTTTCCACCCTTTCGCATAGGTGTGGTAGTATAGCTAAAATTATCATTAAACTCTAATATAAACTTAAATGCCACTTAATCAAATAGCACAACTTATTTAAAACAATCAAATCAGGCTTTTGACCGATAAACAAATTAAATGGTTTTTGCGGGTAATTCTTATTGTGTGGACATGTTTTGAATCCTCCTTTCCTATTTCGATCAATTATATAAATGTTTTATCAGGATTTCTTTTTTTATTCTTCATCCATGTTTTTTAGATAACCTTAAATTTGTCTTGTTTCATGCAATTTGTCTCTACAATCCTTCGGTTTTTAAAAAAGAAACAATTACGTGACTAAAATAAAGATTGCTTAAAAATTGTTATTAGTGACTAGAGTAGTAATGGAATCATAATAATTTATATCCAATTTTTAAATTTAAGGTGCCATGACATTGAATTGTAGTAACTGTTAGTCATATTTGTGTAAATAAAATTTATTTTAGTAATGTTTCTCAAAAAAATAAAGAATAACACTTGTAAATTTTCATAGCTTTCATACTAATTACTAAACACTTGATTAGATAGGTAACATATAAATCTAGATGTATATCTACAAGTCCACTTCACCACCTCTGATCTACATATAGTATTTGAACACTTGAATAACTACATTTTGGCAACTAATGAAATACACAAGCAACATTTCAACCTAAAAAATTTACCAGCACTGACACTTCAAATGTGCAAAAACTCCAGTTCAAATACAAAATTACTACCAATCAACTGAGCATATATATCACACTCAAAAAATAACACTCAAATCATATAAAGAAAACCACAAAAGTGAAACTTAGAGTTAATAAATCCAAGTAAAATTATTGTAAGAATTCATGAGTATGATGCGTTCAGACACTATAAATTGTCGTAAAAACACTAATAGAGTTTCTTTTTTTTAATCCCGGAGTCAAACCACCAAAAACACTAAGAGAGTGAAAACGAGAAACCAAACACTATATAATAAATTAAAGCGTGTAGAATGAGTTAATATCACGTTCTAAGGGCATTCTCATTCATGAGTTTTTTAGGAGATTATTTTGATGATGTGGATGATATTTTTTGAGATTATGATTGAGAAATTCAGATTATTTCAAGAGATTATTTGGGGTAAAAAATCTGGGATCAAATTCTAAATCTGGATTATTTGAGATTATTTCACACTTCTAGGTTGCTCTCCCAATTTTCTAAACTTATCCACGGTTCCCGCTGCTGGCTGCAACTTTCTTCAAGCATTAACCTTTTAAGTTTACTTTTAAACAAAGTAAAATACGAAACTAAGTAACAGATTTCATGTTTGTTGTACGTTGCAAACAGGGACGGATTCAGGATTTCGAATCAAGGGGGGCGAAAATTTTCGTTAGTGTAGGAGATAAAAAATTCATTAGTGTCGCGGGGTGAATTTTTTTTCTAGTGTAGCGGGGCGAATTTTTTCACTAGTGTAAGGCTCTGCGGCTATTTTTATTCAAAAAAAATTCATTAATACATACGTGACGACATTTAAATCTATATATTACATTCTAAGTTTAGACAATGACAAAATAACTTTAATTTTATAATTGGAGTGCTCTAGAAAAAAGTATTTATACATTAAAGCATAAGAAATGACAAATCAATGGAAAATAATACAAAAATAAAAAAGGATATATAACATTTTATTTAAATATAAAGAGTTTATAAGGTTCACATTCACGAGTACTTTTAAAATAATTTCAACATTGTTTAACTACATGAGTCTTATAGAAATAAAGAATTGATTTTTGAATTACAATTTTTGTCTATCATTGAGGGTGCTCATAAGTCACAAGCAGTTCTTTTAATATTACAATAGTATGTATGATATTATTATTTTTAGAATAATATTATATTGATAATTCATATATATAGTGCATATTATATTTGTATTAATGCTAAAATAATTAAATTTTATTATCTATGCAATAAAGTCTTTTTAGAATGTAAGAAGTAAATGAATAGTGTAATTCAATGTCAATAAACATTTATAATTTGGATTACTTCACATGATCTAAAAACATTTTGATATATATTTTTCAAAATTATTTACTAGTTATCGAATAAAGATAATTAAACATTACAAAACTAAGAATTTTTATATAATAAGTATCCTACATCTCAAATAATGAGTTCTTCTATTGTTTATTTAAGTTATGTAAATTATTTTAGATGCTCCTTTTTTAAGTCTCCGATTAAGTATTACATTATGTAAGACTATATATCAATTTTAAAAACTAAAAGTTAAGGGGGGCAATGTTCAACAAAAAAAAAATAAGGGGGGCGAATCTAATTAAAGTATCAAAATTTTACAAAAACATTACATATATAGTAGAAAAATTTGAAAGTCCAAGGGGGGCGGTCGCACCCCCGCCCCCCTTAAATCCATCCCTGGTTGCAAATGCATGGCTTACATTTAAAATTTAAAAGTGTAAAATATGAAAGGCATACAGTGTGAATTGTTGGGTAGTGGCATGTGTTTTTTTGTATTTATGTGATTGTATATATGTACGTACATGTGTACGTATTTGCATATATATTACTCCCTCCGTTCCTAAATAAATTTCCAACTTTCCTTTTTCGTTCGTTCCAATTAAAACTTCCACTTTCCCTTTTGATTGTATTTATGTGATTGTATATATGTACGTACATGTGAGTACATAGATATTATATATGTACTAATATATAATAGTGTGTGGGTCCATTTGATCGAGTATGTGTCCAATGAAGTAAGAGATTTTGAATTTGAGTGTATGTCTCATTGAAATCTGAATAAATACAAATCATGATTGAGGAGAAGTTAACTGGTTTGGAGATTATTCACGATTTTCTTATGTGGAAGTGACGTGTCAAAAACCAATCATAAAAAACCGTAAATTTGAGGAGCATGAATGGAGATAAAGCACTAGCAAGAAGAAGAAGGAAAGTAATGAAGGTAAATTATACACGATTTTCTTATGCGCAAGAGTTTTTCTTATATTTAGTATTCTTACCTTTTTAACTACATACCTTGGTATCTGTTTTTGAAGTTAAATTTGTGCGGTCCAAGGGCAATAATGAAGGTAAAGCACTAGCAAGAAGAAGAAGGAAAGTAAACTGCTACTAATGATTACACCACAGCCTTACCGACCTTGAATTTTGGCCCTCTAACTCTAGTCTAAGCCAAGGAGATTATAGGAGAATATATAGAGAGAAGCTACGTTACTTCATGCAAGTTTGTACACTTTTTACAATGAAATAAATACAAGTATTTATATTGCAAGGTAGTAGGTGGAGGTGTGTCGAGCTCGGTGTGACTAGCCCCAACCATAAAATCTCTCATATCTATTAGGTTTATTGCACTTCCCGCCAAATCCAAGGATTCCCACCAATCCTCTGCTGTATCCTCCCATGTATACAGCAAGTGGAAAAACTCTAAGGGTACGTTTGGTTCGAGGAATGTCATATTACCATGAGAATGTTGGATTATCGGATATGTTAGATAGATGGGAATGTGATTAATGTGTAACCCTTTTGTGTTTGGTTACGATTAAGGGAATGTGACATTAAGTTGTTTCGTTGAATGATATATTGCATATTTGGTGAATTACTCAAATGCCCTTTAAATTTTTGTCTCTTAACACATTAAACTTATTACAACCTATAATTAAAGTAACTAAAATTATAGAACAATAAAACATCTTAATAATAATAATTAAAATCAAAACTAATTGAATTAATTTTAAGAAAAGTATGTTTGATTGCACAAAAGATTAAGATTAGTGAACATTAGTATATAATTCTAAGCAAAATATGTTTGATTGCAGAAATAATGCCAGTAGAAGAAGTGAAGAACACATACAAAAACTTGAACAATAGAGAAAGAAATTACCTGATTTGGAAGACGGAAGAAGAGAGTTGCGTTCGTTCAATGGAAGAAGAGAGATGGAAATCGTATGATATTGAGAAGCATGTGTATTTTTGGAAGAAAAAAAATAACATAACGGGAATGCAACTTAACCTAAGGCTTATGTGGGTTTGAGATGAAGGGCCATGCCATTCCTTTTTTCAAATTTTGGGAATGTGACATTCCCAAAAGAAAAATCAAACCAGTGAACCAAACACGGGTATCTCACATTCCGGGCATCAGATTCCGACCTGTATACGATATTACCTTGAGCCAAACATACCCTAAGTGTGGGAAAAATAACTTGCTCGGTATGCCTAGGTGGGATGTGCTGAGCGGCATGGCCGCATAAAGAAATGGGAACCAGGCCCATAACGTAATTTGGGCTGCAGGGGGTATTTGGGCCTATCCGTTGTTGGGCTTTTCAATCTTTTTTTAATCCAATCATGACAAAACATTCTTTAGTTAGTATTTTTTATTATATTTATGTGTTTCTTTCCTAACGTTGTTTAGAGATGTTATTTATGGTGGCGGAGCTTGTCAGTATATTTTTAGTCATCTTTAGTCAGATGTTCTTGTGTGCTAATAAGAGGTTTGCATTGATTTTTCCATCAATCAGAAACTTGACTTTCTTCTACATCAGGGATTGCCCACCTCCTAAACCACCGCCGTTCTAGAAAAATGAGATCACATGGATCTCATTTTTTTCAGATTTACCCTTATCAATAATAAATAAGTTTTTTTTCAAAAAAAAAGTATTAGTAGTGCTACATTTAATTTTGTTACCTTAATTCTTAAATGACACATATCAATACCAAAACCATACGTAAATGTTTAAATCGACGATATTATTCAAAATTTTGGTCCAAAAATACTACATGGCGGTTGAAATTTCATGCGAATAGTTCATTTTATATCACTTTTATTCATTTCATCACTGTAGGGAGGACTCTATGCGTGAATGTTTGACCGTCACTTGGGTTGTTTTGGCCGGAAGTTTAAAAGTACTGTTGATTGGAACAGATATGTATAGTTGTGATACTTAGTAGTTTCATTTAATAGTAATGTATCAAAACGTAACAATATTAATAATTACAGTATTGTTTATGACTATGCGTTTTATCCATTGCACTTTTGTCAATTATTATGATAGAGACTTTTTAGATTAGTAACTGACCTAAATAGGATGATAGTATAGAA
This sequence comes from Cuscuta europaea, assembly GCA_945859875.1. Lineage (NCBI taxonomy): Eukaryota > Viridiplantae > Streptophyta > Magnoliopsida > Solanales > Convolvulaceae > Cuscuta > Cuscuta europaea. Next base: position 9,585,752 of record CAMAPE010000051.1, read on the forward strand.
TTATGTTCTTTTATATATGTAATTTCAACTAGTTTTATTTGTTGTTATTTGGGAAATTACACACTTTAGTTGTAATGCTTTATTTTTTCCTAGTTGTTTGTAATTTGTTTAGATTAGGGATTTTCTGAGCTTAAACTAGGTAAAGATCATCAAAAGGATCCCGGAATGGTCAAGGAAAGTGCAAGGGAACAAGAGAAAGTGAAAATTTGGGAAAATAGTCAAAAACCCGACCGGGTTTTGCAAAAACCCGATCGGGTTTGACTTGACCCGAAGATCAAATTTGATTTGGAGGCAATTAAATGTGAAGGGCGAAGATTTGGCAAAGACTTTTCTTTTACCCGATCGGGTAAATAAGAAACCCGATCGGGTAGATGTGACTAATGAAGATTCAGGACAAATACTCAGGAAATCCGATCGATTTTTTTAAATAACCGGTCGGGTAAATGACCCTGCCACCTCCAAACACCTATAAATACACCCCTTTTTCTTCCCATTTAAATCATCCCTTCTTCCATATACTTAAGGTCAGTTTAGAATAGCATTCCTTTATATTTTTCTAGCAATGTTTAGTCTCCAAATGAGGAGCTAAACTTCCATTTCTTGGTTTTGCTTTTGAAGCTTGTTGATTATTAAAGTTGTGAGTTATTTTCTTAACTTCTCTCCTTGAATATTAGTTCTTCCCTTAATATATCTATATATTAATGTTGGGGAATGTTGCTAAGATGACAATTAGTCAACATCTCAATATTAATTATTACTAGAAACAATCAACGAACTGATGGTTAATCGTTGATGGTTTCACAAGTAAGTAACTTCGGTTTATTAATGCACGGTCGTGGTTACTAAACTTAAGAGGGATTAATTTTGTTGGTTAAACTGAAACCGTTGTGTTGAGGTTATCAATCTCAATTGATTTCATCAAGGAGTTCGAAAGATTAAATGCTACTATTAAATTGGTATAAAGCGTTGTTCTATATTTTATTAATAGTAAGGGTTATTAATGAACGGTTATTGTTAATAACTACCCTCGATGAATTGGAGATACTCCTCGATTGAGTATTCGAGAGGGGATAACTTATAGATATAACAAGGATCGACTAAATATATCAAAAAGTGGAAAGTAACAAAGCCAAGTCCCTTTTATCTTTGAATTAAAACTCATATAAGTCGTTCATCTTAGTGTTTAATTAAATTAAATCACTCAATCCCAAAACCCCCCCTTTTATTTACTAGTTCATAAAAAGAGAATTATTCCTTTCCTTGTGGATACGAACTCTACTTCACTATACTACGTATAAGTGTTAGTATCAAAATTGTTTTGATGCACTACGATAGAGTGCTCGTCATAGGACTAAATGGAAATATAATTGCATAAATATGACTAAAACATAAATATTTCACAAATAAGACTAAACATTAATTTTCTACCCTTAAATGACAAAGGCTTCTCTAATAAAGGAGTTTGTCTCATGCTCAGTCTCAAGATGCTAAGACCTGCAATATTTGCATGTCTCACGAGCATCCTACAGATTTTTGGCCAAAGCTCCAAGAAGAATACCTTGAGCAAATTGATGATGTTGGTTTTCAAAGGAAAATACCTCACATGAGGTATGATCCATTCTCCAATATGTATACGGAGGACATGTTTCGGACTCTTGCTACCAACATGACCACCAAGCAAAACAACATGGTGCAATTCCAAAATGAGACAAAGTCATGCATTTTAAACTTGGAAACTCAATTGAGTCAAATAGTCGGAGCCGTGAGTAGGCTTGAAGCAAATGATTCGGGAAAACTTCCTTCTCAAATAGAAAATGATCCTAAACAGCAAACTTTTGCAATCACAAATGAGAAGGAATTGAAAAAGGAGGCTCAAAATCCAAAAGAAGAAGAAGAAAAAAAAGACACGGAGCTCCAACTGGTCAAAGAAGAGGATAAGCCGAGCTTCAAATTCAAATTTTTATCCTTGTCATCCTTTGAGGTACCTCCACCATTTCTAGAAGTTTTAAGGGAAATGCGTAAAATTAAAAAGGACAATGACATTTGTGAAATCTTCATCAAAATTGAGGGATCGAAAAACTTTTCATTGACCATGCTAAACGAGAAATTTTTCTCCCCACTCTCACCACACGAGTCAATGAAAATCTGGATATTTGACCCTGGAAAGATTTTCAAAGTGAAGGATCGGAGAATTCAACATTTCTATGAAAGTCCTAGGAGTGAAAATGGGAAGAAGATGAAGTATCACGATCCAAACTTGTCTGATTGAACACAATGATGGCGTCGAGCCACGACGTTAAATAAAACGCTTATTGGGAGGCAACCCATGCAAGGTACGTTTACTTTTTTTCTTTCTTTCTTTACACTTTCAAAAAAAAAGTTTTCGAAAGGCCGGGGAAAAAACCCGGTCGGGTAAACCAAAATCCCGATCAGGTTTTAGCAGGGACGGACCGTAGTAGAGACCCAGGGGGGCTACCCCCCCCCCCCCCCAACATTTTTTGTGTGTGTGAGAAGAGTGCATCTGGTGCGTTCATTTTAAGATCTGTGCATCAGATTAGCAAAAAAGTGCACAGGAAAGTGCAAAAATATTAAAAAAGTGATGCTAGACGCGGTGACATTTCCGTAATTAATTAATATGTATGTATATATATATATATATATATATATATATAGGGTTGGGTTCTAATAAAAAGACATCTTAACGTGAGAAGTGAGAAGCTTCACATTTGCCTCTTTCTGATGCACTTTTTTCGACGGCAGAAAAGTTATGATTAATTACAGAAATGTCACCGCGTCTAGCATCAGTTTTTAAATATTTTTTGCACTTTTCAGTGCACTTTTTTGTTAATTTGATGCACAGGTTTTAAATTGAACACACCAGACGCATTCTCACTTCTTACGATAAGGACTCTTCTCATTTGATCCTTCTTATATAAATATATATATATATATATATATATATATATATATATATATATATATATATATATATATATATATATATATATATATATAGGGAGCAGATCAGCTGAGAAGTGCCCTTAGGCTGAGAAGCTGCGAAGTCTAACTTATAAGCAAAAAACACGAACTTTTAACCAAAAAATCATAACTTATAGACCCCCTCAAAAACATGAACTTTCTGCAAAAAAAAATTCGAGGTTTGTGGAGTTATTTTGACGCGGTGGCATTTTCGTAATTTTCTTGGAGGGGGTCTATAAGTTATGATTTATTGGTTAAAAGTTCATGTTTTGAGCTTATAAGTTCGACTTCGCAGCTTCTCAGCCTAAGAGGGACTTCTCACATGATCCTCTCTCTCTCTCTCTCTCTCTCTCTCTATATATATATATATATATATATATATATATATATATATATATATATATATATATGAAAAGTAATTTTTTCTCTCCCAAAAAATATTTTGACCCCCCCAAAAAATATTTTTCACCCACCCAGATGATTTTCTTGGGTCCGCTCCTGAGTTTTAGGCTAAACACTGCCACCCGGTGAAGCAACCCGCCGGGTAAGTTTAAAAAATGAAAAAAAAACAACATATACCCGATCGGGTACACCAGAAAACCCGACCGGGTGTATACAAAAAAACCCACTGCCAGGCCTGGGACCAAAACCCGTCCGGGTAAATACTGAAAACCCGTCGGGAAAACAAAAAACACGAAAAAAGGGAGAAAACCCGAAAACCCGATCGGGTTTCTTAAAAACCCGACCGGGTAAAAAGGCGAAAAACTCACTGCCCACCAAATTTTCAAAAACCCGTCCGGATATTTCAAAAACCCTATCGGGTTTACGGGGTTTTAACCCAATTTTACCCCAAAATCAGTTCGGACTAAGCACCATATTCCCCAATTTTCAAATCAATCTTTCCCAAGACCCATAGTCACTAAATTCCCTCTTCCAAATCATCCAAATCCATCACCCAAAAAAATCAAATTTAACCCAAAAAAACTTCTCCTCGTCTCTCTCATCACTCTCATATCACCAAAACCCAATATCCCTCCCCCAATCAGTGAACCCGAAAAACTAGCCCAAAACTCCTCAAAATCCCAATTTCTGAAGAACAAAAACATCCAGGACTGTAAAGGCGAGGATGATGGCGGGAAATCCTCCTATAAATAGCTGGCAGGTGCTTTGCAACAAACACACGGTTTTGACACAACGCACAATACTTTCCTCACGAATTTCTTGAGCTAAAAACACCTTCAGCTACTCTGCAAAATTCCTTCTGTGTTCATTATCTTAATGAACACCTCGAAGGGGTGTTCTGCTGGCTTCGGACAGAAACCCTCCAAGAGGTGTTCTGTTGGATTCGAACAGAAACCCTCCAAGGGGTGTTCTGTTGGCTTCGGACAGAAACCCTCCAAGGGGTGTTCTGCAGGCTTCGGACAGAAACCCTCCAACGGGTGTTCTGTTGGGGTCTTCTGTCACGCATTTCTTCCGTTACAACAATTAATGCCCAACGTTCTTCTCTTTTAATGTTGCGTTAAATGGACAGTTTATGGACAATTCAATGCCCATCGGACTGGTCATTGATGTCCAACGTTCAGGTCCATTAACACCCATTTAACACACAACAAATCCTCCTATAAATAGCTGGCAGGTGCTTTGCAACAAACACACGGTTTTGACACAACGCACAATACTTTCCTCACGAATTTCTTGAGCTAAAAACACCTTCAGCTACTCTGCAAAATTCCTTCTGTGTTCATTATCTTAATGAACACCTCGAAGGGGTGTTCTGCTGGCTTCGGACAGAAACCCTCCAAGAGGTGTTCTGTTGGATTCGGACAGAAACCCTCCAAGGGGTGTTCTGTTGGCTTCGGACAGAAACCCTCCGAGGGGTGTTCTGCTGGCTTCGGACAGAAACCCTCCAACGGGTGTTCTGTTGGGGTCTTCTGTCACGCATTTCTTCCGTTACAACAATTAATGCCCAACATTCTTCTCTTTTAATGCTGCGTTAAATAAACAGTTTATGGACAATTCAATGCCCATCGGACTGGTCATTGATGTCCAACGTTCAGGTCCATTAACACCCCATTTAACACACAACAAATCCTCCTATAAATAGCTGGCAGGTGCTTTGCAACAAACACACGGTTTTGACACAACGCACAATACTTTCCTCACGAATTTCTTGAGCTAAAAACACCTTCAGCTACTCTGCAAAATTCCTTCACGTATTTATTTTAATTAATTATCTTTATTACTCGAGCACGAGTAATTTGAGTGACTCATTTGGTATGTTCTCATTCATTTTCTATCTTGTAACTTGAGTTATTTCTCAATCAAAAAAAAAAGAAAAAAAAAAGAAAAAATATGATAGTTAGATTGAAAACCCAAAATGGGAAATCTAAGGAAAAGTAGCTAAAATGAGTGAGTGGGAGAAAAAGGAAAACAAAATGAGAGGCTAGGATGGAAACCCGAAAGGGCTCCTGGCAAAATGAGAGGAAATTTTATCTGTATTTAAATAGAAACTATATTCACTTGGGAGCTTTTGGATACAAGCAATGAAAAGAACATTTGTTCTTGAAAATCATGAAGACCCTCTTCCTTTCTAACTTGAGGATGGATGAAAATCTGAACATTTACTTCCTTTGAATTTATCTGTTCTATGGGATGTGGACTGTTACATTGAGTTTTACTCGAGCACGAGTAATGGCCTAAGTAGAGGGGAGTTTGATAGTATAGAATTATGTTCGTTTATGTGTGTAATTTTAACTAGTTTTATTTGTTGTTATTTGGGAAATTACACAATTTAGTTGTAATGCTTTATTTTTCCTAGTTGTTTGTAATTTATTTAGATTAGGAATTTTCTGAGCTTAAACTAGGTAAAGATCATCAAAAGGATCCTGGAATGGTCAAGGAAAGTGCAAGGGAACCAGAGAAAGTGAAAATTTGGGAAAATAATCAAAAACCCGACCGGATTTTCCAAAAACTCGATCGGGTTTGACTTGACCGGAAGATCAAATCTGATTTGGAGGCAATTAAACGTGCAAGGTGAACATTTGGCAAATATTTGTCTTTTACCCGATCGGGTAAATCAAAAACCTGATCGGGTAAATGTGACTAATGAAGATTCCGGGCAATTACTCAGGAAACCCAATCGGGTTTCTGAAAAACCCGGTCGGGTAAATGACCCTGCCACCTCCAAACACCTATAAATACACCCCTTTTCTTCCCATTTAAATCATCCCTTCTTCCATATACTTAAGCTCAGTTTAGAATAAGATTTCTTTATACTTTTCTAGCAATGTTTAGTCTTCAAATGGGGAGCTAAACTTCCATTTCTTGGTTTTGCTCTTGAAGCTTGTTGATTATTAAAGTTGTGAGCCATTTTCTTAACTTTCCTCCTTGAATATTAATTCTTCCCTTAATCTATCTATATATTAATGTTGGGGAGTGTTGCTAAGATGACAATTAGTCAACATATCAATATTAATTATTACTAAAAACGATCAACGAACTGATGTTAATCGTTGATGGTTTCACAAGTAACTTCGGTTTATTAATGCACGGTCGTGGTTAATAAACTTAAGAGGGATTAATTTTGTTGGTTAAACCGAAACCATTGTGTTGAGGTTATCAATCTCAATTTATTTCATCAAGGAGTAGAAAGATTAAATGCTACTATTAAATCGGTATAAGGCGTTGTTCTATATTTGATCAATAGTAAGAGTTATTAATGCACGGTCGTTGTTAATAACTACCATCGATGAATTGGAGATTATTGTATAAGTTTGTTGTTTTAGTATTGTTTGATTATTGTTTTTAATTGTTTAGTTTAGTTTTTAGTGTAATCTTTAGATTTATTTTGTAGGTTGTAATTTGTATTTTTAGTGTGTATTTTGTTGTAAATACCATGAGGGATGAAAAGGAGTATAACAAGTACCAAAGGAAGGCAAAAAGATAAATGGAAATAAATTCTGGTATGAAACCCTATCAGGTTAGAATATAACCCGGTCGGGTTGGAAGTGACATATGAAGCCAAGAAGAAGCTATGCACCGAAACCCGGTCGGGTCGATACAAAACCCGGTCGGGTTGAGTTAACACGGACAATGGAACGTGACGAAGATCAAGAGAACGTTGGAAATATACGATTTGATACTTAACCCGTTCGGGTTGGAATTGACATCGAACATAGTAATGTGCTGAAGATAAAAAGATCATGGAAAATCAGATTTTGTTCCCAATCCGGTCGGGTTGGTCCTCAACCCAGTAGGGTTGGATGTGATTTCAGCAACTTCCGATTACCTAAGGTACCCGATCGGGTACCCTATATACCCGGTCGGGTATCAGACCCAGCCACCTCAAAATACCTATAAATACATCCCTTTTTCTTCCCATTTAATCACCAATTCACATATGCTCTAAAGCTCAGTTAGTTAAGTAGTTCCTTTATATTTTTAGCATGTTTAGTCTCCAAATGAGGAGCTAAACTCTTCCATCTTGGTTTTACTACGTTGAAGATTAATGAATTGTAAGTTGTGAGTTATTTTCTTTGATCTTCTTCCTTGAATGTTAAATCATCTCTATATATAAATGTCGGGGAGTGTTGCTAAGATGACAATTAGATAACATCTCGACATTAATTATGTTAGCATTTACTTTCTTTAATATTCTTCCTTGAATATTAATTAATTCCTATTCATATTTCATATTAATATTTTGAGCATTACTTAAAGGATTAACTAGTTTTGTTTCATATATTAATTATTACTAGAATCGATCGACGAATACGTTTGTTAATCGTTCGGTCCTATCACGGTAGTAAACTTGGATTATTAATGCATGCGTCTCATGGTTAATAATCTAAGGGGAATTAATTATATTGATTAAACCAATAAATCGTTTGTGTTGATGTTGGTCCAAAATAGGACGCTCGTAGGCTTTTAGGAAAGCTACGTACGACACTCAAGCAAGAATCAAGAAAGTAATATGAATAAGGAAATTCGCAAAGGGAATTTTGTAGCCAGAAATAGCATATCTCATTTGAAATTCGGACTTGCCTTTTATAGGCGATTTACAAATAGTAACTGTCAAAGATACTAATGGCTAATTAACTACAACATTAATACAGAATTAAACACATAATTAATAGCGCATTGATTGTTGGTCGTTACTCTTCCTGGCTGGATGACAGGTTGGCCTGGCTAGCAGGCAGAACGCTTGAGCTCCTCGAGCAGCAGGCTTCCGGTTGGGCCGGCAGGCAGGCTCCCCGTTGGGCTGGAAGGCAGGCTCTCCGCTAGGCTGGAGGACAGGCTCCTCGCTAGTCTGAAAGGCAGGCTCCCAGTTGGGCCGGTAGGCAGACTCTTCGCTGGGCTGGAAGGAAGGCTCCCCGCTAGACGGGCTGGAAGGCAGGCTCCCCGCTGGGCTGGTCGACAGGCTCACTTGGGCTTCCGGTTGGGCCGGTAGGCAGGCTCTCCGCTGGGCTGGAAGGCAGGCTCCCTGCTGGCCGGGCTGGTCGACAGGCTCTCTTGGGCTTCCGCTCCTTGATTGGCCTGATCGGTTGGGCCAACTCGAGCTCTGGGTTGCTGGGCTTGGGTCTGCTGGTCCAAGTTCGGGGCCTGGACCGATTAGGCTCTGGGCCTAGTCCCATAACCCCATCACGAGTCCCCCACTCCCTTAGTCGAGTAGTAGACTCGGCTAAAAGGGAGTAGTTCAAGTCAGCTGCCAATTAAAAGATATTCACATATCAGGGAGCCATAATTGTGGATTTTGTCAATCCCACAATTTATGGAGATTTCCAAATTTTGAATAAGGCACCCAGCTTTAAAAGGCTCCAAATTAATTCTCTTAGCGTTCTAGCATTCCAGCAGCAAGCTTTCTCCCAGACTTCAGGATCTAGGTCAGCTTCAAAATATCCCTGAAATTCATTATTATTATTTCATAAATTATTTTCGGATTTTATTTTATTTTTCCTTCCTTTTCTTTTTTTTCCTTTTCTTTTCTTTCCTTCCTTTTTCTTTCCTTTTCTTTTCTTTCCTTTTTTTCTTTCCTTTTCTTTTCTTTCCTTTCTTCTATTTCCTCTCTCTCCTGCGACCTGCGCGCGTCTCACTCGCATCACCCCAGCGCCGCCATCAACCAGGAGAACCGCTGCAAATCGGCTAGCCGCCATCCGCAATCCGGCAGCTCCGTCGGGTCGGTCCCTGATGTGCCAAGCCGCTGCTCCGCACCACCCACCGGCAGACGACGTCGCCCCCGCAGTCCAGCGGTTCTGGCCGGTGGGTCTAGACCCCATGTCTGGCCGACCCATCTACTCAACTGGTGGTCGTTCCACTCTTGGTCAGCGTCACCAGGGGCTGGTGGCTCGGCGGTCCCCCAAGTTGGGCACCCGGGCAGCATTCTTCTCTCAGGCGGCCAGGCCACTTGCAGCCGTGGAATTCCTTCGTCGTGAATCCCCCGGGCCGTCTTCCCAACGGCCGGCACAACCCGGAATTTCAGCTGGCTGTGGCGTCCCGTGCTGGTCAGCGGCTCCCTAGGGTGGCAGCGTGCTAACCGACGTTCGATGCCTAGCAATTGGATATTGGACTCTACCCAGGTCGCACGTCCACACCATAGAACTGGCGGCAGGCCGAAACTCAGTTGCCATCCGTTGCGCGGCAGATGCGGCGGTCTCCCATTGATGGCGACTATCTTCCTGCTGCCCGACTGAGCCCCCATCAAGCTCGACACTTCGTATTTTCATTAATTCTTGTAGCTTTTTTTTATGTGTGCAAGCGTGCTCCTTTTATTTTGATCATGCAAGGCGGCAGATGCTCTCCCCATGAAAACAACAATCATATGGATTCGGGATTGTCGGCTATTATTGAAGTAGAGCGTGAGGTGGCCGCGAGACCCATGCGGGTCAGCCACGACCCTCGGCCACGTATGCACACGGGTGTTACTACTGGGCGGCAAGCTGATGTTCCCCCTGAGTTGGCTCCAGCTAGACGGGTTGCTACTTCTGAGGGACGACCCCTCAATGTTCCAGACAGAGCATGCATCCAACCTGTGAACGTACCAGACTCTGACGATGATTCTGATACTCGGGTGGACTTGGATTCCTGGTGGGACCTTGATAGCAGCGGAATACCGGGCCTCCCTTCTCGTGTCACGGAAGAGGATCTCGCCCTAGCATACAGTCTGATTGGCAATAATTGTTCGTTGGAATCTCCGGTGGCTACTGAAGTATTGAGCAATCCACCAACCCCCTATTTCGGGGTCCATATCCGCTCATTGGAGTTAGGGATGGCCATGCCACTGCACCCCTTCCTGGTTCGGTTCCTTCACTTTATGGGTGTGGCACCGGGTCAATTGGCTCCGGCGGCTCACATGTTTGTTGCAGCTTTTGTGGCGCGATGTGAGGATGTGGGCCTAAAACCCACGATTGATTTGTTTTTCAACTACTTCCAGTGGCGTGCTTCTAGCCTTTTCGCCTCAGTCTCCCAGAGGCCGATGAGCAAACTGTTTTGGTCGGGTTACCCCCGTTCAGGGAAGGGGTGGAAGAAGAGATGGATATGGGTGTCCGACCCCAACCTCCCATCACCTCGGTCTCAGTGCAGTGAACGGGTTCGAAAGTGTGACCGGGTCGCTCTCTCCTCTGATCTCAAGTCCTCCATCGAGATACTCTCCGCGGGCGGTCTCCACTCCATCGGCTCATATTTAGGTGATTCTCACCTCCCTGGACTATGTTCGCAACTTTGTATTTTATTCTGCTTATCCTCACATTTTTCTTCCGCAGCTGTGCCTGAGAAGCTCGCTGTTGAGGCGGAATTCGATGAAGAGGAGGAGCCTCAACAAGTCATCGTCCCTGCGGCTCTTACGGCAGCGAAAGGGAAAGAGCATGGAGTCCCCCGGACCGTGCATCGCACATTCCAAGAAGGGTGAGAGTTACCTTTGGGCCTCAGCCAACTACGCCAGTGCAGGAGAAGCACAAGGGTGGACTCGTCGACCTGCTAGTCGAATTGGACGCGTCTGATGAGGAGGAGGAGCCTTGCCCAGCCGTTGCTCATGAAGTCCCTAAGACTGTTGCGGGGAAAGAGCGCGGAGCCTCCTCCCCGGGCCGAGGGGAACAAGTCTCGAAGAAGGCGAAGGTCGCCCCAGAGTTTCAGTCCGCTGAGCAGGTACATGAGGGTGTAGATGAGAGGATGGCCGAGCGGATCAGACATGACACCCAACATACAGTTACTTACGCCTTCCCATCTTCGAGTGCCTCGATTATGCATGAAGGTTTCCAAGTCGTGGATTATGCTTCATCGATCCTCCCACCAGGCGACCTCGCCTGTACGACTTCCCAAGAGTTTCATCCCCTCCTGTAGGGTTCTATCCGGTCACATATTGAGGTAGGTTGATCAAGTCTTGACATAGATTGTGTTTATCCCTGAACCCCCTCACATCTTCGTTTGTCTATTTTGCAGGGGCTCGCCAAGACCATCAGGGAACTCCACGCGGCCAATCATTCTCAGGCCAGGCTTCAGCGTGAGGCTGACGAAGCTAGGGATGCCCTGCGGGCCAGCTGCAGTCCTCGCATGCACAAGAATGTGAAGAAGCGGCCAAACAGGAGCCAAGAAAGCGCTCTCCGAGTTCCAGGCCTCCGAGCAGTTCCAGAAGATCATCTCTGCGAGGGTGCAAGCGGAGCAGTCTAAACTAGTGCAGCGGTGGCTGACGACCCCTGACGGAGAATATTGGCGCGCTCGCGAAGTCCTCTATGCTTTTCAGAGTGGCAAGTATTTGATGCAACAGAAGTTGTATGGCCGGTTGCAGGATCTCGACCCTGACTTTCATCCATCCACACTGGGCCTTCCGGGTCGCATGAAGAAACCCGTGGAAGCGATAGCCCTTCTTCCTCGAGAGGCCGTCCGCCAGGAGGAGGAGCTTGGTGGTTCGAACGAGTGGGCCTGGTTCTTTCCGCCAGCTCTAAGGAACATGACTCCTGTGGCCCCCGGTCGGGAGTTGGTTGGCGTGTTAGATGATATTCCTAAGGTTTATGGCGATGGGCCTGTCCAGTCATGATCTTGTATTTTGTATTTCCTTTGTTTTCCACTTGAATGCTATGTGTTTCGAATGTATGTTTGATTTTGATTCCATATGTCTCCTATTCTCTACTTTGCATTACGAATACTTAGCATGTCACGCCACGTAGACAACCGCCGTACAACCCGATAAGAACAACAACAGTTCATCCCTATTGAATTGTATAAGGCGTCCGATTGATTCTATTGCCAAACCGATTAGTAAAACACATACAATCAACATCAATATCATAATCAACAAATGCGGAAATAATAATATGTTTAATACTTAGCCACCCATGGAAAACACGGGCACGCAGGCCCCCAACTGTTTTAAAGAAAACATTGTTCAAAAATCCATGAGTAGTTTATAAATTTAGAATAAGAATGGAAGCACGAACCATGTCTTCCTTCTTGATCAATCACCCTAGGCAAAGGTGCAGGTAGTAGGACTCTAGCCTTAACCTGAAAAATGTGAGGGCCCTCCAGAGGGGTCAGTACTCCATAGAAGTACTAGTGACAAGCAGACTATATGAAGAATAACTAATGTTTCAGACACGAGACCCAAAAATAGAGTGATACATATATATAGATGTCTCTCATCCACCCGATGATACATACTGTATATATACTCGTAAAATACTCAACCCGTAGGTCATTTACCTTAAAGAGTCTTTTAGAGATAAAGTTCTTACCTGAATTTTTCACTCCTTTCCCGGTTGCCTAGCTCACAAGCTATAGTCTACCTTCGATTCATACTACCGAGTGTTTTAGGATCATTTACCGTCCAAGGCACTCAACCCAACCTGGAGTATTTAGGATCATTTACCGTCCAAGGGTACTCGGCCCCACCTGGAGTATTCTGGATCATTTACCGTCCAAGGGTACTCGACCCCACCTGGAGTATTCTGGATCATTTATCGTCCAAGGTACTCGACCCCACCTGAAGTATTCTGGATCATTTACCGTCCAAGGGTACTCGATCCCCAGTCTATCCTCTACCAAATCCTAACCTGGATATGACTAACCTTTCATTCCTTTAACTATGGACAATGCCTAGCCCTATAGTCATATAACAATCCTTAGGAACCAACGTGGGCGGGTCCCACCTGAACGGCCCACGTTAACCTACTCAAAACTGCCCGTTTTGAGCATAAACCAATACTCGATCGAGTATCTACCCATACTCGGTCGAGTACAGGAGACAGTAGCCCACAAAGCTAATTTTCAATGTATACTCGATCGAGTATCTACCCATACTTGATCGGGTATAGGAGGCAGTAGCCCCCTGGGGCAATTCTTCAGCAAATACCCGATCGGGTATGTGTAAATACCCAGTCGGGTATGGCAGTTGACTTGGCGGTCAACGCCGTTTGACCACCCAAACGGAGTCCGATTAACGTGAAATTTTATACACATATACTTCTTGACGTCCTTGATCCAAAAATACCATTTTGAATCCCTGGAACATCACACATAATAAGTTATCACATTTTTAATCACCAAACCTACATAACATGCTTTTCAACTATGTTTTATGTATAATCATGGCATAAGCAAACACTTGGTTATCTTTAATCATTCCACAAAACATATCCTTGATTACTTTAGGTAATATCATGCCTCACGCAAAATTTATAAAGCACAAAGCCGTCTTCTCACCTTAATGAAGCTTATGAAGTTCTAGCCTTCCCGATTTAGCTCCGGCGAAACTCCGGTGAACTTCAACGAACTCCGGCGACAACTACGGTGACCCTTTCAACTCCGTGAAAGTTCCTTGAATACCTTAGACAAGTTACTAACAAGGTTTTATCATCATAAAACCCACACTAATACGAATAACCTCAAAAAGGTTATTTTCCGGCGAACCGGTCACTTTGGCTTCTAAGTCCGTTCCTGGACTTAGAACCACCTTCTGACCCCCCATTCTACCATTATAAACATGTAGAACAATCCTAGGGGTCCTCCACATTCCATTTGAGTCATGTGGTGGTTAGAAAATAAAGAAAAAGTTGTTATAAGGTCATTAGCTTAATCACCACACTTTTTCCTCCCTTTTTCTTCCTTAAACCCTCTTCTTGGACTTCCTTGAGCTTGAGCTCGGGTTTGGAGCTATGGAGATGAACGTTGCAGAGCTCCTCTCTCCTCTCTCGTTTAGTTGGCCGAAATTATGGGTGTAAGGGGTAGGAGTGTTTCCTCCTTTGTCTTACTTGACAATAATGAGAGGGGATGAGGCCCACCCCTCATTTGATACCAGTCCCTTCAGCATCAACCCAGCCACCTACAGGTTGTGCGGCCCCTTCATGTCCATTTTTAGACCCAAAAACGTGGGTTGGCCCCCACTTATGTGGGAGGTCAACCCTTTGTGTCCCGGAGTGTGCAATCGGCCCCGAAAGTTGTATTTTCCGGACTGTTTTAATTATATTTTATTTTATCGGGTCAAATAAAATATAACACTTGTTCCCAATCCTTATTGGACCTTAGAATCAATATGAATTCCCCATCTTTAATTTAGAAGTCTCCGAAATCCCTTTTTGGGCTGGTATCTGATAAATTGCCGATACCGATAATTTGGCCCCGTTTGACCAACCGGTCAACCCTATGCCATTGCCATGGCCCAATTAGGATATCCACAACCATATACATATTATCTAGTCCAAGATTAATATAATATGTGGTCCCGATAATATCAGGCGGCCCCACATCCGGTGTGGGCCCCACGTGAATTTTACTATTCACTTAAAAGAAATGATAAAAATTTACAATTACGTAAAGATGCTTTTATTCATTTCTCAGGGTTCGATACATAATTTGATAAGGTACAATTACTTGGGGGCGGTGTTACATAACAATTTATTCGGGGATCCGGCTTCTCTAACCTCCCGAGGGGCAGTTAGGCTGGCGTGGCCGAGCCTATCCGTGCCCCTCCTGATTGGATAGAAGTGATCCGTTCGCTATTGATATGGAATCAACAAGTATGCGACTTGTTCGACCAGCAAGGTCAGACATTGAACCTACGAGGAGGACCCTTAGGTCAGTATCCTGAACGTTCATGATCCGGGGGTCAGTCCTACTGTCACTTTAACCCGTCCAGTTTGCTCGGACTTGGGGAATAATCTGGTTACTCCCGAAGGGATAGCTGAACAACAGGGACGGACCCTGCATGATCCACCAGAACGAACCCGCACCGCCAACTCGGGGATGACGAGAGCGCGAGCTGCTTGGCCAGCGATGTTAGGCGGCGAGCACTCGAAAGGACCTGGAGGTCAGCATCCTGAGCACCCTCGACCCGGAGGTCGGCCCTACTGTCGCATCGACTGTCGCGGCTAGCTCTTTACTTTAGAAAATTGCTCGGATTCTCGAAAATCGCTTGGCTATTTTCAGTTCAAGAGCCTGGCCGATGTCGGCCAAACACTGGGGGGGGCATAGTACCTCTTTTTTTCTTTTTTTTTCTTTTTTTTGCCGCCGTCCTTTATTGCTAAGTGAGGTTGGACCTCTTTTGAAGACAAAATATCACTAGCAAAGTATATTGAATTCATGATGTGGGCGGACCACATGAAGAATTACAAATTGTAATCCCGTGCTCGGAGCACAGGAGTTTACAAAGAAAAGTAAAACTTCGATTTTCTACTGATAAAACTTCATCAGGTGCTCGGCATTCCAGACGCGATCTACTAGCTGGCCTGTTGTTGTCTTCAACTTGTATGTTCCTGGGCCGATCATGGCGTCAACCACGTAAGGGCCTTCCCACTTGATGGAAAGCTTACCTCCCTCTGTCGGCTTGCTCGCCTTCCTACGCCTCAAGACATAATCACCGACGTCAAAACGCCGGGGCCGGGCTCGGCTGTCCTGGTACGCCTTGACTTGCCGTCGATATTTTTCCTCTTTGATGAAGGCACGGTCTCTTCTTTCCTCAATGAGGTGGAGCTCGGCTCAGAGCCTCTCCTCATTGCTGGTTGGTTCAAACTCTTCCACTCGTCGGCTAGGGACTACGGCCTCGAACGGTGCCCTCACCTCAAAGCCATAACACAAGGCGAAGGGGGTCTCTCTGATTGCCTTCCTTGGGGTTGTTCTGAAGGTCCGGAGTATATTGTTCAACTCCTCCACCCAGGCAGTCTTGAGGGCCTCCAATTTCTTTTGCAGCCCATCGACGATCGTCTGGTTGGTGTTCTCCACCTGTCCATTTGCTTGAGGGTAGCAGACTGCAACTCGGCTGGATTCTACGCCCCACTCTGCGCAGAACTACCGGAAGGATTCGCAGTCAAACTGCCTTCCGTTGTCGGAGATTATTTGGAGGGGAAACCCCAAACCGGCAAAAAATATTCTTCCATATGAAGTTATTACATTGAAGATGCGTGATGCTGGCGAGCGGCTCGGACTCCACCCACTTCGTAAAGTTGTCCACCGCGATGATGAAAAAATTTCGGTTTCCCAACCCGGTTGGCAGGGGACCGACCAGGTGGATGCCCCATCTTGTTAAAGGAAGGGCGGTGTTGATCGGTGTGTACATCGTTGCTGGCCGGCCAGGGCTATTTTGGAATTTCTGACATGTCTCACATTTCCTTGCATAGTCGGCGCAATCCTTCATTATTGTCAGCCAAAAGTACCCCTGGAGGACGACCTTCCTAGCTATCGTGCATGCCCCCTGGTGGGCGGAGCACACGCCCCCATGGAGTTCGGAGACGATCATGTCTACCTCATGTGGGCGCAAACACCTTAGCAGGGTCCCATTGTAGGACCTCTTGTATATCTTCCCATCCAAGACAACGTAGCTCAGAGCCTGTCGTCGGACTAGCCTTGCTTCCTCTTCTTTATCGGGGAGCGTCCCATCACCTATGTAGCATAGGAGGTCATCCACCCAGCACCAGGCGACCGGTTGCAGGGGAAGGACCTCAATGGACGGTGATGCTGCTATACTTGAGGTCGTCATCTCTTCAATGCGTGCGATTTTTGAAATGTTTTCAGGCAGCCCCTGGGATAGCTTTGAGAGGAGGTCTGCATCCGAGTTTTGATTTCCCGGGACGCAGATCAACTCTACTTGCTTGAACAACCCGAGCAACTCCCGGACAGCATCTCGGTACTTCACCATTCTTTCTTCCTTCGCTTCGAATGCACCTTTGATCTGGGAAACCACCGGGCGGGAGTCACATTTCACCGTTATCCACTCTGCTCCCATGGCGGATGCCAGTTGTAGCCCAGACAGTAGGGCCTCGTACTCCACTTCATTGTTGGAGACTTTGAAAAGATAGCGGTAGGCATAGTAGGCTCGGAATCCCTCAGGTGAGATGAGGACGATTCCGCCCTCGCATCCCTTGGCTCCTGCCGACCCATCAGTCGCTAGAGTCCACCATTGTTCATTGCTCTCTTGTTGCCTCTCTGCCACCTCTCGGGTCGTGCATTCCACAATGAAATTAGCCAGAGCCTAGCCTTTGATGGACGTCCGAGGCTGGAAGTCAACCTCATATTGGTTGAGGAGCATCGACCACTTCACCACCCGGGTTGTTCCGGGCGCCCTCAAAGCGGCACCTAGAGGTTGGTCCGACAGGATTCTAATCGGGTGCGCTTAGAAGTAGTGTGTCAACTTCTTGGCGGTGATGTAGGCGACATATATTGTCTTCTCGAGCGGGGTGTACCGGAGCTCAGCATTCTGGAGGGTCTTGCTTACATAGTAGACGGGATGCTGAACGCCTTCCTCCTCGCGAACCAGCACGGAACTGATTGCGCCTTGGGAAACCCCAAGATAAAGGATTAATGTCTCCCCCTCTCCGGCTTGCTGAGTAAAGGATCAGAGAGGAGGTACTTCTTCAGGTCGTCGAAGGCTCACTGACACTCATCATTCCAGACAAAACCATTTTGTTTCTTTAGGACGTGGAAGAAGGGTATGGACTTCTCGGCGGACTTGGACATGAAGCGTCCAAGGGCTGCTAGCCGGCCGGTGAGAATCTGGACTTCTTTCACCGACCTCGGGTGTTCCATGTCAAGTATTGCCCTTACCTTCTTGAGATTTGGCTCAATCCCCCTCCGTGTGACCATGTACTCCAGGAACTTGCCTCCCTGGACGGCAAAGGTACACTTCTTCGGGTTCAGGCGCAATCGGACTGCCTTCATGATCCTGAAGATCTCTGCCAAGTCATCTGCATGATCGAATGCCCGGGTGCTCTTGACGATCATGTCGTCAACGTAAGCTTCCATGTTCCTTCCGAGTACCTTACGGAATACCTTGGCCACCATCCTCGTGTATGTCGCCCCAGAATTTTTCAGCCCGAAGGCCATGACAAGATAGCAAAAAGATCCCTCTGGGTGATGAACGAGGTCTTCTCCGCATCGTCTTCATGCATGAAAATCTGATGGTATCCTCGAAAAGCGTCCATGAAGCTAAGGAGCTCACATCCGGCCGTCCCATCGACTAGTTGGTTGATGTTAGGCAATGGGAATGGATCCATCAGACATTCCTTGTTAAGATCGGTGTAGTCAACACACATCCTCCAGGTTGGCGGCTTCGGGGCAAGGACCACGTTTGCCAGCCAGACCGGGTACAAGACCTCCCGAATATGCTTGATACTCAGGATCATGTTGACCTCCTTCTTAACAAATTCCCTCCTCTCGATTGAGAGGTGTCTTCTCTTCTGCTGGACGGGCTTCACTGTTGGGTCGACCGCCAGACAATGGACAGCGATGCCTCGGTCGAGGCCGGGCATGTCCTCCGGTCCCCATGCAAAGACAAAGCTAAAAAGGACAAGGACCTGGATGATCTTCTCCCTCAAGCCGTCCGGGAGCCCGGTCCCGATCTTAACCTTCCGCTTCGGCCTCTCGGGGTCAATTTAGATTTCCTCCACTTCTGAGGTAGGTTCAGCGCGGAGCTGACCCTCCTCATACTTCACGGCTTTGTTTTTGATGGTGTGGACCCTCAAGTCTTTCTGACCAATTTGTTTGCAAGCTTTCAGATAGCAGCTCCTCGCCATCCGCTGGTCTCCCCTGGCAACTCCGACACCATTCAGAGTGGGGAACTTCATGCATAGGTGCTCATGGGATATCGCACATCTGAGGTCTTCCGGGGCCGGCCTACCCATGATGATCTTATGCGCACAAGTTAGGCGTACAACGATAAACTCGATGTCTAACTTGGATACGCAGGGCTCGGAGCCCACCATCACGGGGAGGACTATGCTACCCTCTGACTCAATGGAGTCCCCGATGAAGCCCGAGAGTGGGGTTCTCACTAGGATCAAGTCCTTTCGGTCCAAGCCGAGACCCTGGAAGGTGTAATAGTACATGACGTTAACAGAGCTCCCATTGTCCACCAGGACTCGGTTGAGGATCGTGTTGTTGATTTCGACCTTGATCACCAAGGCATCCCTGTGCGGTGGAGGCATCGCTGGCAAATCTGCATCAGTGAAGAAGATGGGATCCCTCTTCACCCTCTTGTCGGCGGGAGCCCTGGTTATCTCCCCGACGTACAAGGCTCGGACCCACTGCTTCCGTTCTCCAGTTGTGTCGCCTCCATGGGATCCCCCGAATATGAACGAACATCGATGGTACTTCCGGGAGCTGTTCCCTAGGTCGGCATCGTCCTCCTCGGACAAGGCGCCGAGCTCTCGCTTCTTGGCAAGATGTTTCTCATTTGACGTGGTAGCTTGGTCGGACCGCTGCCACGTCAGACTCCTCTTCTGCGGGATGCCTCCTTGTTTGCCAACGAATTGGCCCAGGTACCCTTTCTGGATGAGTTCCTCAATTTGCCATCAGAGAATGACACAATCATCTGTATCATGCCCCGCTCTCTGATGGAATCGACAATATTGGTCGTGGTTGCGCTTGGCGGTCACCACATCACACTCCTCCGGAAAGTCGACTAAACCTTGCTCCTCCGCGTAGTCGAGTATGGCCCCGACCGGCTGAGCAAGTGGAGTCAATTACTTGACGGGCAGGAGCGGTCCGCTCGGGACGTCCGCCTTGCCCTTGCCTTTGCTTTTGTTACCTTTGTACTTGTTGTTTTTGCTGCTGGCTTTGCCATCAGCTTTCTCAGCACTCAAACCAGCTTCCTGTCGGACCAACCTCTAGGTGCTGCTTTGAGGGCGCCCGACACAACTCGGGTAGTGAAGTGGTCGATGCTCCTCAACCAATATGAGGTTGACTTCCAGCCTTGGACGTCCATCAAAGGCCAAGCTCTGGTTGATTTCATTGTGGAATGCATGGCCCGAGAGGTGGCAGAGAGGCAACAAGAGAGCAATGAACAATGGTGGACTCTAGCGATGAAAGCACCAATGTTGGTCCAAAATAGGACGCTCGTAGGCTTTTAGGAAAGCTACGTACGACACTCAAGCGAGAATCAAGAAAGTAATATGAATAAGGAAAGTCGCAAAGGGAATTTGGTAGCCAGAAATAGCATATCTCATTTGAAATTCGGACTTGTCTTTTATAGGAGATTTACAAATAGTAACTGTCAAAGATACTAATGGCTAATTAACTACAAAATTAATACATGATTAAACACATAATTAATAGCGCATTGATTGTTGGTCGTTACTCTTCCTGGCTGGCTGGCAGGTTGGCCTGGCTAGCAGGCAGAACGCTTGAGCTCTTTTGAGCGGTAGGTTTCTGGTTGGGCCGGCAGGCAGGCTCCCCATTGGGCTGGAAGGCAGGCTCTCCGCTAGGCTGGAGGGCAAGCTCCTCACTAGTCCGAAAGGCAGGCTCCCGGTTGGGCCGGTAGGCAGGCTCTCCGCTGGGCTGGAAGGCAGGCTCCCCGCTGGCTGGGCTGGAAGGCAGGCTCCCCGCTGGGCTGGTTGACATGCTCTCTTGGGCTTCCGGTTGGGCCGGTAGGCAGGCTCTCCGCTGGGCTGGAAGGCAGGCTCCCTGCTAGCCGGGCTGGAAGGCAGGCTCCCTGCTGGTCGGGCTGGAAGGCAGGCTCCCTGCTGGCCAGGCTGGAAGGTAGGCTCCCCGCTGGGCTGGTCGACAGGCTCTCTTGGGCTTCCACTCCTTGATTGGCCTGATCGATTGGGCCGACTCGAGCTCTGGGTTGCTGGGCTTGGGCCTGCTGGTCCAAGTTCGGGGCCTGGGCCGACTAGGCTCTGGGCCTAGTCCCATAACCCCATCAGTTGAGGTTATCAATCTCAATCATTTTCATCTTAAGTTTATTGCTATTATCGGGTCAATGTACGACGCATGTTCTATATTGACTTGATAGTAAGTTTTATTAATGAACGCGTCTCGTTATTAATAACTACCCTCGATGAATTGGATATACTTCTCGATTGAGTATTCGAGAGGAAGATAGTTAAATATATAACCGTGATCGATGAACATTTCATTAAGTGGATATAAGCAAAGCCAAGTCTTCATCTCAATTAAGTAAAACACATAAGTCGTTCATCTTAGCATTTAAATACATTTAAAGTTCATCAATCAATCAAAAAAACCCCTTGTTACTAGTTACATAAAAGAAAAGTATTTATTTCTCTGTGGATACGAACCTTATTACACTATACTACATATAAGTGGTGTATTGTACAGAGTATTTATTTATTTTGAGTGCACACCGCGACAAAGTGCACGTCAATACTCCTCGATTGAGTATTCGAGAGGGGATAAGTTATATATATAACAAGAAACGATTAAATATATCAACAAGTGGAAAGTAGCAAATCCAAGTCCCTTTTATCTTTGAATTAAAACTCATATAAGTCGTTCATCTTAGTGTTTAATTAAGTTAAATCACTCAATCCCAAAACCCCCCTTTTATTTACTAGTTCATTAAAACTCATATGACAAGGATATTTTTAGTTTTTAAACTACGTAATATTATTCTAGTCATTGTGACAACCGCTTTTTATGCGTTAAAGATGTTTTAATTGGATTGAAATCAAATCCATATGAGATCAAACTTAAATAATATGCAGTACTCCTTAGTAAAATACACATAAAACCAACCTCTATCCAATCAAACCAGACAAGAAAACCTCAAATTTAATTAAATACATCCCTACTATATGATAAACTTTATTGAGTTGGACTAAACGTCTCGTTGCACTGTCTGCACCTCCAATTAGAGGACTAAAAGTAATAAAATAAAGGTTTCTTACATACAAAAAAACTTACTGTTACTAATAAAATTAATCTATCGTACAAATAATAATTTAAAAACAACCATTTATAGAGCATAATTACCCATTGTTTGCAATTGCGCAATGTAATTGCGCCTCATGGCACGCCTCAGCTAATTCTTAGAGTATGGCGTAAAAGGCATTGCATATGGTGTTGGGAGTGTGGAGTACGCAATATTGCACTGAGGCGTAAGTAATATTGCATAGGCGTACGCAATAGGAGTGTCAGGGTGTAAGTGTATAATTTGGGTCCACATGGCCCACTTTTAAATTTTTATAATTGATGTTATAATCCCTATTTCAAACCACTAGTTATTGATTGGATTTTTTCAGTCGATCAATCTAATTAATTTAAATTCTCATATCTTGGGGATTTTTTATAAACGATTCAGAAAGTTTTGGTATTCTATGGTACTTTGAAGTTTGAACATATTACTTTGCTAGGACTATGGCCTCATGGTTTGTTTTAATATAACATTTGACGACTTTTAATATATATATATTACGCCTTAGGCATACGCCTCGTTGCGCAATGAAGCTTACGCAATATGCAATATTTAAAAAAACGCCACGATTACACGATACGCAATTTCGAACCTTGTAATTACCTCATATCCATACTACTTTTACTTCTAACAATTATTGATTTTTCGATGAATTATTTATAGATGTAGCGTATACATCATGTACAAGAGAAAGGTAGAGTTGGTGTTGATAACGTTGGTGTTGTGAGCAAAGTTGGAAGGGAGAACACATCATCAAATAAAAGAAAACATTACGTAGTATTTCTTAGACGAAGCGAACACATAGATATTTACGGATTCCAATAAATAGAATTCAACCGATCATAAAAAATAACTGCTTTTAAATAAGGGAGAATTTGATTTTGCACCTCAGTTTTGGGTAATATCAGATTTTTCACCGTGTTTTCAAAAAACTTTGACTTTACACCCATCATATAACATTTTGTAAAGAAAAATTACTAAATAGGGTGTTAAGTCAAAGGATTTGTAAGTTAAAAAATGGTGCAAATTAAAAATAAAATAAAATGAGATGCAAAGTCCAATATCAATCAAAATGTAGTGTCAAATTCACCCATATAATAATTATAAATACTATCCTAAATAATTCATCACAGCCTTTTATTTTTATAGTAATTCTAAATAAATAAAAAGTACGGAGTATGCGGTGATAGAAAAATGTTGAGTGTACACGTTTTTTGTAGGGTCCTCAGAATTGTCTGTCTACACACTTCTTAGTATACGAAAGAAGTAAGCCAAAAAATTTATACCAAACACGGCTCACGTTAAAATCTCTCTTTCACAACAGGGCCGGCCCAGACATATAGAAGGCCCTGTGCAAAATTGAAAATGAGGTCCTAAATTTTTTTTATCATTATATAATCAATATTATATTATCCCCAGAATTTTCACCGTTTTTAAATAATAGTGTCCTTAGGTTTTTTGTGGGTTTTAAGATGAAAATAGTAGGCCCTAAAGGTAAATGAAAAGTAGAAAAGAGAATAAATTAAGAAAAGTAAAGTAATGACAAAGTATGAAAAAGAAAGTAGTTACAAGCTCGTTCCAAAATGTACGAGGGTTTTGTGCTAAATAATGTAATTAGGCCTTGTGAAATAAAGAAATCACACAATTGTAATTAACAATTGTACTTTAATTACATAAAAATATTACTATTTAATGTTTGTATTTAAAAAAAATAATAATATATGAATTTTTAATCAAATAAATAAAGATTTATTATATTATATAGACTATATTTAAATTTTTGAGTCTTCTGAAATTGAGAGGCCTTGTACGATTGCACTTCTTGCACCCCTCATCTACGGCCCTGTTTCACAATAACACGAGTTACCTGAACACATTTAAAAGATTTGAAATATGTGTGCCACATAAGTTATTGTCAGATGTTGAAGGAGTAAAACCGAAAACGACTCGTGAGTTCAAAGATAACGACTGGATATTAATTGATGAAGGAGTATTTATTACTCCGTATTTATTAAATTAAAAAAAAAAAAGATGCACCCATGTACAGGCGAACAATAAAGATGGAGGCACCAGAAGTCCAGAACTACAGATTGAACAATTTAAGATGGAAGATCAAATTCAACAATAATCATTAACAATTTTTTTGCTACAAAGTTGGAGAAATTGTTCTCTCTTTGATCGTTACCTCTGGAAGGCAGCAATTCCCATCACGGGGAGTTTGGGCCATGAGCAGAGACTTATAGTAGATCTGTACCAACATCTTCTCGTCGTATTCCTTGAATCGCCGCGGCCCAAACCCAGCCACTCCATCTCCGGCGAACGCGCCGACTCCCGGCGCATTGGCGATCCTCAGCATCACGTTCACATAGGCGTCTCGGAGTCTCATTAGGAACTTCTTCGGAGAGAATCGCAGGCGGAAATTCAGCCGGAGTTTAATCCTCGGCGATAGCTTCCAGAACCGCCGCTTCTTCTGCGGTTCGCAGGCGGCGTCGTTTATCCTCTTGTAACCGCTCTGCTTCTTCCACCGTCCGAATCGAAAACCAGTAAAAACTTTAGCCGACGGCGCTCCTTCCATGATTTACTGCTTGTTTTACCCCCGGCGTTTAGCAGATCGGAAAATGTGGTTGCGGAGAAGACGGCGGCCGTCCGCTCTCATCAATCAAACTCGCCGTGAAACTTCACAGTTGGGCGGTATTTGGATTTTGGACCATGAATGGGAAGATCCAAAGGTAGTTGGATATGGTCCGGGCGGGGAGCTTTTATTAATGGGAGATTTCACATCACAGTTCAGAACAAAACATTGTGGGTTTGTTTGAATAACACCACTGAAATTTGGTACCAAACAAAAAATGATCATTTTTTTAATGAACAATATTACTATATCATGATACCGTATTATCATACAACTGTTATTAATTAACCTAACTATTACACGCAACTTCTTAACTACGAAGTGCATTCTAAAAATCGATCAGGCATCTCAAAACGGATTTTAAGCGGTCGGTTTTGGCGACTTTCAGAACACATGAAACCGAGAATCGAACCAAAAAATTGTTGGGTGTGTTTCGAAAAACAAAAAAAATAATTAATAAAAATGAATTAACTAAAATGACTAAAGAAAATAGAAAGTACATGAAGCAGAATTAGTCATAGCTCGTGCAACGCACGGTGTCATTAAAACGTATTCGTTGCCTCCCGGTGTGCTAGGAGCGTTGCAACGATCGTTTCCCAGGATACGATGACTACGAACAATTGTTTGAGCACTCAAACGAATTGTTCCGGCGAACGAGAACAAGTATGAACACGAAGGATTTTTTCTGCAATGATACGATGGTGGTCTTGGTATATTTATTTAATATAGATCGAAAATTATAATTTTAATGACACAAAAAATTAATTCCTGAATACTGCAAGGTTCAGTTCTAAAATGTGGTGATTTGAAAGGAGTTTTGCTTACTTATTCCGCAATTTTGGTAGGTAATCGCTACTAGTCTTATACTCGTTATCTTTTTTTGAAACAATCTTCTAAATCTATTATAATATGTGCTTTTGTTAATGCGATCTCTTTTTTGAAAGATCAACAATGATACCTGTTGATCCAAAATAGGACGCTCGTAGACTTTTAGGAAAGCTACGTACGACACTCAAGCAAGAATCAGGAAAGTACGAATATGGAAAGTTAGGCAGAAATAACATATAGAAGTTGTCTCCTAATCTGAATTACAACCCGCCTTTTATAAGCGTATACAAATCGTAACCGCTACCGATAATAATGACTAATTAATTACAACATTAATACGGAATTAAATACATAATTAATAGCACATTAATTGCTTGACTGTTACTCTTCCGGACTGAGAGGTCGGTCGGACTAGCAGGCTCCTCGCTGGACTGGCAGGCAGGCTCCAGGTTGTGGACTTGGATCCACGGGTCCAAGTTCGGGGTTTGGGCTGATTAGGCTCTGGGCCTAGTTCCATAACTCCATCAATACCATCAGACTACAAGGTACCATACTTCATATATATTAATCTATATATTCTTTACAATTAAGATTACGTAAGTGATGATTTTTTCCATTTTAATGAACTGTTTATTAGAAAGTATAATTTCTGGCAAAAATTACTCACAAACAGTTATCGTCGATGTGATTTTTTCAACGGAAATTGTATATGTATGGGAAAAATTCCTAAATAGGAGTAAAAAGGTTTTGAACTTTCAAAATATAATTGTTATGTTTTTTTCCCAAAAACGAGAGATTTCTGTCAAGTTTGGCATTATCAGGCTTTAAACATGGTAACTTCCGACAAGTTTTTTCTAAACTTGGCAAAAATTACTCCTATTTTAGAATTCAAAACGTTTTACTTTCTATTCAAGGCAATGTTTATTACTTATAGAGGTGGAGATATGTGTAGATCTAGGGGGCCTTGGCCCTTCCCAGTTTTTTTTTCCATTAAATTTTACCTTGTTAATTTTTTAGGTTCCTCCTCATTTTTATTTATTTTAGATTCCGTTTGGTCATCATGTTTTTAAGTATTCCATCTTTAACAACTAACCTTTATCAAACGTTTAATTTTTTATTTAGCGCACTGAGTCGTGTAATAATCAAAATAAGTAGGATTGAAATTACTTTTATGACTGGATTGACTGAAGTTACTATAGATGATTATTTTAACTATTTTTCATATAATATTTTCTTTATTTTATTAATAAAATGCATTTTAAATACTCCGTATAATTTTTCATAATTCAGTAGAATCAGCCAATTCAGGCACTTCAACTCCAAGTTTCTAAATTTCAGCAGAATCAGCCGATTCATCCAATTTCAATGTTGTCAAATGAGCTCCTAATATGATAGTGTGAAATATGTTGATTATCTCTCAAAATTTAATATGTACTGGTAGTTGTAAATAAAAAAAATCTCCATGACTAAATTGCTCAATCTATATATGTATATATTACAAAAAAGAATATAATATAATATAATATAATATAATAAAAAAATATACATAATTATTTTCAGTACAAAAATATATTTCCCGAAGTATATAATACTAGGAGAAAATAATTAAAATACCCCAAACTTTGAAGGGGTGTGAGATAAACACCCCGAAATTTCATATGTAATTTAAATACCCCAAACTTTATATAAAAAGTTATTATAACACCATGGTTATGTGTAATTTCTTTCAAAAATGTAAATTTATGGTGTTAAATGCATAATTTAAAATAGAAAATTGAAAACATTATAATTATATATAGTGGTGGGTAATACTATTTATTTTACAATGGAAGCTGATGGAGTATATGGCCCGGGAACCCCCGGCCCACAGACTCCTACTACTCCAGCGAAGGCCCAACAGGCCCAACAGGCCCAAATCACAACGCCCAGAGTACCAAGCAGTCCGCACAACGCGCCAGGGGTGCCTTCGGGCCCCTGGCCGAAGGCTCCAAATCCTCACAGAACGGGTTTCTCAAGCAAATCAAGAAACTGGGAGAAAATGGCGAAAACAGTAGCCCTCGGCACTGTGAGCCCTCGGCACCAGGGTGCCATCGGGTGGAAGAGCCCTCGGCTACTGCTCTATAGCCGAAGGCATCTCACTCGACAAGATATCCGCCTCACATGCGTACAGATCACCGTACCCCGCACAGACGTCCCATCCAACAGCCGCATTAAATGCGGCCACATGCGGCTGCCAGCGCCAACCAGTTGAGGTGACCCCTCGACCAATAAGCGCTTGACACGTGTCCCTGCCCGGCATTTATTGCTACTATAAATAGCACCACATTTCCTCATTTGTAACCACGCTGAAAACGGCATTCATACTGAATACACTCTCTCTACTTTTACTTACTTGCTCTGACTTCTCTCTAAGTTATTCCCCGTAATAACCCTTCGGATATATACCCCCGGGTAGACTATCCATCAGAAGCTTAGAATGTTAATTGTATCTTTATGAATGCTAAATTTATCAAACTTGAAAGAAATTATTCATGACCACGGTGCTAGGATAACTTTTTATATAAAGTTTGGGGTATTTAAATTACATATGTAAGTTTGGGGTGTTTATCTCACACCCCTTCAAAGTTTGGGGTATTTTAATTATTTTACCCATAATACTATTATGCGTTCTTTTTTAGTTGCAACATTTCCTTTTTCACGCTTACCAATGCACAACTTATGACCATCATTATATTTAATTCCCTATTAGTAAAAAAAAATAAAAATCAAATTATGAAACTTTGTAATGAGACGAATTCAACAATATCTAAAAAAAATTCACACACATTAATAAATAAAATGTAGTCAAAGTAGTGTACATGAACAGTGTATAAAATTTCAATATTGCAACTAATATGATACGGAGGGAGTATTAGATACGGTGTATGTTTGAGTCAATAATGTAGATTTAAAAAATAGGAGGGGATGCGTTATCAAAAGTGAAGGGTAAGCAACATAAGTACTATACACTACAAAAAAAACACTGATTTTGTCAAGGATTTTAGTCAGGGATACGGTCCCCAACAATCTTGTCAGGGATTTTGTTAGGGATTCCAGAAGAAATCGATCAAACAGTTTTGTCAGGGATACTTCCCTAACAAAATTTGTATGAGATAAAATCCATAACACAATCCCTGACAGAACCCTCAACCACGACACCGATCGGTTATTTTGGCCGGAATATTTGTCAGGGAACAAATCCCTAACAAAAACAAGTTGCAAAAAGTAGCCGTTTCATTTTGTCAGGGACGTGATCCCTGACAACAGTTAAAATTGATAATCTTCATGGATTTGTTCCCTGACTAAATAAAAAATCAACATTTTACAATTTTGTCACGGATTTTTCCGTGTCAAAAGTTAACGTTATAAGTGAAATTCCGACCGTTACACATCCCTGACAACATCCGTGACAAATGTTACCGTTTGAAAAAATCCTTAACAAAATATCTGACAAAATTTTCTATATATGCTTGCCATTTTAGCTAATTTCATTCCATTCTTTTGGTGTATAATTTTATAGAGAGTATTATAATGTGTTTGTGGAGTAGTCAAAATGATGAAATTGGATGAATTTCTAGAGCCAAATGCGTGTTTCAAATAATAAGGTATGTATTAAATGTATTTCTTTGTTTTTTATGTAATACATATTAAATTGAATGGAGTATTAGTTTATTTAAAGCATTACACTTGTTATAATAAATCATTTTAAGTAAACAATAGATATTTATGTTATTAAATAATTGTATCATTATATATATATATATATAGTTGATTAGTCCATGTATTATTAATTGTTTAATTTCATTTATTAAATTAAGTTTTTGAATATATACTAACTTTTAGTAATAAATGTTAGTGTAAGAATTGAATGGAGCTATTTTTTAATATAATATATCAAATATATATAGATAAATTATAAATTGGATGTACAATGGACATGTGTAAATTATATATATTTATGTCGTTACTAATTGTATCATTATATATAGTTAATTATTAGTTCATTTATTATTGTATAATTTCATGTATTTAAGTTTTTGAATATGTAATAACTTTTAGTAACCAATGTTAGTGTAGGAATTGAATGAAGCTATTTTTAATATAATACATCATATATATAGACAAATTATAAATTGAATGTAAAATGAACATGTGTAAACGATATATATTTATGTCGTTAATTAATTGTACCATTATATATAGGAATTGATTAGTCCATTTATTATTGTTTAATTTCATGTATATAAGTTTTTGAATACATATTAACTTTTAGTAATATAATCAATGCTAGTGTAGGAATCGATTGAAGCTATATTTATGTTGTTAAATAATCGTATCATTATTTATAGTTCATTATATATTAACTTTAAGTAATGAATGATGTTAGTGTTGCAATGAGGTTTTTTCTAATATAATACGTCAAATATATTCAGGTACAATGTATAGACAAATTAGAAGTTGGATGTACAATAGATATGACGAAAATAGAGGTTATCAGAAAGAATTTCTTGCCGGTGTTGATGAATTTATCGCTTTTGCACTCGGACAAACACAATATAAGGATGGTGATAAAATAAGATGTCCTTGCAGTAAGTGTAAAAATCTTAAATATTTCTTTTGAGAATGTTGAGTGGCATTTGTGGACTAGAGGCTTTGTTGACAATTATTATAAGGTGACAACTCCGGTACCCATTTAAAAAATGGGGTACCGTACCTATCATTCACTTGAGTGGTCCACATCATTATATCATTTTTAATTTAGATTTAAATAATTCAACTGCAACACTGTCATTGGTCCATGTAGACAAAGGTATGGTACCTTATGGGTACCATAGAATCTACCTTATTATAATTGGACTTCTCAAGGCGAACCATTCGACCCATCACTTTTACCACAAATAGTAGGTTCATCTCGTCATGTTCCTAATGAAATGGGTGAATGGGGAGATTATGATCAAATGTCATGGGACCATCAAATGGTTTATGATATATATGGTGCTTCAACCTCACAATTTATCCATAATGACGAGCCATTTAATACTCCTCCCCAAGGCCAGAGCTCTAATGTCCCTCAAGGTGATGAGAATCCAAGCTCTTATGTTCCGTATTATGTTGATGAATTAGGAGAGAGATTCCAAGATGTCTTAAAAGAAGCCGATCAACCTCTTTATGCCAACTGTGAGGGTCACTCTCAATTATCGGCAGTTTCAGAGTTGTTAAACATAAAATCTGAATATAGCCTGTCTGAAAATTGCATGTCTAGATTGGTGCAGTCTGTCGGAGGGATGTTACCGTGTGATCAGTCTTCCTAGTACATATTATGAAATGAAATGATTAGTCTCTCAGTTGGGGCTTCCTGTTATAGAAATTGATGCATGTCCTTCTGGATGCATGTTGTATTGGAAATATGATGAGGCACTAGTTAACTGCAAGTTTTGTGGATTGGATAGATACAAACCTCTTCCATAAAGGCGCAAAAACCGTGGAACAGGTCTGCACTGTCTAAATTATTTTACCTCCCTCTAGCTCCACGATTGAAGCGAATATATGCTTCAAACGCTACTGCCAAACACATGACATGGCATGTGGAGCATGAAACTAAAGAAGGATTGATGTGTCATTCTTCAGATGGGGAAGCTTGGAAATATTTCGACCGTTGTCATCCTCAATTTGCTATGGAGCCTCGTAATGTTCGTTTGGGATTATGTTCAGACGGTTTTGCTCCGTATGGGCAGTTTGGAAGCAAGTTTTAATGTTGGCCTATTATGTTAACTCCGTATAATTTGCCACCTGATATGTGCCTGAGGAGTCATTTCATATTTTTGTCATTAATTTGTCCAGGCCCAAAGCCGTCGTATATTTTTATCTACAGCCTCTAATTGAGGAGATGAAAGAACTTTGGGCTGTTGGGACACCAACATATGATGTCTCTCGAGATCAAATTTTTATTATGAAAGCTGCAATTATATGGACCATTAGTGATTTCCCAGCATATGGGATGCTTTCTGGATGGAGCACTGCTGGTCTTTTGGGATGTCCAATATGTATGGAAAAATCCAGTGCAATCTTTCTTAGGTACAGTCGCAAACCAAGTTACTTCGATTGTCACCGCAAATTTCTCCCGGCCAGCCATAGCTATCGAAGATGTAAACAGTCATTCTTAAAGGGAAGAACTGTACGTGACCCCCCACCCCCTAGGCTGTCCGGAGATCAAATTTTGAACCGTGTTCGACGTGTTCCTACAGCTATGGAGTTACCACACACAAATCCAGATGGTTTTTGCGATACACATAAGTGGACAAAAAGGAGTATATTCTGAGAGAAAACATAAGTGCCTTATTGGAAAGACCTTCTCATTCGCCACAATCTTGATGTCATGCATATTGAGAAGAATGTATTTGATAATATCTTTAACACTGTCATGGACTTCAAAGAGAAAACAAAGGATGGTCTAAACTCTAGAAAGGATATTACAGTGCGGTGTGATAGACCTGAACTTGATGTTGATCCTGAACACCAAGGTAAAGTTCCAAAAACAATTTATCAAGTCACAAAGGAGCAAAAAATTTGAATATTACTGTGGCTAGGGTCTCTCAAATTCCCAGATGGATATTGCTCCAACTTGTCTCAGTGCATAGACACAGAAAAACTTGTCATGACGGGCATGAAAAGTCATGATTGTCATGTAATCATGCAAAGACTTCTTCCAATTGCTTTAAGGGACATGCTTCCCCCAAACGTTTGGAATTGTATTACGGAAGTTAGTTTGTTGTTTCAAACATTATGTTCCACTGTTTTGGAGACTGAAGCACTCAAAGAACTAGATAAAAGTGTTCCCATTCTAATGTGCAATTTGGAAATGATTATGCCTCCATCCTTCTTCGATACAATGGAACATTTGTTAGTACATCTCCCGTATGAGGCTATTAATGGAGGTCCTGTCTTTTATCGTTGGATGTACCGCTTTGAGAGGTCAGATACATCTTTGGTAGTTATTTCAACTAGTATATTAATAATGTCTGAATAATAATGAATTGACTGTTTTTTTTTTGTATAACAGGTTTTTGAGAGACTTGAAAAAGAAAGAAAGTCACTAATAAAGCACATGTGGAGGCGTAGATATGCCAAGCATATCTCACTCGAGAAATCTCCACATTCTCGTCTTTTTATTTTGAGCGGGATGTAATTACTAAAAGGAAAAGACTAGCCCGAAATGATGACATTGGTGAGGTCTCATACGATAATGTAGTTTCTATTTTCAATTATCCAGGTAGAGGCAAAGGAGCTACGAGTTACCGCTACATTATCGGTGAAGAATTTCTGACAGCTTATACATACATCTTAATAAACTGTCAAGAAATTATGCCATTTTACAAGTAAGTGTCTTTCTTAATTATATTCCCACCAGTCATATTGATATGTTTTTTAATTACCAATTCTCTATTGTTTTTGTAATGTAGTGAATTCAGAGCATCACTATCTCAATTCCCTGATCCTATAATTGATGAGATGGTGAATTCCCAATTTGCATCATGGTACCTACAGCCATCAAAATGGGCCGAAACCCGCGGGCTGACCCGTTTAAACCCATTTATTGGTGGGTTAGGGTTGAAAATTTCTGACCCATTTAGTTCGCGGGTTTCGCGGGTCAACCCACGCAGGTTGTGGGTTTAAGTGGGTTGGCCCACCGGGTTGCGGGTTGGCCCGCGGGCCAATATACAAAAATATAGTTTTAAATTTTATTATCTTAAATATTATCCTTTTACTACCAATATTATTATAATTACAAATAAAAAATTACAACCATGGCAAAACAATATTTATTTCAATAATAAATATTCAAATAAAATGTTGAAACATATATTTTATGTAAAGTTCGATACAATATTTAACAATTAGTAGTCATTATTTACAAATAATTAATCAAAAAGTTTATGTAGATCTTTATTTTTATACAATGAGTATTTTTGTCGCATACCCTCTTATAGTTTTCAAATTCTCGTATAACTAGTACTCCGTATTTAATATTTTTTAATTAAACTTAACAAGTATTGAATTTTTAGTATTTTGATTTTTTATATTTAATTTCCTTTGTTACTACTTACTAATATAAATTTATACTTCCGGGTAATTATTTTTAATTTTTTTGTTATATATATTTTTTACATATTGGCCCGCGGGCCAACCCGTTTAACCCACGGGTTAGGTGGGTTGGGTTAGGGTTGTAGAAATTCTGGCCCGTCATTAAACGGGTTGGCCCGACCCAACCCACATAGACCATAACCCGTCACGGGTCGGGTCGGGTTGGACCGGGTTGGCCCGTTTGACAGCTCTAATGGTACCAAAATAAGGTAATTTTATTATCAAATGTTTAGCACCTACCCATCATCATATATATAAGGCAATTTACATTATC
Source organism: Cuscuta europaea (assembly GCA_945859875.1). NCBI lineage: Eukaryota > Viridiplantae > Streptophyta > Magnoliopsida > Solanales > Convolvulaceae > Cuscuta > Cuscuta europaea. Next base: position 9,619,775 of record CAMAPE010000051.1, read on the forward strand.
AATTACTATAATGCTATATATATATATATATATATATATATATATATATATATATTCTTTGAAGATACGTAGCTGTGACAGTGTCGATCCCATTCTACAATCTTTAGCGTGGGGACCTTCTACTCATGCAAAAGTTTGGCACTCATATGTTATAAAATGGTTACACATACCATACACGCGCTTATGGTGAGGACAAACCCACAATGAATAGCGGGATATGTGTCCCGACAGTTGGTTACGATAATTCTGAAACAAACTTTTTTGGTTTTTTGGAAGAGATTCTAGAATTGAGTATGCCGCAAGTAGAACAAGATTTGTCAATTGTTCTTTTTCGATGCACATGGGTTGATCCGATACGAGGTGTGCAAAAACATTCAAAACATAACATCATTGATGTTAATCATTCTTGAGTATATCGGAAAAATGAGCCTTTTATCCTCGCTCAACAAGTTGGGTTTGTGCATGCACTATCCGCCCAAGTATCCTCGCTCAAGTATATTACGCTGAATATCCTTCGACTCAACAAACGCCGAATCCGTGGGTTTGTGCATGCACTATCCGCCCAAGGAAAATTGTCACACAAGCTCAGCATAAAGACTTGATTTAGATGCTTTTCAACAAGAGTGTTTTCAGCCATCGCCTGTTGTTGAAGCTATCACCGATAACATTGTGTTGAGTGATCCAAGCGGGGCAGAAATAGAAGTTGTTTTACCTAAAAAAAACTCCGTCCCGGATTCCTCAAACAGAACTAGAAATAGTTGAACAACAACAACAACAAGAAGAAGAAGAAGAAGAAGAAGAAGAAGAAGAAGAATGACTATCTGGTGAAGATACAGAGGAAGAAATTATTTATGAAGAAGATCATGATTCTGAAAGCGATTAATTTCTATTTACTATACCGTTGTATCGAACTTATTGTGGTACTTGTATTAAATAATTTATGTACTCTATAATTCTCTATTTTTTCTTGTTACTTATCGAATTTGTAATACAACTCAATAATAGTTTTTTTCCACTTTAATCAAATATTATATGTTTTTCCCCCAAATTTCAAAAATATTCCTCAAATATTTTTTTTCTTAATATTTATTTTAATCTAAAGCATGAAATTCGAAAAAAAAAATATTAAAATTCAAAAATTCGAAAGTGTGTTTAAATCTAATGCATTTTTTTATCATATAATCTCAAATATTTTAATCTAAACTTTAAAATTCGAAACGTTGTTGTATTAAAATTCAAAATTTCTAAAGTGTAAACTTTTACCGCTTTTGTATTCTAAAATTCAAGCACAACAAATGAAAATAATATTAAACAGATGATTTTTTTTAAATTTCATAACTTTTGTTAGGGATTTGTCAAGGAATAATCCCCCACTAATTTAAAATTCAAACGGCGCACAACTCCCCATTCAGACGAGCTCTTTATCCGGGGTGACAGAAAAACCGATTTCCAACGCGTTTGTTAGGGAAATATCCCTCACTAAACCCCTAACTAAACCGTCAATCGGAACTTGCGCTGTTCGAATTAATCACGAATTTGAATTTTAAATTAGTTAGGGATCTTTCACTGACTATACCGAATCAAATTAATTACATGGAACCTTGTTGGGGATTTATCCCTGACTAATACTTTAATATATAAATGTTACTTTGTCATTTTGCCGCACTTCTCTTCGCTCCACAACCCTAAAGTTTCGCCCCTGCGTAATCCCACTCGACTCCACACATTCGTCGCCGCTGTGTCGGAATCCTACCGGCCGCCGCCTCTCAGTCCGAAGCCGCCATCGTAAAAAGCATCCTCCTCTACTGTTCAGGTCACATCTTCCGGTTTTTGGTTCGTTTATATCAAGTGTTTTCTTGTTTTTACATTCGTATGCATGTCTCCGATTTTAAGTTTTGTTATATGTATGCTTAACTTAGAAATTCTTCTCTAAATCTATGTATGTATCTTCTAATTCGTACTGTGAATGTTCTTCATTGCACACTGTATCTTTTCAATTTTTTCCGGCTTTTCAAATTATGAAATACCTTTTGGCTATATGAAATGCCTAGTTCGAACTATTCAATTCTTCCTAAAATTTCATATTATTTTTTAAATATTTAAATACACTTTTCGGACTTTTCTATTATTATCTCAACTATGTGAACACATTTTTAGAGTATTTAGGGCACTTTTTTAAAATTTAAACTTTTTGCATCTTATGAAAATGGTTCTCCAAATTTTTTTACCATTTTTTTCGGACCTTTTGCGCTGTATTAGATCTATCTTATGAAATGGTTATCTTCCTTTTCCTATTTAAAATTCTTACTGCTTATTTTACTGGTTATCTTCCATTTAAAATTCTTCGCTATTTTATTGGTTATCTTCCATTCAATCTTCTAACATCTATGTTAATATGTTACCATAAACACCAGTTAATAAAATGACTTTCTCAAAAATTAATTGAGACAATACCTCAAAAAATCCCCCTTTCACATTAATCTGTAATTCTCATTTAATGTGTTACCAAAAAATTAATTTTTTTAACCTTTTACACCTATTTTAATATGTTACGATAAGCACCATCTACTAATAAGACATTCTCAATTTTTTTTTGAGAGAATTCCTTAAATAGGAGCAAAACATAGGCAAAATGCAAAAATAGGAGTACCATGTTTTGAATAGGAGTAACTTTAGTGTTTGGACAAGTATACCCCTACCCAAGCCTCAACAACTTTTAATTAAATGTTTAATTCATAATAAATTCGGGAAAAAATCAAAAAATCGTAAAAACAAAATTAAAAATATTAAAAAAAATTATAAAATATTAATAAAATAAAAAATTTAAAAAAAAAATTATTTTTAAAAAAATAATAATAAAAAATAGTAAAACTTCATTAAAAAAATTAAAAAAATATGGATGCCTTTCCCACCGCTTGTACTACCTCCCTGCACCACCACCTCCGGGCGGTGAAAAAAAATTCCATTTTTCCTAAAAACTGCCTTTTTCTGAAAATGCCAAAAACATGGCATATTTCTCTTTGCGAATGCCAACATTTTCATTGTTTTCTGTCATAAATATGGCATTCATAATGAACTTGGAATTTTTTTCCTGGTGACTAGAGGTGGTGGTGCTGAGGTGGCAGACGCGGCGGTGAATTTTATTTTATTTTTTTGAGTTTTTTATTTTTTTAAAAAAATTATATTTTATTATTTTTTAAAAAATAAATAAATAAATAAATTATTATCGAATAAGTCATAAATTAACTAGGTTAGGATTAAATAAGTCATATTTTAGAATTAACTAGGTTAGGGATATTAAGGGTACAAAATTTATGTTTACTCCTATTGAAGAAAGTTTTAAGTTTTACTCCTATTTGTGCAATTATGTTTATATTTACTCCTATATTGGGTAATTTCTATTTTTTTTTCAAACAATACGTCAAAAACTTCTCCCTCAAAAAATTATTCTATTAAAACTTGTTACTCTTATTTTAATACGAAGTACTAAAACACCTATCTTAAAAGTAAGTTAAAACAAATATAACACACTTTCGTTTAACACATTTTTTCATCTTCACCTATTTTAAAATTCAACATTAAACTGAAATTAACAATTTAATGGGTTATAAAAGACTATTTACCAATAAACATATTGAATACGTAATTCTCAGTTTAATGTTTTACCTAAAAGTTTTTCCATTTAATATGTTACTAAAACACAAGTTTTTAAAAAACAGTTAGAAAACTATTTACCAAAAATAATAAATAAAATGGTCATAATAAAAATTTACTTAACTTTATAAATATTAGATGCCAAACTCCTCACTTAATTCAAATCAATCAAACCGAGGCCGAGGCGGAGGCCAAACATCTCGCAATCACTCGACGCCGGACAATGATGGCATGTCCAATGACAAATCGGAAATGTGTGTGGGTGGTGGGGTGGTGGTGGGGTGGTGGGAATGTGGGATCTCCTCACAGCCTCATAATGAGTTGCCTCACAACCAAAGATGGATAACGGCTGAAGAAGTTGTCGGGTAAATTTAAAAGTTTCTATTAAATAAAATAACAATAATATACGTAAATTAATTAATTTAAATTTTTATTTTTATGAAGAGAGGGAACAATTTTACCAACAATTGAAAAATTTGTTTCTGGACATTATCCTACTCACGCATGTGCCACCTATGGTCAAATATAAAAAAAACTTCGGACTCAATTCTTTGACATGTTCACAGTAATGTACTAAAAGTCTCTACAATTATTGATTAGGCAAATGATTTGTTATGTTAATTAACAATATGTAATTTGATGAAGAATGAATATATGTGGAATCTGATGGAGACAGATGAGATTAGGAAGAACTTTCATTCCCGGGCAACGGGTTGGCTCAGTTCTACATTTTCCCATGCTGGATACACCAACACCAAGCCGGAGTGGATTACGAACATTGCCTGGCAGAGTCTTTTGGAATATTGGGAGACCAGTGAACGGTTTAAAAAATACAGTGAGGCAGGGAAGAAGAACAGAAACTGTCAAAATGCGAAGGATACCCAATGGCATGGTGGGCATTCAACCACGTTTGACCATGACAAAAAATTGGTAACTTATCCCAATTATCATGTAAATTAAATTATATATGGTTACCATATATATTAAATGTTTTAATTTCTATAGGGAGAAAAGTTCAAGAAAAAAGTCAGTAGATTGGTACTGTTGAACACTTGTTGGGCTCCAAAATCTGGGCCACTATCACCGCGTATTGCCGAGATAACAGTAAGAAATGAATAAAATAAATATGTATTTGTATTTTGCATTTATTTACTTTAATAAAATGATTGTGTAGAATAATTATGAAGAATTGATGGCTGAAAAGTTGACTGAACATACCCCCGCGGGGGTGAAGTTGGTGAGAATGAGATTGATGAGGATGATGTCATCATGGAGGCTGTTGGTGATCCAGTGAAGGGGCAGTTGCGGGGAATGGGCTCAGTCTCTCGCTCTATTCTAAGAAAATCTCGTGGTTGTGATTCCTCCTCTCAACCCGGACCTTCTCGGCAAGAAGTTGATGAGCTACGAGAGGCGTTAAAAAGACAACAGGAAAAAGAAGAAGCCCGAGAAGCTAAAATGCGGGAAATGCGTGCTATGGTTGCTAAATTAACACAACAATCTCAAATGGCTATGGTGGGCGGATATAACCAAGGGTTCCCCTTTGGCAGTTGTTATTCCCAGCCCGGCAGCCAGCAGTTTTTCACTCCTCCCCCAGGGGGGATGTCGGGGATGCTAGGGGGTATGCCGGGGGGATGACCGAAGGTCAGCCCGAAGCTCATCCCGGAGGTCAGCCCAGCAGTCAGCCCGGTGGTCAGTCCGGAAGTCAACCAGGAAGTCAATTTGATGCCCATGGTTATTTTGAGGATGGCAAAGATGATGCTCAATTATAATTGAGTTTTATTTATTGTATTCGTATTTTTGTTACGGAAATATCCGTTGTAAAACAATTTTTTTTACGTTTTTGGATTCTGGTCACGGATTTATCCCTCACAAGTTTGATGTATTATATTGACTGCATATGTATGAATTTCAATGGTACTATTTGACATTTGAAAAAAGAAACATTTGTATGGGATTTATCCGTGACTACAATTTTGAATACTTCACTTCAATTTCAAATGTTGTCTAGGAATTATCCCTGACTATGTGAATTAAATATTATTTGGTGACAAATCTCGCCGGCGACGAGCACTCGGGTGTAGAGGAAACATCCCTGACAATTCGCTGACAACATTTGTCAAGGATCCGAAATCCATTACAATAGTTTTGTAAGGGCGCTGGAGTCGGGGATGAATTCTTTGACAAAATCCCTAACAAAATCAGTTGTTAGGGACTTTTTGAACTATGATCCCTAACAAAATCCTTGACTATTCCGGTGTTTTTTTGTAGTAATAAGAGCATCTCTAATGCAATGGATGCACTGTTGCTGATGTGGGGCAAAGGCAAGAAAATAAGAAACTATAACACCAAGTCTTACACCAATTCCAGGACCAGCACCAGGCCCGGTGGAAAAGGGAGGCACGCTCGGGCTCCTGTTTTGGTGGACCGGCTGGGCCAAGCCTAGCGGTCACCATTTATTTTTTGTTCTCATTGGGTTGGCTGCTAGGTGGGTGGGGGTAGGCGGTTTGGGGGGGTTGGGGAGTGGGGGTTGGAATTAAATCATCCAAAATACAAAATTAACAAAAAATTAATACAGGGCCGACCCGATCCAGGCCCAGACCAGAACTGGTACCAGTACAAACCGGGCAGCCGGGCTGGTACCGGGCCTGATTTCCTTAGTCCTGAAGCCTAGCTCATCCCAATCCATGCCTACGTATACATGGTCCTTCCTATTTCATAATCCTTCAAAGTATTCATGATAATAGTTTAAGAAGAATATTTTTCACAACACACCTAATTTCACTTGAGAATGTGTTCGAGTGAGACCTGTCAATTTTCAGCTCAAAAATAACATTTAATGCGCTAAAAATAAAAAAATTACAAGTTTGAAAAAGTGATAAGCCTCATGGGTTGATACCTATGAGACTATGAGTCTCTAACACAGGTTTTTTTGAAACATGCGAAGAGTATATAACCCACAAGGCACAAGCTATAGGAAAAAAAGATATCACATTGGCCAAAAATATATATACATTCAAGACATGAAAGCGAGATTATCATATGGATAGGTAGATACTTATCTCTGCCAATTCAGACCTAATTTTCTTCACTGAAATATCAAGGCACTAACAACGGCGTACTTAAGAACTGCCTTCATCATTTCTGCTGTGCTGATGATGACTTCTGTGGCGCTTCTTATTTCTCTTGCCAGATTCCAAATGCTTCACACCATAGTCTCCGGTGGCTCCTGTGTCAGGGTCCCACCGCCCTCTTTCGTCAACCTTTTTGCCAGTGTGGTGAGATATGTGCCCCTCATACCCACTATCAAAATCAAAATCATCATCAGTTCTTTTAGCACCACAGATTGAGCTATCATCACTCAAACACCTTGAGGATTTCCTCCGGTTTGCTCGGATTCTATCTTTCCTGTTATCCCCACTTCTATCAGTACCATGTGCTCTATGTTTGTGGTATACAATATTATCATGGTGATCTTTACATGGTGAACCATGTTCAGAATCGCTGCTGCTACTTCTGAACTTATTATCATCATGAAAGTCTTTGGAGTGTGTTTTTTCAGACAGGGCGTGTCTTGATCTTTTACGGGTTGCATCATGGAGGTTCAGGTCATCTACGTTTTGGTGATGATGCTGGTTTGATCTAGAATTTTTTTCATCTTCGCATCTTTTGTCATCAAGAAGACACTTGGGTCGGCTTACTTTTTCTTTCCTTCGAACATTATGTTCCTTATTATGACTTCTCAAACTCCTGTTCTCCCTTGATCCAGACCTTCGACTCTCTCTTGCCTGATATCTTTCCGAGTGATGCCTATTAAATAAAAATGATTCATGAATGTAGATGAGAAATTAAAATACACTAAACAAAGTTCTAGAAAGTGGACTGGGAGCTGCGGACTAGCACCCAGAGCCTGGGTGAGGAAGGTTCAAAATCAATGAAAATAAAACACGGGGTGCAAAGCAAAAAAAAAAAAGCTAAGAAAACACTTGGTGCAAAGTTAAACAACTGTAGTAAAAAATCAAGTACCTGTATACATCAGCTGTGTGTTCAGAATCTTCTTGCTCAACTCTACTGTCATAGAAAGACTCCTTTGAATAGCCAAACAAAGCACACATCTCTTTAATCCAGTACTTCGGGGGTGGTTTATCCCAATCTGCCCATTCATAATCTCCACCAGGGTTTCTGAAACAATGAATAAAATTGCATGCTGTTCCACGAGAACATGTCTGTCAAGGTAATAAACTCTTTAAGTTAAAAGGTATTCATAGTGCATCCCAACAGGGAGAAAATTAAGATAAGGACATCACACTTGGCAAAAACCATCTAAGTAAATTAGCAAAACAACAATTCAGTAATTAAGTAAGAGAGGTTCTTACCGTAAGCCTCGATCTCATAAACTCCCCGCATATGGCAACCTTCCATTTTGTCACGGTAACAAATTCACATGTAATCTACAGAGTCATACCAATACAATATATGATATAAATCATATAATGATATATACACCCGCATGCTATGATGCCTACCACTGTACTTATGGCAGTACCAGAGTACACAAAACACATGCAGATATCAAAACTGGGATGAATGAGCATGCTACATTGTGTGAAATTTCCGATATCAGAAACTAGAGGGTTATATGATGATATACTATGCAACCAATGTCCCATTTTACTTGTTCTAGACTTCTAGTAACTACATAATGTTCAAAGTGCATCTTATTTCATACTCCGTAGCTTATTTTCTTTAATAGTTATGTCACTACTAGTTTTATAGAACTTTTCAAGTAGTGTATAAAAGTGTAGGTTTTAATTGCTTATATTCAATTAAACAATTTATCAATTAAACGATTCATAAATCAATTGATCAGTCATAAATAATGTTAGTAAATGATATAGATGAACGAGTAAAAGAATAACCAAAATAAAGAAATACTCAATTTATTCAAAAATATATATTTATTCCATGACCAGAATTAAAAGGGGCTCATTTCTTCTACTTTTAAATCCCAAATGATTCTATTGGGTCAGTATACAAAGATTTTAAGTCATTTATTCAAATTAAATGTGCAAGTTTTATTTGATTATATTCAATTAAATGTTACAAGAGATTTGTTGAATATATCTTCAGCTTTGCCCCATTGCACAAGTAGGACTCAAAAACTGGATAGAGGAAATCCTAAAGAGACTACTTGCCCTAATTACCTACAGGACAGAGAAGAAAACAGGCTATACCCGTCTTTTCATCTCAATAGGTATAAAGCAACAGCAATCTTAGAATAAATTAGAAGGCATCTACCTGTTTTCCAGCAAAATAACGACCATTAATATAGCGATAAGCAAGCAATGCAGAATCCAGTGATTTATAGTGTACGTAGACATTCCCCCGCAAATGGGTTGAACTGTTTCTGCATACCTAAACATGAAATACAGATTTGGTTGATAATTAACTAGCTAATTTCAGAGTAAATTCAAGAAAAGAAAGATGAAGAAAGAGTGAACTGTCTCAAGAATGTCGATTCACAGAGAAGAAAGAGAAATACAAAGGCAGATAGAGAATGCCAGCTCCCAAAGTCCCAAGCCCAAGATAATACCCGCCTCCTCTCTATTCTACCCTCAACATCTATTTATACTAACTCTAATACTCTTCTTATTTCTTATTATTCTATGTGGGTCCCTATCATTACTCCCCCTTTGACAACCACCTTGTCCTCAAGGTGGGTGATAGGAACAACTTCTTCATCTTTGCGCCTCTTCCGTCCCAGTATCTTCCAGATTTCAGAACCCTGAACTTCATGAACTGAACCATTGCTATCACTTTTTCCATGGCAAGCAGCTGAGGCAAGGGCATGGTTACATGATGCTTCACTAAACCCTGGCCAGCACCAAGTGCTACAACCCCTACAGAGCCATTCTCATGGGCCAGGCCATCTATAATTGCAGGAAGAACCGGTGATGCTTTTTTTGTATGCTATCCGAAACAACCTCCAATATAATATAGATTCTTCCTGAATGAGTAGCAACACAATCATACCCCTCCCACCATTTCTGAAAACTGATATAGGGGCCATGTGGATCTGCTCTATACCTTCAATATCTCTAGCCTCAGTATCTATAGCCTCAATATAATTTTCAAGGAGAAAACTGCTCCTCTTGTTTGCTTCAAACAATTCTGATATGCGTGTGAACAGTGTTCCAAACAGCCCCCGAGAGAAAGATTCCTGAATTCTCTTTGCTTCCTTAGCTGGATCTGCATCCAACTTTCTTAGCTCAAGTGAGGAGAAAGAAGCCTTAAAGATTTTTCCAAGCAAGTAGGGCTCCACTTCGATATTTCCAACATCATCAACTAGCTTGGATTCCATTAAAATTCCACAACTGGAACAGTTCACTTCTGGATCATTGAAGCATAAGACCATTTTATAAGGTTGAAAATGTAGTTCAGCTTCCATTCCATTAACAATTTCTGGTTTTACAGATAAATCCCTGAGTTGTTCTCTCTGGGAGACATCAATTACAGCAGCCTGAATAATAGGGTCCAGATCCACACTGATTTTACCCAACTGATATTCAAGAGCAAACTCATCAGCTCTTCTTAGTCCAGAATTAGAGGAGTCCCAAATTGCAGAGAAAACGAGCTCATACTGGGAACGATGGAAAATTAGAGGAGCATATAACGCAAATACATGCAAGGAGCATGTCCTGAGGTATATCCCTTACAACAGTAGCAGAATTTGCGTTCATGTCCTGAACATCAGGATTCTTATCCCTTCTAATTGAAGCGATAACGCTCAAAATCGCGCTCCAGGATCTCCAGTCTATTTTCCATCGTTCCTAGTGTAGTAACCCTTGACAGGCGGCAGGAATGAGGCTCTGATACCAATGATAAGTAACTAGCTAATTTCAGAGTAAATTCCAGAAAAGAAAGATGAAGAAAGAGTGAACTGTCTCAAGAATGTCGATTCACAGAGAAGAAAGAGAAATACAAAGGCAGTTAGAGAATGCCAGCTCCCAAAGTCCCAAGCCCAAGATAATACCCGCCTGCTCTCTATTCTACTCTCAACATCTATTTATACCAACTCTAATACTCTTCTTATTTCTTATTATTCTATGTGGGTCCCTATCATTGGTAAACACCAAGGTTGTATTGTGATGCTAACTACCTTCTTGATAAGCATGCTAATGCAGCAAAATCCATTGACTCACAAGTAGTTTAAATTCTAGCAAAACATATGTAGCCCCAAGCATGGCAAGGCCCCGCTTCACAATTGGGAAAATATATGACTCAATACGATTTCAACTACTGGCTGTAGACCAAAGATAATCTCAACTTTGGAAATTACAAACTGCTAGTTAAACCATTTTAAGATATGACACAAAAATACATACAAGAAAATTTTATGGTGTGAATTCCAGCTAATGGGCTGATGTGGCTGCTGGAGATGTAGCAAGATTTCAAAACTACATTTTTTGTCCGCAGCCAATACTTGTTATGTAGTATTGTTTTTAGACTATATGCAACTGTTGGTTTACGTGAGCATATAAGCTGAAATGCTTACCAGAAAATGTTCGGATTATATATTTTTATGTTAAACTTGTGTTTGGTGACTAATTTGCTGTTTTGATAGTTGGAATCCATTTTTACATATATCTAATACTACGTAGTTGATATTATTTACAGAATGTTTACACGAACTAAATTTTTTACGCGCTTTTTACATAAAATGTATGTCTTCACTGATCACGAACTAAATTTGTTATTAGACAGTACTTTGACAGTCTCCAGAACTTTGACTCTTAGAGATAACAAGCACTCGACTGCTTAAGTAGTGTACCTTAAAATTTACTATCTCCCCGAACTTCAAAAATTCAGTATGCACATCCTCATAAAATTCTTCATAACTATTTTCAACCTCCTCATCTGTGCACTGGAGAAAAAGTAGTCAAGAGTGTCTCTATAAGCATATGCAGGGGATAAAAGAAAGCAGGCAACGTTAGAGAAAAGAAGTAACTCAGAAAGCATGGACAAACAAATAACTGCACAGAAAATATTTATCAAACTTCTAACTAAATGCTGCAAGTAGGATACAGTACTTTTTAGCCTTCAACCCAACCACTGTGAGAACCATGTACCTCCATTGTTTCAGATCGGTAGTTCTGTTCTAGACAAGTTAAAGAATGATCTAAAATATAGCTATAGCTGATTATTAAGGTTTTAAAGAATATACATCAGGACCCGAATATTTACACGAATCCATTCATAATTTCCATTAAGTTGCTTGTAAGGAGAGACAAACGCCTTCTTCCATGTTTGTCTCTGCCGAGTCATCCAATTTGAAATCGGATGGCGTAGATCTTCTCATCCACGAGCATCTGACTTCACTGCAGCGCAAGGCTGTCAGATGCAAAGATCAGACAGCTCAGGAGAGAGTGGGAGACCAGCACAGTCGGCATCTGTTTCATATATTTATATACATTCCTGAGTTTGGGTAGCAAACCAAAAGACCTGAATATGTTATAATTCAGGAGCTGAGGAGCATATAACAATCTGTAAAAATCAGCCAAAATATGCCTATCCGGAATCAGGATACGTCCAAAGAACAAAGAGCAGAATAACATGCAGTCTTCACCCATTGTAGAAAAAAACTCCATTCATGCACTGTGTGGAAAATATTTATGGAAACTAAGCATCAGGATACTTGAGCCACATGAAGACTTCATAACAGACCTCAAGCCCCTCATCTTGCTCCCAGGCAAGACCAGGTCCGTTGTACATGTTTTTTATAAGTAGTGTGCACGATTTGTCAGGATAAAAGTGAATCCGGCTGCAACGTGACCCAAACCGACAAGCTCCCGTTTTGATGTGGAAAGGACAATGAGCTTTGTCCTGAAAGACATAAAACCATGTGATGAGATCATGAGACATCAAAAGGAAAAGAAGAAGAAGTTAGGAGTAGGATGGGATATGCTTCAGACCTTTCACAAAATATCCTTGAATGAATATATAATCATGGGATTATGGGAAAACATGCTAATATAGTAGGCTAAAAGACATACTTGTTCTGTCCCAAAATTTGGGATTTGTTGAGCAACATCTTCCAAAAGTCCTTGAGCTGAAATCGTAGAAGCATTAATGTATTCATCAGGTTCTGGAGGTAAAGGATTTGATGTTGGCCTAGGACCCTATGATATTAAAAAAATGCCTCAGATCAGTATCCCGCACTCCCACAGGTCCAGAAATAGAGAGCAATGGAAAATTTTCTGAAAGTAGATTAGTCATTACAACCTCTTTAATTGCCAGATGTTCCACAGCTTGCTTTTTTACTCGAACTTTGTTCTTCTTGACAATTATCTCGTTTCCTTGCCATATAATTTCAGGAGGTCCGTCTTCTACATATTCCCACTCTTCATTATCATTTTCTTCATTTTCACATTCAGCCTACTTAAGGTTTATAGTAGTAAGTACGAGAAAAGAGATAAGTGCAATATGTGTGTATGAGCATAGGTATATTATATCCATGGATCTATATGACACATAAATATGCTTGAAATGGACTGTGTACAGTAGCATGGAATTTGGCGAAGTGTGTAAACCTTAATTTGTTTTAACCTCTCTTCTTCTTCAATAGCTCTTATTCGCTCTTCCTCCTCCTGTGCTTTTCTGCGACCTAATTCCTCGAGAAATAGCCTCTCTCTCTCCTCAAATTCCTTCCTGTCTCTCTCTAGCCGCTGCTTCTCTGCCTCCTCCTCGAGCTGAATCATGCGCTGCTGCTCAGGATCATGAAGGCTGGCCTCTTCCTCCGCTCGTAACTTCTCAGCCACCTCCCTCCTCTTTTGCTTCCTCTTATCCTTTTTTGCTACTTTCCTCTTCTCCTTCCGGTTCGCACATGCCTCCATTGCTGAGCAGTATGCCCCTCCACCTACGAAGCAATGGCACGCCAAAGCTAGGGCGTTTGAAGGAGCGTGTACAAAGCACTCAAACGTGGCGGCGGCGTGGCGAATGGTTGACCAGTATTGGGTCGTAGGTCTCAGACACGGCTTGATACTAAAAGATGTGGATACGCATAAGTTCCGGCGGGGCGGGATTTTTTGGGTCAGTGACTCAGGGGTAGCGGATGTCCGGAAGAAGTGGAGATGTGAATCCGTTGATGATGGCCAGTTGCAGTCCCTGGGGTAGGCAAAGAAGACACCATCAATTTGTTCTCAACAAAAAATGCTTAAGGCCGTGTTTGGTTGGTTGGAGAGTTTCGGAGGGAAGAGGAGGAAAGTGGGGGATTTGTGTGGGTTTGTTTGAAGGAAATAGGGAGAATGAGAGGAAAGTGGGAGGCATTCAAAATCTTTCACTTCCTCACATTCTAAACTTGCCAAATCGGGGTATTTCGGAAGAAACGTGTTAGATAACCACAAACTATCTATCTCCTACGTGAATGAACAAAACGTTATAATATAAAAAGGTAAAAAAACAAAAAGTTTTGAAAAATTAAAAAAATTAAAGATTAAAAAATTTAAAAATTAAAAAAAATATATATAAAAAAATTAAAAATTATAAATTATAAATTTTAAAAATTAAAAATAAAAAATTTAAAAAATAAAAATAAAAATAAAAAATTAAAAATTCCAAACTGAAAAATGGAAAATTATCAAATTAAAAAAGTAAAAAATCAAATAAAATAAAATTATGACTCATGACCATAGAAGTAATATTCACAATAGTTAGACATGTATCTATTTTTTTAAGTAAACTATCAAATAAAAGTAAATTGCGAAAATATTTTCATTAAACCTTTCCTCCTATTTCCTCCATCCAAACACAATTTTTTATCAAAATCCTTTCTTCCCCTTCCCTTCCCTCCTTGACTCTCCTCTCCCCTCCTTTGAACCAAACAAGGCCTAAGACAACACATACCGTACACAATATATAAAACCCCAAAAAATTACCATTCTAATTACTCCATAGTAATTACCCCTCTAGCTAACAACCCCTCTAGCTAATGGAATAAAAAATACGGGATGTTTTCAAAAAAAAATGATGACACCCTATCCCTGGGGGGGCCCAACCCTGACCGGACGGTAGGTTGAGAGGATGTAAGTTGGACTATAATCTAATCTGACAGATAGAGAGTGGAGCTCTGTCCCCGGTACTTGCAGAAGCACTATGCATTTTTAGCATAGTAATCTCTCGTCGCAGTCGTCGTGATTCGAACCCGGGACCTAACCCTTGTGGCACTCCCTCGCTACCAGTTGAGCTACGCCCATCAGTAATACGGATGTTTTCAAATAGGAGTAAAATGGTTATATTTAGGGAAAAATCATACATGATCCTATTTGAAAATTTATCTCCTCTTTTAGTCCTATATGAAGCAAACACTTCTCTTTTGTTCCCTCGCTCTCCCTCTTCCCTTTACATATTTTCGCACTCAAAGCACCGTTCATTGAAGCTTCTTGCGTTGTCTTCCTCTTCTTCTCTTCACAACTCGACGGACGATGACGACAGAGGAACATGAGTCCGGGTCTGAAGCTATTATGTGAATGGATTATAGTGTTGAGGAGATGGCTTTCATTAGTAGTTACAACATAGG